>CP094636.1:28620143-29100071 GCA_023657505.1 Camelina hispida | reverse complement strand
TTATATTGTTTAAACTTTAAACCATAAAATTAACAATTATTATAAAATAATAACATATTTAACCAATAAATACAATTTATAATTTAAATGTTTAGTTATAAATAATTTGTCCCGCGTTGTACAGCGGGTGTCAAATCTAGTTCTAATGGTAAAATCTAAACTAACCATCTTATTTGTAAACCCAAAGCAACATATAATTTTGTTTTAATTGTAAAATCTAAACCCTAACCATCTCATTTGTAAACCCAAACCGACATATAATTTCGTTCTAATTGTAAAATCTAAACCCTAACCATCTCATTTGTAAACCAAACCGATATATAATTTCGTTTCTAATTGTAAAAATTTAAACTCGACCATCTCATTTGTAAACCCAAACGTATAATTTTGTTCTAATTGTAAAATCTAAACCTAACCACCTCATTTGTAAACCCAACCGACATAATTTTGTTTTAATTGTAAAATCTAAACCTAATTCTCATTTATAAACTCAAACCGATATATAACCTCGTTTAATTGTAAAATCTAAACCAAGTCAATATTTAACTTTCTTTAAATAAAAGTATACAGAATTTGTTTCTTTAATTTTTTTTGCTTTTTAATTTGATATATATAGACATTCCTCCATCACCTATATATAGACATTCCTCCATCACCTATCATATATAGACATTCCTCCATCACCTATATATAGACATTCCTCCATCACCTATTATATATATAGACATTCCTCCATCACCTATCATATATAGACATTCCTCCATCACCTATCATATATCAATTATCAAAGAAGAAACAACAATATCAATCTTACTTTGAATTTTATATCTGTTTGTAAAAGAAAAAATGGCAGGAAAATGTGTATGATGGTGATGGTGATGGCATTGATATTGATGGGATGTCGTCTAAAACATGCGATGGAATGGCTCCTAATGAAACAAAAAAGACCAGTTGTCGAAGGTGTGTTACAAAGATTGCATGACCAAATGTGGCCAAGATAATTACCAGTGTCGGACCTCTGTTTCGGCGTTTGTGATCCCAACCAACGCTCCTGCACCACCGTCTCTCAAGTAAGTTTTGCATATTCATTCCTCTTAAACTATTTGCTTCGTTAATATCTGATAAAACATATTGTTTTTGATATATCATAATATGTATATGTGGTCTTAATTTGTGTTGATAGTTGATACAAAAGAAGGAGGCAATAATGACAAAGAAGGAATGACTTGTTTGAAGACACTACTACCCTTTTAAATTTTCATCCAAACTAGTCACTTCTATCATGATCTATAATTTTCATACTACATCCATGTATTGAGATTGTTATAATTAATCGAAGACTTATGATTGCGTTATACAAATATACATGGTTCTTGTGTTTGTCAAAAGTCAACTAAAACTTTTTGATCTTGATAACTATGGATGAATATAGTTTGAAAATAAGATCATACAAAGGTGATTGAAAAATAATATTTAATTTTAATAATAATAATATGATATCAAATAGTATTAGTTTTTCGATTTTGATTGGTTAACAATTTTTAAAAATTAATTTTAAGATTTTTCGATCATTATTAAAGATTATTTTTACGGTTTGGAAGCTTAGCCACCCAAATAGAATGTCTCCAGAGATATCTCAGATTAACCCATTGAGTGGTAAAAAATAAAAATCTAATTAATTATATTGATTTTTTAATTACTATTGTACCCTAATAAATTAATTTATTCCAAAAAAACAGTAAATACCATTGACATTGTGATGCATTTTTAACAACTTTTATGTTAGTTTTTATAGAATAAATGTCATTTTTATGATATAAAACAAGCCTTTAGTATACACTTAACTATATCATACGAGTATGACATTAGAAAATAAAAAATAATTAGAATAAAATGAATACAAATTTATTTAAATGATGAAATAGATTTATTTTTTGTAATAGAATTGCCAAGGATTCGTTTTCGTCAATCTATATAACTAAAAGATTTTACTTGTTTAAAATTTCAATTTTTTTTTTTTTTTTATTGTCAACAAAAGATCAGCTCATATGAGCCAATTAGGTTGAAATTGTTTACAAACAAAATGATGCGGAGATGTACGCGTTTGACGTGCCAAAGAATCCGCTTTTACATTTGCATCTCGAGAAACATGAATCAAAGAAAAGAAGAAAACTACTCCATGTCAATATTGATGTCGTCTAAGTATGTTGCGAAGCCGGCAGTCGTCTAAGTATGTTGGAATAAATTGTTTCGCCTTTCATCCAAAAAGTCAGGGATTTAAAGTTTTTATTAGTGTTTTTGACAGAAGTTTGACCCCCAAAAAATGCTTAGGACATAAAAAATCAGATGTTTTTTTCTTGGACAATACTTGGGTTCACATTCATCTCCTTATAAAATATAGAAATAAAATCTGTATACATTATTATAAAATTAAAAACTTAAACCGTTATAAACCCAAACCGATATATAATTTCATCTATACTAGTATTTTTGCAGCAGTTTTTGTTCAAAAATACTTTTTAGAAAGTTTTTACATTTAATGCATTGACTTTAATATTAGGTACCAAAAATTTCAAAATTAATTATAGGTAAGATTTAAAAAATTAAAGAAATTTTTCTACCTCATTCAAACATAAATTTATGATTCTCTTTCATATTTATTTGAATTTATATTTAATTTATCTTGAATTATTCTATAATGCATTTTGTTAATAAAAATTGTAATTTTTTACTGCATATGATGTAATACAAATTTTAAAAACAGACATATATTAATCAATAGATGAATAAAAAATATGGGTACAATATCCCACATCGCCTAAAAAATTGGGCAGTAGTTCAGAGTCATACTATAAAAGAGACTAAAATGATTCATAATAAAATTGAGTAGAAAGCGTGATTTATCAAACATGCAAACTTAAAAAGCTTTTATTTGGTTTATTAAATATTTAAAACTTTTAAAAAGTTAAATATTATAAATATTTATGTTTTTAGAAATTTAAACTTTCTAAAATGTTAAAAATATTAATAATATTTAAACGTTTATGAAGTTTCAAATATTATAAATATTTAAACTTTATAAGAAGTTTAAATATTATAAATATTTCAACTTTTAAAAAAAGTTAGAAGACCTTTAAAATATTAATAATATATTTAAACTTTTACGAAACTTCAAATATGAGAAATACTCAACCATTTTAAGAATTCCAAGTATTATAAATATTTAAACTTCATATGAAGCGCCAATCTTAGAAAATGTAACAACCTTAATAAATAACATATCAACTCAATCTAATATTTATAATACAAAACAATAAATATTAAAAATTAAGATTATATAGTGCGAGTTAAAATATCTCGGGACGGAGTTATATAGTGGGACGGGTTTTGTCGATATTTAAATAAATTTAAAATATCATTAATTTGGTGTTAAACGGGTAAAACATCATTTCATTATTTTGCTAACACTATCGGTATCCGAGAATAGACATATCTAATTAAATTGATTAATAAATATTATGTAAAAAAATTATATTGCAGTATTATGTTGTTTAAACTTTAAACCATAAAATTAACAATTATTATAAAATAATAACATATTTAACCAATAAATACAATTTATAATTTAAATGTTTTAGTTATAAATAATTTGTCCCGCGTTGTACCGCGGGTCCTAATCTAGTTCTAATTGTAAAATCTAAACACTAACCATCTTATTTGTAAACCCAAAGCAACATATAATTTTGTTTTAATTGTAAAATCTAAACCCTAACCATCTCATTTGTAAACCCAAACCGACATATAATTTCGTTCTAATTGTAAAATCTAAACCCTAACCATCTCATTTGTAAACCCAAACCGATATATAATTTCGTTCTAATTGTAAAATTTAAACTCTGACCATCTCATTTGTAAACCCAAACCGACATATAATTTTGTTCTAATTGTAAAATCTAAACCCTAACCACTTCATTTGTAAACCCAAACCGACATAATTTTGTTTTAATTGTAAAATCTAAACCCTAATTCTCATTTATAAACTCAAACCGATATATAACCTCGTTTAATTGTAAAATCTAAACCAAGTCAATATTTAACTTTCTTTAAATAAAAGTATACAGAATTTGTTTCTTTAATTTTTTTTGCTTTTTAATTTGATATATATAGACATTCCTCCATCACCTATATATATAGATTCCTCCATCACCTATCATATATAGACATTCCTCCATCACCTATATATAGACATTCCTCCATCACCTATCATATATATAGACATTCCTCCATCACCTATCATATATAGACATTCCTCCATCACCTATCATATATCAATTATCAAAGAAGAAACAACAATATCAATCTTACTTTGAATTTTATATCTGTTTGTAAAAGAAAAAATGGCAGGAAAAATGTGTATGATGGTGATGGTGATGGCATTGATATTGATGGGATGTCGTCTAACAGCATGCGATGGAATGGCTCCTAATGAAACAAAAAAAGACCAGTTGTCGAAGGTGTGTTACAAAGATTGCATGACCAAATGTGGCCAAGATAATTACCAGTGTCAGGACCTCTGTTTCGGCGTTTGTGATCCCAACCAACGCCCTCCTGCACCATCGTCTCACAAGTAAGTTTTGCATATTCATTCCTCTTAAACTATTTGCTTCGTTAATATCTGATAAAACATATTGTTTTTGGTATATCATAATATGTATATGTGGTCTTAATTTGTGTTGATAGTTGATACAAAAGAAGGAGGCAATAATGACAAAAGAAGGAATGACTTGTTTGAAGACTTGCCTACTACCCTTTTTATATTTTCATCCAAACTAGTCACTTCTATCATGATCTATAATTTTCATACTACATCCATGTATTGAGATTGTTATAATTAATCGAAGACTTATGATTGCGTTATACAAATATACATGGTTCTTGTGTTTGTCAAAAGTCAACTAAAACGTTTTTTGATCTTGATAACTATGGATGAATATAGTTTGAAAATAAGATCATACAAAGGTGATTGAAAAATAATAATAATAATACTATATCAAATAGTATTAGTTTTTCGATTTTGATTGGTTAACAATTTTTAAAAATTAATTTTAAGATTTTCGATCATTATTAAAGATTATTTTTTACGGTTTGGAAGCTTAGCCACCCAAATAGAATGTCTCCAGAGATATCTCAGATTAACCCATTGAGTGGTAAAAAAATAAAAATCTAATTAATTATATTGATTTTTTAATTACTATTGTACCCTAATAAATTAATTTATTCCAAAAAAACAGTAAATACCATTGACATTGTGATGCATTTTTAACAACTTTTATGTTAGTTTTTATAGAATAAATGTCATTTTTATGATATAAAACAAGCCTTTAGTATACACTTAACTATATCATACGAGTATGACATTAGAAAATAAAAAAAATAATTAGAATAAAATGAATACAAATTTATTTAAATGATGTAATAGATTTATTTTTTGTAATAGAATTGCCAAGGATTCGTTTTCGTCAATCTATATAACTAAAAGATTTTACTTGTTTAAAATTTCAATTTTTTTTTTTGTCAACAAAAGATCAGCTCATATGAGCCAATTAGGTTGAAATTGTTTACAAACAAAATGATGCGGAGATGTACGCGTTTGACGTGCCAAAGAATCCGCTTTTACATTTGCATCTCGAGAAACATGAATCAAAGAAAAAGAAGAAAACTACTCCATGTCAATATTGATGTCGTCTAAGTATGTTGCGAACGCCGGCCAGTCGTCTAAGTATGTTGGAATAAATTGTTTCGCCTTTCATCCAAAAAAGTCAGGGATTTAAAGTTTTTATTAGTGTTTTTGACAGAAGTTTGAAAAAATGCTTAGGACATAAAAAATCAGATGTGTTTTTTCTTGGACAATACTTGGGTTCACATTCACCTCCTTATAAAATATGGAAATAAAATCTGTATACATTATTATAAAATTAAAAACTTAAACCGTTCTTTTATAAACCCAAACCGATATATAATTTCATCTATACTAGTATTTTGCAGCAGTTTTTGTTCAAAAATACTTTTTAGAAAGTTTTTACATTTAATGCATTGACTTTAATATTAGGTACCAAAAATTTCAAAATTAATTATAGGTAAGATTTAAAAAATTAAAGAAATTTTCTACCTCATTCAAACATAAATTTATGATTCTCTTTCATTTTTATTTGAATTTATATTTAAATTATCTTGAATTATTCTATAATGCATTTTGTTAATAAAAATTGTAATTTTTTACATATGATGTAATACAAATTTTAAAAAACAGACATATATTAATCAATAGATGAATAAAAAAATATGGGTACAATATCCCACATCGCCTAAAAAATTGGGCAGTAGTTCAGAGTCATACTATAAAAGAGACTAAAATGATTCATAATAAAATTGAGTAGAAAGCGTGATTTATCAAACATTCAAACTTAAAAAGCTTTTATTTGGTTTATTAAATATTTAAAACTTTTAAAAAGTTAAATATTATAAATATTTATGTTTTTAGAAATTTAAACTTTATAAAATGTTAAAAATATTAATAATATTTAAACGTTTATGAAGTTTCAAATATTATAAATATTTAAACTTTATAAGAAGTTTAAATATTATAAATATTTCAACTTTTAAAAAAAGTTAGAAGACCTTTAAAATATTAATAATATATTTAAACTTTTACGAAACTTCAAATATGAGAAATACTCAACCATTTTAAGAATTCCAAGTATTATAAATATTTAAACTTCATATGAAGCGCCAATCTTAGAAAATGTAACAACCTTAATAAATAATATATCAACTCAATCTAATATTTATAATACAAAACAATAAATATTAAAAATTAAGATTATATAGTGCGAGTTAAAACATCTCGGGACGGAGTTATATAGTGGGACGGGGTTTGTCGATATTTAAATAAATTTAAAATATCATTAATTTGGTGTTAAACGGGTAAAACATCATTTCATTATTTTGCTAACACTATCGGTATCCGAGAATAGACATATCTAATTAAATTGATTAATAAATATTATGTAAAAAAATTATATTGCAGTATTATGTTGTTTAAACTTTAAACCATAAAATTAACAATTATTATAAAATAATAACATATTTAACCAATAAATACAATTTATAATTTAAATGTTTTAGTTATAAATAATTTGTCCCGCGTTGTACCGCGGGTCCTAATCTAGTTCTAATTGTAAAATCTAAACACTAACCATCTTATTTGTAAACCCAAAGCAACATATAATTTTGTTTTAATTGTAAAATCTAAACCCTAACCATCTCATTTGTAAACCCAAACCGACATATAATTTCGTTCTAATTGTAAAATCTAAACCCTAACCATCTCATTTGTAAACCCAAACCGATATATAATTTCGTTCTAATTGTAAAATTTAAACTCTGACCATCTCATTTGTAAACCCAAACCGACATATAATTTTGTTCTAATTGTAAAATCTAAACCCTAACCACCTCATTTGTAAACCCAAACCGACATAATTTTGTTTTAATTGTAAAATCTAAACCCTAATTCTCATTTATAAACTCAAACCGATATATAACCTCGTTTAATTGTAAAATCTAAACCAAGTCAATATTTAACTTTCTTTAAATAAAAGTATACAGAATTTGTTTCTTTAATTTTTTGCTTTAATTTGATATATATAGACATTCCTCCATCACCTATATATAGACATTCCTCCATCACCTATCATATATAGACATTCCTCCATCACCTATATATAGACATTCCTCCATCACCTATCATATATATAGACATTCCTCCATCACCTATCATATATAGACATTCCTCCATCACCTATCATATATCAATTATCAAAGAAGAAACAACAATATCAATCTTACTTTGAATTTTATATCTGTTTGTAAAAGAAAAAATGGCAGGAAAAATGTGTATGATGGTGATGGTGATGGCATTGATATTGATGGGATGTCGTCTAACAGCATGCGATGGAATGGCTCCTAATGAAACAAAAAAAGACCAGTTGTCGAAGGTGTGTTACAAAGATTGCATGACCAAATGTGGCCAAGATAATTACCAGTGTCAGGACCTCTGTTTCGGCGTTTGTGATCCCAACCAACGCCCTCCACCACCGTCTCTCAAGTAAGTTTTGCATATTCATTCCTCTTAAACTATTTGCTTCGTTAATATCTGATAAAACATATTGTTTTTGATATATCATAATATGTATATGTGGTCTTAATTTGTGTTGATAGTTGATACAAAAGAAGGAGGCAATAATAACAAAAGAAGGAATGACTTGTTTGAAGACTTGCCTACTACCCTTTTTAAATTTTCATCCAAACTAGTCACTTCTATCATGATCTATAATTTTCATAACACATCCATGTATTGAGATTGTTATAATTAATCGAAGACTTATGATTGCGTTATACAAATATACATGGTTCTTGTGTTTGTCAAAAGTCAACTAAAACGTTTTTTGATCTTGATATCTATGGATGAATATAGTTTGAAACTAAGATATCAAATAATAGATTTTCAGTTTAATAATTATATTTAATTATTTAATCATATTTAATTTTAATAATTATATGATATCAAATAATAGGTTTTCAGTTTTGTTTGGTTAACAATTTTTAAAAAATAAATTTTAAGATTTTCGATCATTATTAAAGATTGTTTTTTACGGTTTGGAAGCTTAGCCACCCAAATAGAATGTCTATAGAGATATCTCAGATTAACCCATTGATTGATAGAAAAAAATTCAAATCTAAATTAATTATATTGATTTTGTAATTACTTTGTACCTTAATAGATGAATTATTTAAAAAAACATTTAGAGGGATGTATTCAATCTAATATTCCAAGTGATCTGAGTTTTTTTTTAAAATGATTTTAGTAATTTTAATGTAGTTGATATGATTAAATCCCACATAAACCCATAAAATTTGGATTTTTGTATTTACAAATCCTCAAGAATCCCTAAAGAAGGGAGCAGAGTCTTCGTTTGATATAGAAGTTTCGAATCTAGAGCTACCGACATAGCCACCAAAACCTACGGCCGCAGCTGCAGAGGCAGAGGGCAACAGCGAAGCCGCCAAGCTGTTCAGAAGAAAAAAACTCAAATTCAGTACCGAACCAACGAAACATAAACGCAGCACAAGATAAAATTTGAAGGATGAAGGAACAAAGTTTCACCTGCTGCTGGATGGACGAGCTTTGCTCCTTAAAGCATCTCCTTTGGGTTTTCCCATCTCTCTACACGGAAAAAGCTTCGGAGAGATTCACAGAAATAGAAGGAGCCAGAGAGGGATGGGGTCTGGTCGACTAATCGGTCAAGCAAAAGAGTGATTAAGAGGAAGTCAAGAGTCGGAGGGGGAAGGCGGTGGCGATACGGTATTCGCCGCCGTTAGAGGAGGCCAAGAGAGTTTGTCGGGTCTTGAGAATGTGCCCATTAGGGTTTATGAATCCGTCCCAGGCCCAACAAATATTTTAATTTTTAAACCTAAGAGAAATATGCTTTTATAAAATTCGCAAAAAAGGTTCTTTATATTTTAGTTTTTATCTTATCAGACCCCAATTTAATAAAATTCGAATTCGAAATATGACCACCGTAAAAGTCACATTTTTCTGTCTCATGTTCAAATTTGAAATCATGTCAAATATAAGTTTAATTGTGTTTCGCATCTAGTCTATGTAATTATTTGTTACAAGATTCATTCAAAACAAAAAAGTTTCTAATCTACCATATACAGTAAAACCTTTATAAATTAAAAATTATTATTTTATAGTGTAGTGTAAATTAATAATTATTAATTTATAGATATATTTTTAATTGTTTACATTTAAAAAATTATGAATTTAGATAATTTTAGCAAAATAAGATTAGATTTTCTGATGTTGTAAATTTTATAGTTTAGGAATTGAACTTGTAATAATTAGAAAACATTATTGACAATTAATCATAAATACTATAGACAAATTAACTTATACACATGACATACATAAATTCAAATTTATGAATAATAATATCAATTGTCCTATTTTAATAGTCTGTTAAATTATCAAATTGTAAATAATGAATATCTAAAAATTAAAAACTTAAAAAATTTAACTATTTTTATGATATGTTATAGAATATTTTAGAGATATAGTTATAGTTTGAAAATACAATATTACAATTGTTCTATAGAAATGAGTTTTAGGAAAAACATACATTATTATATCAGTATATATATTTATATATATATATATGTAAATTTACAGAATTATTAATTTATGATAATATTGGGACCATATTTTACATGGAGATTTCAAAAAAATTATTATCTTATTATCTTATCGAATTTTGTTAATTTTTACACTGGTCCGGTTTGGGACCAACAAAATTTATTAATTTATACTAGTGTTTATTAATTTATAGAGTATTAATTTATAGAAGTTTTACTGTAAATTGTAGTCTATTGTAAATGACAATTTAATTAACCACGAGACCGGACTAGTTTTAGAACAAGTAACGTACATTGACGAACAATAGATTCACAATCAACAATAGTCACCTATTAATCGACTGATATATCTCCACACATAAATGATTAAACATACATCATTTTGTGACTTTTGCGTCGTTGCATGTATTTCAGTACTGTACGTATTGTATCAATATATACGTTTACGGTTGGTGTGGACTGTGGACTGTGGATATTATATTGATCATTCATCTATACTAAAAAAAACGTAAACGTACGAATAGTGGGGATTACTAATATTCTTAATTTGACGTTATATATATAGAGATAGCGAATGCAAGATTGTTTACTTCGACAAGTTATGGAGCCACTCTTAGTTCGGTTGTTCTTGGATTATTAGCACCTTTGTTTTTATTACATTTCCCTTGCCTGCGTATATATATGTGTATAGTCACAGTTTACCACCCTTGGGCCTTGGCTACTATTAACATACACAAAATTATGTCATAATTAGGCCTAAACTTATTGTTATCGTGATGGTATGCGCACCCTTATACAAGGACGTTTAAAAGAAAACAAAAACTGTTTAAATAATGATTAATGAATAATGAATAGTGATTTTACTATGTGATGGGAAATTGGGAATTATTTGTATACATGACCTGAAGAAGTGAAGAGTGAAGAGATAGAGGTGGATCGGCTGTATAGGGTTTGTGCTGATAAGTCGTGATTTGATAGCATGTCGTGTTTTTATTTAGACCAAACAAGTCCCATCTATTATTCCTCACTCTTTTCTACTTCAATAATTACTCTCGTTTACGGATAGGATCCATTAATTATTCTATTTCTACGTACGTTTAAAACAAAAACAAACACTCAGAAAAAAGTTAATCCTAAACTTCTCACTTAATTTCAAACAAATTAAAAACGCTTCACGCAATATACACTATATGTGGTTCAGCTTTTCAACATTCACGTGCAATACTTTTGTTCCTTTGTTTATTCTTCATATATATAATTTAGGTGATTGGGAGAAAGAATGAAAAGGAGCCCTTCACTGTAAGTGATAGACAAGTAACTCCACCTATTAATAGTTTGTTTGTTAACCTCTCACTATCACATTAAAAACAAAATCAAGCTGGTCCAAAGATAGTGAAGATTCTAAAACAATTTTCTTAATGTTGTCACACACTGCTTTTACTAAAACTCTATCAATTCATTATACTTATTAAAAAAAATAATTTGTTTTGTCAATTGCTGTTTTGTTTCATATGTTTGCTTGTTCATTGCTTATTATTTTGCTTAAATTTAACAAAATATAAGCAAAAATAAGCAAAGTACAAGCAAACATATGAAACAATTGACAAAATAATGAAACTGTAGGTTTAAAACTTTAATATTGATAATTTCAAAACTATATGATTGTTATAATTACAAACTAATTAAAGAATGTAGCTATATAGAATAATACTCTAAAAGAGGTAATTTTGGATACATTTCTAATTAGTGTTTGGTTGACAAAAAAAAAAGGTTTTTATGATACTCCTATAAGCACTAATTTAGATGGTTGTATACCACAATTACATGCATGCACTATAGAAATATATAGATATTGTGAAATATTTCATCATTTATTGTGAGAATAATATCAAAGGCCTTCTCAAATACAAATATGTGCTTTTGTATCACTAGTCTCAATACTTAACTAAATGACTAAGCAGTTGGGTGGCCCTGGGTGGAGTGTGAAACTTGGTAGACGAGACTCTATGACGGCAAACTTTGCGGCGGCTAACTCTGGCGTCATCCCTTCTCCGATCAGCACACTGAGCAACCTCATCAACCGATTTAAAGCTCAAGGGTTGTCCACACGTGACATGGTAGCCCTTTCTGGTGCTCACACGATTGGGAAAGCGAAGTGCGCCACGTTCAGAAACCGTATATACAACGAAAGCAACATCAATCCCTCCTTCGCCATGTCAAGAAGGGAAAGGTGCCCTGCCGCCAATGGCTCTGGAGATGACAAGGTAGCCGATCTTGACATACGCTCTCCTAAAATGTTCGACCACAGCTACTACAAGCAGCTTCTCTGCAACAAAGGGTTGCTTACATCAGACCAGGTGCTGTTCAACAACGGTCCCACCGACTCGCTAGTCGTAAGATACAGCCACAGTATCAGAGCATTCTACCGCGACTTTGCAAGGGCCATGGTTAAGATGGGTGACATCAGCCCATTAACCGGATCCAATGGTCAGATTCGCAATAATTGTCGGAGGCCCAATTAGACCCAATAATCACCACTTCGTCAACTGTTTTTTTTTTTTTTTTATATAATAACTAGATGAAGACCCGCCCGATGTGCGGGTTTTAAGTTTTATAAATTAAATTAAATTTAAAAATATATATATATTAAAATTTGTTGTTAGTTATTTATAAATTTTATTTTTGTTATAATACACTGATTTATATCCATTCACAAATCTTGTATGTATGTTACTATTAAAACTGTATTTTTTACACCTAAATATACTCTGTGTTACAAATATATTTTTTATCACCACCTAGAAAATTTCTATAAGAATACATTAAGCCAACTATTTTACTTCATTTCTGCATAGTTTTTTTATTACTAAAATTGTTGGCTCAAAAAAACATTTTGAATAAAAAGTATATTACATAATATACTAATCAATGATATATTATCAAAATAATGTATGACCACCATGGAGAAAAACTCAGCTCCGCTCTCATCCCTTATGGAGAGAACCTTGCGTGCAACCTCCTCCACCATGGAGAGAACCTTGGCTCCGCCTTCCTCTCTTGGAGAAATAACCTTGCGTCCGACCTCCTCCACGTTCCTCCCTTGGGGAGATAACCTTGTGTCCAACCTTCTCCACCATAGAGAGAACCTGGCTGTTTCTTCCTTCTATGTGGAGAGAACATGTTCACGCCTTTTTGCTATCTCAAAATGGCTTGCTCCGACAACCAATGAAAGTAAAAACATTTTTCTAACATTACAAAATCTTTTGATAGTAACTAATGTTAAATTTTCTAATGTATTTGTGATGGTAACTATGCAGAAGTGAAAGTAAAATAGTTGGATTAATGTGTTTATATAATACATAATATACTAATCAATAATGTATCATCACAATAATGCATGACCGCCATGGAGAAAACCTCGGCTCCGCCCTCATCCCTTATGGTTAGAACATTGCGTCCAACATGCTCCACCATGGAGAGAACCTTGGCTCCGCCTTCCTCTCTTGGGAGATAACCTTGCGTCCAACCTCCTCCACCTCCCTCTCTTAGGGAGATAACCTTGTGTCCAATCTTCTCCACCATAGAGAGAACCTCGGCTCTGCCCTCCTCCTGTGTGGAGAGAAAATGTTCATGTCTTTTTGCTATTTCAAAATGGCTTGCTCCGACAACCATTGAAAGTAAAAACCTTTTTCTAACATCACAATATGTTTTGATAGTAACTAAAGTTAAATTTCCCAATGTATTCGTGGAAATATCTTTGACACACCAAGATGTAGTCTCTGTCTCTGTAACTCGCTAAACCGCCACTTTTCTTAGTGAGCCCATGTCCACTCTCAGTCCATGGTCCAACTTCCTAAGTGGGCCTTACATCTATTCTCGGCATGTGGACCCACCCATATTTGATGGCACGTTTGTTACGTCTTGGAGGCTTTAAAAAGTTGTTTACCGACCCTACAAATCAACAAATGATATTTTCCTGTGTTTTGTCCTCACTCGCACAGTTCTGATAATCACTTCCAGGAAGGTCACCCATCATGAAGTTCTCTCAGGACCCTTGACTCAAAAAATAAGTGCATTTTGGTGACATATGTGGTCATATCAATTCTTTTAAACCTTTCCGCAAACCAAGGTATCAGAGTCTTTGAGATCCTATTGATCTATCAACAACGGTTTCTGTTTTTCTAATCAATCTATCTATGTTTGTTGTAAGCTTGTGTTTGATTAACTTATTTTATCTATCTATTAGGTTGATGAGCTTTTATTCTTTATCTCCATTTGGGATTGAGTGAAAATAATGGTAACAATTATGTTTGCAAAAATAAGAAAGGTTTATGACCAACCAATCAAGGCTGAGAAATTAGAAGAAAATTAATTTGGCATAATTAAAGAAACAATAAAAAATTATAAGCATGGTAATATATCTCAAATAATTCAAAGATGAAAATAAAAATTAAATAAAACAATCTAAAAATACTACAATAAATTATAAAATACAGTATCACGAAAAGAAGACGCATATATTAATCTTTTTTAGGTCAACATATTATTCTTACCTATTCTCAACTGGAAAAGGAGAAAGTAGGAGAAAATTTGGTTTAAAAAAGTAAAACAAATTTACCTTTCCATTTTAAAAAATTTCCCAATTAAACAAAGTTGAAATCAATGTTTTTGAACAAATTATTTAAATATAAGATGATCTATGTTTATATAGAAGTGAATATTTACAAAATTTAGAATTAATAATTAACTGTATATTTTCTTTAATCCCTTTTTCTATATTTTTTTTGTAGAATTAATAACTTAAAAATTAAAAATAAGTAAATAATATTATAATTTCGAATTTTATAATTATTTTAAAAATTTTGTATTTTTTATAAATTCTGTAAGTTTTGATAATTATCTTTTTATATTATTAATATTTTTTAAAACAAAATATTTTATTTTTGTTTTAATCAAATTCCTCTTATTAAATATTAATTTTTACACATGTCAAAATCTGAGATTGATAACTTGACACATGTAAAAATCTTGTTAATGACTAACTTTCAAAACTCAACTTTATATAATAAGATTATTATGTGTATCTTCCTCGTCAACTGTTAAAAATATACATCTTCATTATCCTTTATCTTATAAAGCACAAGTCAGATGTTCAATAAAATGAAGCCACATCAGATTTTCTTTTATTTTTTTAATTAGAAAAATTAAATAAATGAAACTCTTTTACAAACTATCGTGTAGAAATTAGAAAAAAAAATGAAAGAGTTTTTAATGGTTAATTTTGTAAACTGTTCCACGATCTCCACCTCCTTTTCATCAGTTTTTGTTATAAAAAACAAAAAATACGACAAAACAAAATAAAACATTCCATACTTTGAAACTGCTCTTCTCTTCTCCACTATTTAAATTGCTTCATTTCCCAACAATGGAACAAAATAAACATCCTACGTTTCTTCTTTCTCTGATTCCGGTTTCATGCAATTTTTGTCGGGTTTTATGTTGATATTCACATATATGGCCAAAAATTCTAAAGGTAAATAATTGGATCGCTCTTCTTCTATTTTCCTTCTCTCAGCGTTTTGATTTTAAGTTCTGCTGTCTAGATCGAAATTGATTGTCCTTTGTCTTTGTCTTTTTAAAATTTATGTTTTCAGATTTCACAACTTTGTTTCAGTTTGTTCATCGTCGTTTTATATCATCAAACTCATCTTCTTATGTATTTGTTCAAGGATTTGAGGATCTAACTTTCAATCAATTGAAGTTAAGAACGATATGTTAATCCATTATGAGCAGATTCTTTCTTTCAAATTTTAGTTCACCGAACTCTCATGTTTTTTTTCTTTTTAATTTCTATTCAAATTATTTTATTGATTTTTTTTTTACATAACTGAAATTTTTCTGTTTTTCTTCTACCATACATACATAATACTGTAAATTGTTGGCGTAGGAGAGACTTAAAGGGGTAAAATTTTATTCATCTGGAAAGTAGACGTTGACAAAGATAGCAAATAAGGAGATGACTTCTTTTAAGACCTATTGACTCCAACGAAATTGTAACATCCGCGAACCAGATTTTGTGTTTTTGGAAGGAGTATCGATCGACACCCTTGTGGCATCGATCGATACCACTAATTTCTGGGTTCGACCGGTTTGATTTAATTGCCGATTGGTTCGGTTTGGTTTGATTTAAATCCCTAAATCGTATTTTAGGAGTTAAGGGACGATTTTGAGGGTTTTGGGAAAGTCTTTTATCGCCGTTGTAAGAAAGAAAGAGAGAAGAGAGTGTTCTTAAGCTTTTGGGAGAAGGATTGGGAGATTCCTTGCTGTTCTTGAGAGTTTTGGAGCTGGGAAAGGGTTAGAAGCTTGCCAGGAGTGAGGTTTTCGTTTCTACTGCTCAGAATCTTCTTGAGAAAAGGTGAGTGCTTGACCATGGTTGATCTAAGCATGAGATCTCTCTTGTTTGTGTGTTTTCTTTGTTGTTTGTGTTGTTTTGTTGTTTGGGTTCGTTGCTTTCGTGTTCCCTAGTGATTTCTGGGATAATTGGGTGAGTTTGGAACGGATTCGAGTTGGTTTGGATTCGGGATTCGTCGTTCGTGTTCGCGCAGATCGTGTCTGCAGAGGAGGCATCGATCGATACCACCTTCGAGGAGCATCGGTCGGCACCAGTGTTGAGTAGCATCGATCGGTACCATTTGAGGAGCATCGGTCGGCACTTGTTCTTGAAGCATCGATCGACACCTTTGGCATCGGTCGACACTAGTCGTATCCGAGACTTGTTTTCCTGGTTTGATGTATTATTGTGTGTTGTTTGTTTTGCTTGAACTTGAGGGTCTCATCTGCTTGTGTGTATAACCCAGTAGATGGGAGGATGGCCTCACTAAGTATTTGTGATAATACTTACGCATCTCAATTGTTGTTTGTGGTGTGCAGGTAAAGGAAAAGGGTGATCGTGGAATCAAGGGCGATGAGGAGGAGGATGTTCTAGAGGCTTGATTGATTGTGGTCTAGCTGTTGTTAGGTTGCTAGATTAGGTCAATGGAACATTGTAGGATGTTAGCTTTTGGATATTCCTTTGTTTGGATTATGTTGCTATTATGTTATTGGATTATTGTTGTTGGTATTCTGTTGGTTTAATGGAATTGTTTTATTTGGTTTTTCCGCGGTTATTGATTGTTGTTAGGATGTTAGTGGGTATGGGACCACTAGTAAATTAGAGTATTAAAAAAAAAAAAACGGGAAGGGTTGTTTCATTTTGGTATCAGAGCCCTTACGGTTCTAGGTCTAGGGTTCATTGTGCTTTTGCTGTTAATGTTTAGGATTCCATGCTATAGTTGATTGTGTGAATGGCAATTGTGTGTGGCATGAAGTCCTAGAACATCCTCTTCGAGCCTGTTTTGTGATTCCACGGTAAGTTGTGTTTTTGTGTATGAGTCCTATTGTTTGCTTAGCCTTCTGTTCTTGGATGATACAGATGGTTAGAGGTGAGGTTGCTGCTGGTCGTGGTCGTGGTCGTGGTCGTGGTCGTGGTCGTGGTCGGGGACGAGGTCAGGTTCCTGTGGCCAGTGAGAGTGTGACCCAGAGTATGGCCAGTGAGGAGGTAGCGGAGTCACAGGCTGATCCTATGTGTCTGGAGACCAGGCTGGTTTGGGTGACGGTGTTGGTCACGGTGTTGCCCGGGTGTGGGGTTGCAGCGGGAGGTGCTCCGGGCAGGGAGGATGTCTTGATAGACTTGCTAGCTCAGGTAGCTCAGGCTTTGCAGCGACTTCCAGCAGCTGTGCCGCCAGTGGTTGGTGGGCAGGATCCGGTGGTGCCGCCAGTGGTTGGTGGGCAGGATCCAGTAGTGCCGCCGGTGGGTGGTGGTCAGGTTCCGTGGTGCAGCCTGTAGCGGGTTTGCAGGCAGGTGTGCAGCCGGGGACCGAGGTAGTGGATGCACAGTATGTGCGGATGATGGAGCAGCTGCGGCATGTGGGAGCAGGGTATTTCTCAGGGAGTACCGATCCGAGTGTAGCGGATGAGTGGAGAGAGCGGATGGAGGATATTTTCCTTTCGCTTAGGTGTCCCGACCGGTACAGAGTGGATCTGGCAGTATTTTACTTGTCGGGAGATGCACGTGTGTGGTGGAGGTCGGTGACAGCACGGAGGGTGCAGCGGGGTATGTCTTGGGGAGATTTTGTGAGTGAGTTTAACTCCAAGTATTTTCCTCAGGAGGCTCTTGATCGTATGGAGGCACGGTTCTTGGGGTTGACTCAGGGAGACCGTACAGTGAGGGAGCTGGATGCGAGTTCAGTCGGCTTGTGGGGTATGCAGGCAGGGCATGGGAGCCGGAGGCGGCTCAGGTGCGGAGGTTTTGTTGGCTCTGCGGGACGATTTGAGGACTCGGTGCAGAGTGAGGAGTTATGCTACGAGAGCAGAGTTGGTTGAGGTTGCAGCTGGGATAGAGGATGATTTGAGGTCACAGTGGTTGTGGTCAGTCCTTCAGTGCAGCCACAGCAGTCCCAGCCGTCTTCTGTTCCTAGCAACGGCGGTAAGCCTGCGCAAGGGCAGAAGCGGAAGTTTGATGTCATGCAGAGGTCGAGGCATGGGGGTGCGAGATGCTTTGGGTGTGGTAGCAGAGACCACAAGGTGACTAGCTGTCCTCAGAGAGGTGAGCAGCGGGTAGTGACAGAGCAGCGGGCGGTGACGGAGCCGCGGGCAGATACTCGGGTGTGTTACTACTGCATAGAGACGGGGCATATCAAGCCTCGTTGTCCCAAGTTGCAGCAGAGGGCAGTAGCAGTGTTGCAGGCTGGAGCTCAGCCAGGGACGCAACAGGTTGTGCAGCACGGTGTGCAGCCGGTGGGTTGGATCGAGCCGACGTCTCGGGTGTATTCGACCCGGGAGCCTGGTGGCACTAGTGCGGGAGCGATCACGGTATAACTTCGAGATTCGAACTTGGTTAATTCAATAGTTCAGATTATATTTGTTTTTGCTTGTGGTCAAGTGTTAGGTTCTCAACACATAAGGTTTGTGTAGGGACCTTGTTGGTGGGCGGGTTTAAGTCCCATGTTATGTTTGATTCTGGAGCTTCTCATAGCTTCATTACTCCGGAGTGTGCCGAGAGTGCGGGGATCGAGGATTCTGGAGAGCGTTCAGGAGTTGTCGAGTTGCGGGAGGCAAGTTCCGAGGTTATTGGACGAGCTGGAGGAGTTGATATTCAGATCGCGGGAGAGTCGTGGCCAGCGGATTTGCTTATCAGTCCAGTGGAGTTATATGATGTCATTCTTGGTATGGATTGGTTGCATCGGTATAGGGTGCATTTGGATTGCTATCGGGGTAGAGTGGAGTTTGAGCGTCCAGGAGGGAAGTTGGTTTTTCAGGATTAGACCGACTTCGGGAGTCTCGTGATCTCAGCCGTTCAGGCAGGGAAGATGATCGAGAAGGGCCGTGAGGCTTATCTGGTTACTATATCTATGCCGAGTCAGTGGGGAAGTCTACGGTTAGCGGTATTCCGGTTGTGGAGGACTTTGAGGATGTGTTCCGATCATTGCGGGATTACCACCATCTCGGTCGGATCCTTTTACTATTGAGCTGGAACCGGGACGATGCCGTTATCCAAGGCTCCTTACAGGATGGCTCCAGCAGAGATGGCAGAGCTGAAGAAGCAGCTTGAGGATTTGTTGGGCAAGGGTTTTATCCGTCCTAGTTGTTCACCGTGGGGAGCTCCGGTGTTGTTAAGAAGAAGGATGGGAGTTTTCGGTTGTGTATTGACTATCGGGGTCTGAACCGAGTTACTGTGAAGAACAAGTACCCTCTCCCGAGGATTGATGAGTTATTGGACCAGTTGAGGGGTGCTACTTGGTTCTCCAAGATCGATTTGGCATCAGGATATCATCAGATTCCTATTCATGAGGCAGATGTGAGGAAGACAGCCTTCAGGACGAGGTATGGGCACTACGAGTTTGTGGTGATGCCGTTCGGGTTGACAAATGCGCCAGCTGCGTTTATGAGATTGATGAACAGCGTGTTCCGGAGTTTCTGGACGTGTCAGTCATCATTTTCATCGACGACATCCTGGTATATTCTAAGAGTCCCGAGGAGCATGCAGTACATCCGAGAGCAGTGTTGGAGAAGCTGAGGGAGCAGAAGTTGTTTGCTAAGCTGAGCAAGTGCAGTTTCGGCAGCGTGAGATGGGGTTCTTAGGACACATTGTTTCTGCAGAGGGAGTTTCAGTGGATCCAGAGAAGATTCAGTCTATCGGGAGTGGCCGAGGCCGCAGAGTGCCACCGAGATTCGGAGTTTCTGGGGTTAGCAGTTTACTACAGGAGGTTTGTTCGGGTTTTGCGAGTATGGCACAGCCGATGACTAAGCTTACAGGGAAGGATGTCCCATTTGTGTGGTCACCAGAGTGTGAGGCAAGTTTTGCAAGTCTCAAGCAGATGTTGACTACCACGCCGGTGTTAGCACTGCCTGAGCAGGACGAGCCTTATGTTGTGTATACCGACGCTTCTAGAGTGGGGTTGGGTTGTGTACTTATGCAGCAGGGGAAGGTTATAGCCTATGCTTCGCGGCAGTTGCGGAAGCATGAAGCTAATTATCCTACTCATGATTTGGAGATGGCAGCAGTGATCTTTGCTCTTAAGATTTGGAGATCCTATCTGTATGGTGGGAAGGTGCGGTGTTTACAGATCACAAGAGTCTGAAGTACATTTTTACTCAGCCTGAGCTGAATTTGAGGCAGAGGCGTTGGATGGAGTTAGTAGCAGATTATGATCTGGATATAGCTTACCATCCTGGTAAAGCTAACTTGGTTGCAGATGCCTTGAGTCGGAAGAGGGTGGCTTCGGCTCAGGAGCAGGATATGGAGGCATTGGTAGGTGAGATCAGTGCATTGAGTTTGTGTGCTATCTCACAGGAACCTTTGGGTTTGGAGGCAGCTGATAGAACGGATCTGTTGAGCGAGTGAGGTTAGCTCGGGAGCGATGAGGGGCTGATGAATGCCTCTAAGGCTGCGGGTGCGAGTATCAGGTTTCGCTAATGGTACTATCCTTGTGCATGGTCGGATCTGTGTGCCCAAGGGTGAGGATTTGAGGCAGGAGATACGAGAGAGGCTCATTCGAGCAAGTTCTCTATTCATCCAGGGACGACCAAGATGTACCGTGACCTTAAGCGGTATTATCACTGGGTCGGGATGAAGAAGGACGTGGCCGACTGGGTGGCGAAGTGTGATACTTGTCAGCTGGTGAAGGCAGAACATCAGGTTCCTGGTGGTTTATTGCGAGTTTGCCTATTCCCGAGTGGAAGTGGGATTTGATCACGATGGACTTCGTGGTAGGTTTGCTGTGTCAAGGGCGTTTGATGCTATTTGGGTCATTGTGGACCGTTTGACTAAGTCCGCACATTTTCTGGCCATCAAGAAAACTGATGGAGCAGCGGTTTTGGCCAAGAAGTATGTCGGGAGATAGTCAGATTGCATGGTGTGCCTGCTAGTATTGTGTCGACAGAGATCCCAAGTTCACTTCGGTGTTCGGAGGGCGTTTCAGGCAGAGATGGGCACGAAGGTGCATATGAGTACAGCCTATCACCCTCAGACGGACGGTCAGTCGAGAGGACGATCCAGATTTTGGAGGATTTATTGAGGATGTGTGTGCTGGATTGGGGTGGTCATTGGGCAGATCACTGAGCTTGGTGGAGTTTGCTTATAACAACAGCTACCAGGCTAGTATTGGGATGGCTCCTTATGAGGCTTTGTATGGGAGGCCATGTCGTACACCGTTATGTTGGACTCAGGTGGGGGAGAGGAGCATCTTTGGTGCAGATTTTGTTCGGAGACCTCGGAGAAGATCCGGGTTCGAGGCTGAACATGAAGGAAGCTCAGGATCGACGGAAGAGTTATGCTGATAGGAGGAGAAAGGATCTTGAGTTTCAGGTTGGTGATAGAGTGTACCTCAAGATGGCCATGTTGCGGGGTCCGAACAGGTCATTGACAGAGACTAAGTTGAGTCCGAGGTACATGGGTCCGTTCAAAGTAGTTGAGCGGGTGGGACCAGTGGCATATAGGCTGGAGTTGCCTGAGGTTATGCGTGCGTTCCACAAGGTTTTTCACGTGTCGATGCTGAGGAAGTGTCTTCACGAGGGTGATCAGTTGTTGGCTAAGATTCCTGAGGATCTTCAGCCTAACATGACTTTGGAGGCGAGACCATTGAGGGTGCTCGAGAGGAGAGTCAAGGAACTTCGGAAGAAGAAGATTCCTTTGATGAGAGTCCTGTGGGACTGTGACGGAGTAGAGGAGCAGACTTGGGAGCCCGAGGCGAGGATGAAGGCAAGGTTTAAGAAGTGGTTTGAGAAGCTGACCTTGAGCTTGTCTAGCCGGGTCCGAGTTGTAGTCCGTGGCTGGAGCGGGTACGGAGTATTCCAGCCCATCTCTCTTGATATTTGGTCGCTTAGGGGTGGTTGGTTGTGCGGCTGAGTATCAAGAGGTGGTGCTCGGGATGCGGGTTGATGGCTCCAGTTGTTGTATTTTTGTTTCCTGTTGTATTTTCGTTGAGTTGTAACGATTATGACATTTTGAGATTAATAAGAAGAGTATTTTTCTTTATGTTTGACTGTTGTCGTCATGGAAAAAAGAGAAATAGCTCGGGTTTCTATTTTTGGAAGTTTCCATAAATAGAAAGTTTCCACAAAAGGAAAGTTTCCAGAATTAGAAAGTTTTCTAGAAAGGAAAGTTTTGTGGAAATGTTGAGGTAGATCTAGCCGGGAGATACTCGTTGGCATCAGTATTTGTTTTGCTCTAGGCCGTGTGGGCCCAACTCACGTGATACCGATAGCTCGATGGACTTTGTGGCCAGAGAGTGGGAGTGGTATGTTGCTTCGGATGACGATCCGAGAGCGCGAGGGTGACGACCCAAGAGCGGGATATGTGAGGCTCCCTGGATACCGTAGCTGTGAGCCGAGGCTCGGCAGTGAGCCGGTATGTCTCGAGGGTTGCGACCCGAGCGGGGAGTGTGTGTGTGAGTGACTTCTGGATGCCGTAGCTTAAGGCGGTTGGCCTGATAGCGAGCCGGCATGATTCGTTGGTTGCGACCACGGACGGGGGAAGCACTGAGTTGTGAGCAAATAGTGTTTTGATGCGAGTATATTGGCTAGAGAGACCTCGAGGGTCAGTCGGAGGTGTGCGGGCTGTTGCGACAGTGGCACGGGAAACCTTGACTGATGGTTTAGTCCGGTCTGGGGACGTGCGGGCCGTGTTGACGGTGGCACGGGGTCCTTGGCAGATGGACGGTATTGCGGGATTCGGGACGAATCCATATTGGTGGGGAGAATTGTAACATCCGCGAACCAGATTTTGTGTTTTTGGAAGGAGTATCGATCGACACCCTTGTGGCATCGATCGATACCACTAATTTCTGGGTTCGACCGGTTTGATTTAATTGCCGATTGGTTCGGTTTGGTTTGATTTAAATCCCTAAATCGTATTTTAGGAGTTAAGGGACGATTTTGAGGGTTTTGGGAAAGTCTTTTATCGCCGTTGTAAGAAAGAAAGAGAGAAGAGAGTGTTCTTAAGCTTTTGGGAGAAGGATTGGGAGATTCCTTGCTGTTCTTGAGAGTTTTGGAGCTGGGAAAGGGTTAGAAGCTTGCCAGAGTGAGGTTTTCGTTTCTACTGCTCAGAATCTTCGAGAAAGGTGAGTGCTTGACCATGGTTGATCTAAGCATGAGATCTCTCTTGTTTGTGTGTTTTCTTTGTTGTTTGTGTTGTTTTGTTGTTTGGGTTCGTTGCTTTCGTGTTCCCTAGTGATTTCTGGGGTAATTGGGTGAGTTTGGAACGGATTCGAGTTGGTTTGGATTCGGGATTCGTCGTTCGTGTTCGCGCAAATCGTGTCTGCAGAGGAGGCATCGATCGATACCACCTTCGAGGAGCATCGGTCGGCACCAGTGTTGAGTAGCATCGATCGGTACCGTTTGAGGAGCATCGGTCGGCACTTGTTCTTGAAGCATCGATCGACACCTTTTGGCATCGGTCGACACTAGTCGTATCCGAGACTTGTTTTTCCTGGTTTGATGTATTATTGTGTGTTGTTTGTTTTGCTTGAACTTGAGGGTCTCATCTGCTTGTGTGTATAACCCAGTAGATGGGAGGATGGCCTCACTAAGTATTTGTGATAATACTTACGCATCTCAATTGTTGTTTGTGGTGTGCAGGTAAAGGAAAAGGGTGATCGTGGAATCAAGGGCGATGAGGAGGAGGATGTTCTAGAGGCTTGATTGATTGTGGTCTAGCTGTTGTTAGGTTGCTAGATTAGGTCAATGGAACATTGTAGGATGTTAGCTTTTGGATATTCCTTTGTTTGGATTATGTTGCTATTATGTTATTGGATTATTGTTGTTGGTATTCTGTTGGTTTAATGGAATTGTTTTATTTGGTTTTTCCGCGGTTATTGATTGTTGTTAGGATGTTAGTGGGTATGGGACCACTAGTAAATTAGAGTATTAAAAAAAAAAAACGGAAAGGGTTGTTTCAGAAATGGCATGCAGATCATTCTTGCAGCCCAAAACATTTTTGAAAAACTGGAAATATGAAGGTGAGTTGGTCTCTTTTTTCAGGTGAGGTTCAATGGAACCATCAATCATGTATATACTAAAGTTGGAGTTTTAATCAAAACCAAGGTATGGAATTAAACTGGATGTTGTTAAGTATTAACTACTCTAAAAATCAACCTTATAAATATTTTTTAGTGTCAATCATGTAGGCTTCTTGCAGCTCTATAAGTAGCCATCGTATTGCTTTATAGCTTCAATCTTCCAACACTTTATTTCATAGTGCTTTCAGAATGTTATACTATAATCAGCATGGTTGAGTTTTGTTTGATCTAACCGCTTTTTTTATTCTTTTTATGTATCTTTTCATACATTCTTATTTACAAGGCTCTCTTGATGTTTTACAATGACCATATTTCCTCAAGTCTCTCTACTCCCGCAACAAGTAGAGTCCCGTCAAGCCTCTATTCCCAAACAACACACTAAATTATTCAGACTTTGTATAATGGAAGCTAGACCACATACAAACAGCTGACATCTTCTCCAACCCAATTGTCCTACCTACTCTTCACTTCGTCTTTATTTTTTGTATCAACGCAGTTTACACTTTTAAAAGTTTCTTTCGTAATGCAGTTTGAACATCTAAACATTTTCATCGTTGTTAAATCTTACAACGCAAACTCGATCTTAATACACAATTATACAAATTGCATATATATTGGACCCGTACGTAGTACGGGCTTTTACCTAGTAAAACATATATAAGGAGCAATATAGACCTAGCAGAATAAAAGTTTGTGGCAATGCAGTTTTCCATTTACGTTTGGCTCTATAATATTACTAATTTACTATTCAAAGAAATAATAATAATAAAAATAAAATTCAACTGTGTACATAGCTGATTTGTTCTAAACATTATGCTACGAAATTGTAACAAATGTTAGGGCATGATTATCGGAGGTTGTAAGGAGGATTTTAAGATTTTTGGTAGATTAAAGTTAAATCAAAAGAAAAGAAAATATGGAAGGGGCTCTCTTATATAACAGACTGAAATCTATCCTAAGAGACGCTACGTGTCCATTTGTCGTTGGCCAAGAGAATAATACAAAAGGGAAAAAAAAATTTCTCCGACAAACGATTAATATCTTTCTCTCCTTTCTCTCCCGATCAATTTCTCTCTTTCTCTCCCGATCAAAGTCTCAATCCGAGAAAGGAAGATCTGCTTTAATCTGAGGTTATAGAATCAGTGAAGTCCATGGTCGGAGGCGATTTGAATCGGCAAAGATCTTATCGGAGACCACTGTAGCGATAGCGATTTGAATCGTCCTGGGGATTGTAGCGGTGGCGATTTGAAGGAGTAGGCGATTCAATTGGAAGAGATTGGATCAATCTCCGCTAACCCTCTCCACTCCCCTCCCTCCATCGTCCCTCGTCGTCCCGTCGATCCTTCCTCCGCCGCCGCTCTCTGTCGTTCTTCTCTCGTCTGGTTCCGCAACGACCTCCGCGTCCACGACAACGAGGCTCTCAGCTCCACTAATGATGAGTGCGTCTCCGTTTTGCCCGTTTACTGCTTCGACCCTAGAGATTACAGGAAGTCATCTTCTGGATTCGACAAGACGGGGCCTTTCCGCCCAGTTTCTGATTGAGTCGGTCTCAGAGCTCTGGAAGAATCTCCAAAAGTCCAGGTTTCTGTTTTCTTCATCTCTTCTTACAATTGTTGTAAAATTAGAAACTGGGCGGAAAGGTGGATACTTGTTGAAAACTTGTCGGTTTCTGATGAAGTGCAATTCTTCATCTCCAATTAATTCATCTCATAGCCAGGTTTAGTTTGTTTATAAAATAGGTGGATACTTGTTGGATTTTTCAAATGTTTGAAATTTAGCCAATTGGTTCCAGTTCTATAAGTGAAGAGCTACCCTTAGAGACATACTCATATGGATAAATACTAGGTATAAAGTGTTAACAGTTTTAACTCCGTTTGAAGGTTCATGAATTTTTTATAGGATCAATGAACGTTTCTCCTTCGGTCCAATATGTGTCTGCTGCTCACTTCCACCTTTTCCTGCTGCTATAAACTTTGTAGAGAGATTATCTGATGCTTCTCTGCTCTCTCCTCTTAACTGGCCCATGACTCCAACACCTTCCTCTCACGGTCTTAAATTGTCCAGAAACAGCTCTAAATCTTCAAAGGTTTGATTTTACGAAACCCACTTTCTCAATCTTGTTTCCACTTCCTTGTGCGTTTCTTTTTTGTTTAGTGATATTGAGTTGACTTTTGGATATGACGAGTTTGTCTTCTTCATGTTACTAGTTATAGTGTTGGTTCTTGTTATTGTTATTGTTCCTTTATGAAAATGGAATGCTAAATTTGATACCTTTCAACTCTGTTGTTACTTATTGTGCTCATAGATCCGGTTTGTAGTTGGAGTTAAAGATTGTTTCTTTCTCTAAACCCAAATGAGAACAATGATGAACTTCCTGAGATGTACCTGCCGCTTAAACATGCGTTTCTCTAAGAGAGTGTTCTTTTTGTTGATTCTTTCAGCTTTGGGACATGAGAACACTGACTCTTATCAAGACTTGTACCACAGTGGTTCCTGTAAATGCTATTGCCATGTCTCTACTTCTCAACCATGTATGAACTTCTTGAAATTCAAATCCGGTTTTCAAAACCAACAATTCTTGATTTTATCTTTGTGAATGTTTCTGCTCTCTTAGGTTATGCTTGGGGTTGGTCAAGATGCATCAGCTGTGACTACCACTGATCGTGCTGGGAAGTTTGAAGACGTTTACGTGAGGCTGCATCATTTTGAAAGAGACTCCCATTTTTTTTTTCTCTCTTTTCAACAGTTTCATGATTTTGTACTACCTATATACTTGGATGATTAAGCTCTTTGAAATAATTGATGGCATAAACAATCAATTCAAACATATAAATGGTGATAATTTTTTTTTCATTTCACACTCTTATATATAGATAGAGTATA
The DNA here is from genome assembly GCA_023657505.1 of Camelina hispida. NCBI lineage: Eukaryota > Viridiplantae > Streptophyta > Magnoliopsida > Brassicales > Brassicaceae > Camelina > Camelina hispida. Next base: position 29,072,316 of record CP094636.1, on the reverse strand, counting down.
TACTTTGATTGATCCAGTATTAAAATTAATCATTTTCTCCATTTAAGAATTGCACTTCTATCGTAAAATGTTTTAATGTTTTTATTATGTTTTGTATATTTGAAAATTAATAAAAATGCAATATTTTCTAATTTTATAAAATCTTAAATGTTTACACATTTATACCACTTCTATTCTATTTAAAATTTTAAAATTTAAAAAAAAACAATATTTTCAAAAATAAGAGACCCAAAATAAGAACCTACCAATAAAAGAGAAATTTTTATCTAAGAGATCATAGGTTCTTATATTCCAAACAGTACACAATTAATTCATAAAAAATTTAAGAAATCCCCTTATATGAACCTCCCAATAAACTTGGTCTTATCAAACCAATCAAGCATAAGAAACCGTATGAGTAGAGAGATAAATATTTACGGGTGGAAAAAGGAGAGCCGTTGGATGAAAAGTGAATAAGCGAATGAGAGGACAAGTGTAAGAAGACATAAGGTGGACAAGGACACAGAGGAACAAGTGGCCCTCTGCTCTTCTTCTTCTTCTTCTTCTGCCTAATTAAAATAAAAGAAAAAAAAATCTAATTTATTACTATTTGTTTTTTTGTTGCTGATGTGCGTTTAGGGTGGTTAACCACAACACAGTCGTTTCACGTCTCTTAACCACAGTAAACGTCGATTTCAACCTTGTGGTTAAGAAACGTGAAACGGCTGTGTTGTGGTTAACAGATAGGCAGGGGCATGAGATACGGGCATTACTTAAGGGTGATCTGAAAAGCTTGGTGAAAGACAAGATTGTTGAATCCGGTAGTAATATTCAGCTCCTTCAATTCACCACTACCAATGGAGTTTTCCCGAATCAAAAGTAAATTTTGCGCTAGTTTGCCTTTCTTTCTTTTTTTTTGAGTAGAAACGACGAATTTTGTAGTTTCCTGAAATGAAACTGATGTTCAAAGTTTTTTTCTTCTTTTCTTTGACAGGTATCTCAACCTCATTGCTGCGAAAGTGATATTATCTAGTTCTGATGTAATTAGACAAGAGAGTGATAGGGTTAAACCTCTTGTTGCGGACGAGCTGAAGATCTTTCGCAATAGAATTAAAGATGCTAAGGCTTTCGTTTGTGATACTGTAAGTAGTATATAATTTAAAAAATTTAATCATTTGTCATACAAAACTAATCTTGGGATTGTGATGTTTTGCTTATAGAGAACCACAAAAGATGGTATTCGGGCTGCAATAAGGTGTTTTGACATGATAATAACTAAATTTAACATGTTATTATCGGATGTGCCTGTTCCTCCTAAAGAGCCTAGATCACCCCCTTCAAATGATGACTTGGAGGCCTCATCCATGGATCAACTCCGGTTAAACACTAGTAGCCTCTTCCGGTTCTTTATGGAGAGGATTATTCCTCAATTGTTGGAGTTTTTCCATTCTACTACCTACTTGCCTTCACTCAATAAAATCCAAAGTGTTGTAGATGGATGTAGTATCTCAGTTTATCGTCTTACAAAGGAGGGTTTCGACTGCAAAAAGGATAAAGATAAGGATTTTGAATGGTTTCCGTGAGAAGGAAGAATGTAGTTCCTTTATTAATCAAAACTTGTCAATGCTTGTAAGCATTCTCTAATTTTTTTTAAGTAGTATTGTATTCTCTCGTGGACTCCTACTATATTCTCTAATCCTGCTAGTTTTAATGTAGTACTTTTTTCTCTTATTAAGTCTTTTATTCGTATATATTGTCTTTGATTTCACATATCTCTACATTGCTTGGTCAATAAGACATACCATAACTTTCAAGCACATGGGTTCCTTAGCCAGATAGGAATAAGCTCTATAAACACTAACCACATCGATGAAGTGCAAAATTTGGCTAAAGCTTGTAAAGGACTCTACTAGGGAAATGAATGAATTCTGGCTGACTGGTTGACCTTTGGATTTTTCATTCGTCGAACTAGAAACTGATTCTGTAACAGTGGTCACTCAAAAGCAAAATCAGAACAACAAAATCAAACGCAGATCAAAATCTCCAAGTTGTGCAAAAGTTGCTTTTTGTGTTTTTTTTTTTAGAAAAATTATAAATTAATAATTATAAATATACATATTTATATCTATTATCTTGTATTCAACCACATAAACCTAATTTAAGATCTCAATAAGGATCCTTGACATAGTCCTGTAATAGTCGACTATATGCCTCAACTACACTGTGATATAATCGACTACATGCCTCAACTACATTGCTTGGTCAATACTCCCCCTCAAGCTTAGACTTTGGAACCACCCAAAAGGCTATGGTACATAAAGCCAAGTACTTCACAAAACTGATGGATGACACAGAGTATTGTCATCACATGAGCTTTTATGAACATGTAATTGATTTTTTCAATCCTCAACAAAAGCTTTAGGGGTATTAAAATTTTGTTAAAGGTTTTCTGTAAAAAAAAAAAGATTACGACCGATTCATACGGTTCATTATCATAATTCGTAACCTAGTGAGAAAGCTACTACTGTATTCCATTTTAATTTGTAAATAGAAGAATCACAAAGCTAAATCATATCACTTACTCATGACACAAGAAGACTACATGACATCCAAGTGTATGATACTAAAAAAAGGAAATAAATGAGACACTGCAATCGAGGCAAGAAAAAGAACATGCATGAGAAAATTGAGAGTCAAACCCGGCACCAGTGACACCATCATTAGTCATGACGCCAAGCGTAGCTATCGTAGTCCAGTATCAACTTGTTGTACTCACATATCTGGACAAGTACGACAAAATTATCAAGCCAATAGTGGAAAATGAACAGTTAAATTCACTGCAAACGTGAGAAACAGAGTGCTCCAAGGCAAAAGACTAATTCGAGCCAATTCCATCAGCTTAAGTGATATCCCCAATCCTGATACTATAACCAAATCTATAACATCAAACTTAAATACAACTTGTAAAGATAAAAGTTTCTTCCTTGTTAAAGAAAAACATTAATGTAAACAAAGAAACATACCCATTGTGGAATTATTGGCAAAAGTTCCTTGCCTTTCTTTTGGTTAAGCAGTTCTGCCATGGAAGCAAAAACTTTAATCTTGTTGAAACAAACAAAATCACAATCAAGAAAACTCAGAAAGAGCCAGGTCATGTAACCAGGAAAGCCCGTTAGGTTACCTTAGTTGTAGAGTCTTTCCTTGAAAGCCGCTGCAAGTGTTGAGTTTAACCTCACTATCCAAATCCTACAATTCCATCATCGACAAATATGAGAAACTGACAAACAAAGTTGGCACTTGGCAGAAACAAACAAAAGAGGGAAACTCAGAAATCTAAACAAAAAACATACCAAAAAAAGGGAGCAGAATCTTCGTTTGATACAGTATAGAAGTTTTCGAATCCAGAGCTACCAAAACCTACGGCCGCAGCTGCAGAGCCAGACGGCAACAGAGAAGCCGCCAAGCTGTTCAGAAAAGGCTCAAATTGAGTACCGAACCAACGAAGCATAATTCGAAGAAGGAGAAGGATGAAGGATGAAGGATGAAGGAACAAAGTTTCACCTGCTGCTGGATGGACGAACTTTGCTCCTTGCAGCATCTCCTTTGGGTTTACCCATCTCCTTCTACTCTACACGGAAAAAGCTTCCGAGAGATTCACAGAAATAGAAAGAGCCAGAGAGGGATGGGGTCTGGTCAACTGATCGGTCAAGCAAAAGAGTGATTAGGAGGAAGTCAAGAGTCGGAGGGGGAAGGCGGTGGCGATACGGTGTTCGCCGTCGTTAGAGGAGGCCAAGAGAGTTTGTCGGGTCTTGAGGATGCTCACTTTAGTATTGGGTTCATGAATCAGGCCCAATTATAGACGGCCCAACCAATACTTTTCATTTATAACCTTAACAAAAAATGCTATGACGGTTGCTTTTATAAAATTCGCAAAAGTTTCTTTATATTTTAGTTTTAATCTTATCACACCCCGAGTTTATAAAATTCGAATCCGAAATATGACCACCGTAGATAGGCCTGGACGTTCGGATATCGGATCGGATTCGGTTCGGATTTTTCGGATTTCGGATTTTTTGGATATTGATTCTAACATCCATTCGGGTATTTATAAAATTCGGATCGATTTTGGTTTGGATAATTCGGATTTCGGATCGGTTCGGATATGACTGTTGATAACCAAAATTAAACCAAAAGTTATTAGACAATGTTTTATTCGAATAGTTTTTGATCTTATTCTACCCAAATAACCATACTAATAGAGTATTAAAACAAAACAAAAAAATATAAATTAAGTAAATGACAAGATTCTCATAGAACCATACAAATACATAAAAGATATAAGACATATCTATAGTAATATCAAACTATTTCTTATACGTTCGGTTATATTCGGATATCTATTGGATATCGGTTCGGATCGGATAATATCCGATATCCAAAATAATGAACGCCAAGATCCGATCGGTTATTTCTTTAATATCGGTTCGGTTTTAATCCGCTTATTTCGGTTCGGATACGGTTCGGATTTTCGGATTCGGATTTTATGCCCAGGCCTAACCGTAGATGTGAATTATTCGGTAGTCACATTTCCTGTCTCTTGTTGAAATTTCAAATCATGCCAAACATAAAGTATAATTGTGTTTCGCATCTAGTGGTCTATATATATATAATCATTTGTTACAAGATTCTACCATGTAAATTGTAGTCTATTGTAAATGACAATTTATTATCCACGTACGAGACCGGACTAGTTTTAGAACAATTGTAACATACAATGACGAACAATAGATTCACAGACTCACAGTCAACAATATTTCATTTTCACCTATTATAATGTTTGGATGTACAAGCTTTTCAATTTGTTAATCAACTGACCACATATAAATGGTTAAGCATACATCATTTTGTGACTTTAATTTGCGTCGTTGCATGTACATTTCAGTACTGTACGTATTGTATCAATATATACGTTTACGGTTGGTGTGGATTGTGGATATTGATCTGGATGCATTAACATCATTCATCTATACTAAAAAAAACGTAAACGAATAGTGGGATTACTATATATAGTTCGAGTATGAATTAATATTGGTTTGTAGTGCTTCTATATTCTTAATTTGACGTTATATATATAGAGATCGCGGATGCAAGATTGTTTACTTCGACAAGTTGGAGCAGTAGCCACTCTTTGTTCGGTTGTTCTTGGATTATTGGCACCTTTTTCATATTCCATTTCCCTTGCGTGCATATATATATATGTGTGTGTGTATAGTCACAAATTACCACCCTTGCCTTCTCTATTAACATACACAAAGTTATGTGAATTATTAGGCCTAGAATTGTAAATTGTTGTTATCTTGATGGTATGCACCCTTATATACATATAACGACGTTTAAAAGATAACAACTGATTAATGAATAATGATTGATGATTAATGATTAATGAATAGTGATGGGAAATTGGGAATTACTGTATTTGTTATACATGACCTGAAGAGTGACGAGATAGAGGTCGATCGGCTTTATAAGGTTTGTGCTGATAAGTCGTGATTTGATAACATGTCGTGTTTTTATTAGACCAAACAAGTCCCATCTTCTCCTCACTCTTTTCTACTTCAATAATTACTCTCGTTTACGGATACGACCCATTAATTATTCTTTTTCTTTTTTTTTGTCAAACCACTTGATTCATTCTCATAAACTCAAATACAAGGAACATGATACAAGGATCCAAGTTCTAAAACAAAATAAACAAAGGCAATCCCCAATGACATACAAAGAGATAGTAAACATCGACAAATGATCCAAAAGAGCTTTGAGGCATTAGTTAAGAAGCAAATGTCACATGAGAGGTCATGGTTTGTCGACCCATTAATTATTCTATTTCTACGTACGTTTAAAAGAACCTCAAGTCTAATTAATGATATTCCCAACAAAGATATTGAATTATTCCTTTCCTCGTACGTCATGGACTCGTGTATACGTTGGTCCTTCACTTTTTTAAAACTTCATTATCATCCAGATGTTGTTGTGATTTTAAAAAAGTCAAGAAGAAGAGGGAGATAGACAAATTATGATGAGGCTTTTCATGCATCTGCCGGCTAATTCTTTTTTCGAGTGTAGCTAGTTCTCTCCTAATCTATCAATTGTCTTCCAAAAGGACCAAAACCATAATATTAATTATATCTCTAGGCCTTAATTAATATTAATACATTGCAAACAACCTTAATTATTCCTTTCACCCATTTCAAAAGAGATTTTCTTTCTATACCAAACTATCTTTTTTTCCAACAGAATAAAAACAAACACTCAGAAAAACTTAATCCTATAATTTTCACTTAATCTCAAACAAATTAAAAACCCTTCACGCAATACACACTATATGTGTTTCAGCTTTTCAACATTCACGTGAACTACTTTTATTCCTTTGTTTATTCTTCATATATTTGATTTAGGTGATTGGGAGAAAGAATGAAATGAATTGTAAAGCCCTTCACTGTAAGTGATAGACAACTCCACCTATAATAATAGTTTGTTTGTTAACCTCTCACTATCACTTTAAAAACAAAATCTACAACCTTTGAAAATTCAACTTCTTACTATGATTTTCGGCAAACCAAACACCAGTACCCTATTTTTCCTCTAATTAGTCAGAAATTTGAGGTGTTTATCTTGGATTTGAGTTGTAAGTAGTACGTTGTTTATTTTTTTTGCCCAACGTAAATAAAATATCAACGATAACCTTATTCGTTTTTTTTTTCTTTTTTTTTTGTCCAAAAAAAAAAAAAAAAAAAAAAAAAAAAAAAAAAAACCTTATTCGTTTTTAGCGTTCTAGCTAGTTTCTCAGCTGATAAACTTTTTCAAAACGACATGGTCGTCATATAGTTCATATATATATCATAAATCATGTCAATATGTCATAGAGCTGCACCATAATTAATCAGTATTTCTATCTCCGTTGGTGGGTGTGGCAGCTGCAAACGATCAAACTTATAAATGATATACTTTAAAATACTCGTTAGGTTATTACAGTATAGCAGTGTCCATTCTAACAGTTAATTTAAAGGCGGCCGATGTTAGACATCTTTTGTTTTCAAGGTTATGCTATTACAGTATAGTAGTGTCCATTCTTTATTAGAAAGAATGATGTTTTAAGACTTCCACCAAAATTGATTAAAAAAATAATTAATGATGTATTATTGTTAACTCAAAATAATACAGTAATGATGTATTTAGTTGTGCATTTTTTTTTTTGCCACTTGACTTTTTCCAGCAATTGTAACTACCGTACTAGTATTTTAAAATTTAGGGTCTTTTCACATTACTCCTCGAAAGTATTTAAGTTAAACTTAATTATGTTTACAATTTTAATGATAGGATAGGAGTAGCTTTTAAAAACAAAATTTTGTTTAATTTTTCGAATTTAGAGCCAAACCTACGTTTCTCAAAAACTGAATTTTTAGAATGGAGCCAAAAACAAAATAATTAAGTTCCATTGATCTTCTATATATATTGACATAGATTTACATCATTTACTTAAACTTATCTATGGCTTCCCATAGTTTTAATCTAAATTTACCACCTCAAAATAATGAAAGAAAACTTTAATTTGATTTGAATCAAAGTCCAGCCATAGAACAAAAACAAGAAAATGATCCTCATATGAATTCTGGTAATTTTATTATTTACTATGAATTTTTGATTATAATATTTTATTCTGTAATGTTTGTTATAATTCATAGTTTGATGGGTATATAAATGTACGTTGAACTTTTATCAGTATGTGTTTGATAGAACATGCAAGTTTGGATATTATTGACTCATCTCTCAATATACCAAAAGAACTCTATAGTCTGTTGAGCCTGCGATACCTATAATTAAAAAAGGTTCACAGATGTTATAATATTTTTATCTACTAGATAAGGATCTCCCTGATGTGCGGGCTTTAAAGTTTTGTAAAGAAAGTTTAATTTAACAAAAATATATTAAAATTTGTTGTACGTTATTTATAAATTTTCTTTTTGTTATAATACACTGATTTATATCCATTTACAGTTTTTTTTATGTTACCATTAAAAATGTATTTTTTTACACCTAAGTATACTATATACTACAAATATATTCTTTATCATCACCTAGGAAATAATTTATATAAACACATTAAGCAAATGATATTATATGTCTATTTATTTTCACTTTTACATAGTTTCTTTAATCACTAAAATTGTTGGTTCAAGAAATTTCTCGAATAAAAAATATATTACATAATATACTAATCATTGATGTATGTATGACCAACCATGGAGAGAACCTCCTCTTTTATGGAAAGAACCTTGTGTTCAAATTCCTCCACCATGAAAAGAACCTTGGGTCCGCATTCCTTCCTTGGGGAGATAACCTTGCATGCGTCAAACCTCCTCCACCATGGAAAGAACCTTGGCTCTGCTCTCCTCATATGTGGAGAGAATATGTTCACGCCTTTTAGCTACCTCGAAGTGGCATGCTCCGACAACCAATGAAACTAAAAGTTATTTTCCAACGTCACAAAATCTTTTGTTAGTAACTAATGTTAAATTTCCCAATGTATACTTGGAAGAGTCTTTGACACATCATGATGTAACATCTGTCTCCGTGCTCCTATGGATATATCAAAAACCGTTTATGTTTTCCAATCTATCTGTCTATGTTTGTTGATAAGGTTCTACTTTTTATCTTCGTTTGGGAATTAATAAATGGTAAAAATTATGTTTGCATAAAAAAAGGTCTATGACCAACCAATCAAGGTTGAGAAATTAGAAGAAAATTAAGTGACATAATTAAAAAACAACAGAAATTATAAGTACAGTAATATATGAATCTCAAATCAAAGATGAAAATATATATTAAATAAAACAATCTAAAATACTATAATAAAAATTAAAATACAGTATTAGAAAAAGAAGACGCATATATTAATCTTACATTTTTTTTGAGACAACATATTAATCTTACTTATTCCAAACTGAAAAAGGACAAAATAGAGAAAAATTTGATTTAAAAAAATAAGAAAAATTTACCTTTTCATTGAAACTTTTTTACCAATAAAACAAAGTTTAAAATAGTATTTATGTTTCAATGAATTATATCCGCGGTTCATAAAATGTTAACATCTTTGTACATTTAAACAAAAATGGCAGGGGTGTGATGCATCAGTTTTTCTCGATGACACTAGCACGTTTGTCGGAGAAAAATCTGCCGCCCCCAACAACAACTCTCTTCGAGGATTGAAGTCATTGACAGGATCAAGACAGAAGTTGAACCTATTTGCCCAAGCGTGGTCTCGTGCGCAGACATAATTGCCGTCGCTGCACGCGACTCAGTCGTATTGGTAAACTCTATTTTTTTTACATATATAATCAGTTATGGCCATTAATTTTTAAAACATGTAAACTTTTGAATATCTCTTATTTTATTTTGTAAAACAATTTCAAGAAAAAACTTATATTAATTGGGGCCTTAATTATATGTTTTCAGAAAGTTTAAATACATCAACTATAATGTTTAACAATTTATTACATATGTCTTCTTTTTTTTTTTGTTAAAAGGCTTTCAATTAAAATGCATAAAAAGTAATACACGGATATGATTTGTAGATCATATAATCTATATATATATTTTTGGAGACATTTATGAAATAAATACTGAAATTCACACATATTTACAAGCATGCCATTGGTATTAATTATCAATTTATTTTTCATTTAATTAATTATTATTAAGTTTCTATTTTTTAAAAACAAGGTTTTCCATCGTAAATAAATTTCCAAAATAATGGAAATCACTCTCTATAACATTAAATATTAAGTTTATAATAAATTAAATTAATATTAAGTTTCCAATTTTACAAAATAATATTTTCTCCATACACAATTCAGATTGTTTGTAGAAACTAATTAATTTAATTAATATTATGTTTTGAAAACAAGATTTCTCATCGTAAATAAATTTCCAAAAAAATCGGAACCACTCCATTTAACATTAAGTATTAAGTTTATAATTAATTTAATTAATATTAAGTTTCCAATTTTACAAAAAAAATATTTTCTCCGTAAACAATTCAATTTATAATTAATTTAATTAATATTAAGTGTTTTACATAAATTTGGTTAACTATTATAGGAGCAGATGCCATTAATTTCGGTGTAATTGTGCTACATAAATTCTGAATTTAAACAATCATTCAAAAAAACTAACTTTATGATTTTAAAAAGTAACAAACATATTTACCATTCAATTTATATCTTATTCAAGTAATAATAATAAAATATAAAAGATATTGCTTGCTTGCATATTTTTTTTTATTACGTATTTAAAACTAAATTTTACTTTCAAGGGTTTCGTATGATGAGTTTTTGCGGATTAAAAATCTTTGAACATGTTGCCTCACCCGTCTAGCATGGCACGTTTGGACTATAAAATCAACACTAAAACTATTAGTTTATCTCATATATACTATAGATTTGTAATCATAGTTTTAAAAATTAACTTATAAATTATTTAGTATATGAACTACAAAATATTACACATATTATAACACATTCTTAATATTTTTAAAAAATAAAATAAATACACATAAAATATATACTAACATACGATATAGGCATATACCTCTGTTTAATTCTAGAGAACAAAACAAATTTAAAATTTTATGTTCTATCTAATAACAAATTTACTGTGATTAGGTTATAAACTTTATAAAACGTAAGAAGAAGAAAAAATTCTAAATTAATTAGACAAGAGTTAATTAATTGAGAATTTGAAAAATAAATAAATTAAAAATTATTATTTAAAATACAATAATTTATCATTTAGTCCCGCGGTGTACCACGGGTAAAATCCTAGTTTTTGAAAGTAAAATAATAGGAGATTATACAATGAAGCATATTCTAAAAGGGGAAAAAGATAGAACTAGTGGAAACTGGAAAGTTAATCATCTATCTATTTTTGGATTGATCATCTAGCTATTACACATGGTCTTCACATAATTTTAAATAAATGGTCAAGCTCTCGTGTGTGTAACCAGTAGTAACATGTGCAAGTGGAACTTTTGAATCTCTCTGATTTTATTTTGTAAAATTATTTCAAGAAAAAATTATATAAATTGGGACATTAATTAGGTTTACAGAAAGTTTAAATACATCAAATAGTACTCCCTCCGTTTTCAAAATATAGGATATTTTAGAGAAGTTTGTTGTTTCATAATATAGGATGTTTTCAAATTTCAATGCAACCTTTAGATTAGTTTAGTATTTTATATTATGTAGTATTGTTTCTGATTGGTTGAACTTGTTAAAAGTAAAGTTTTCTTAATCTGCGTGCTTTGCTTAAAACATCCTATATTTTGAAACGGAGGAAGTATAATTTAGGTGATTGGGAGAAAGAATGAAAAGGAGCCCTTCACAGTAAGTGATAGACAAGTAACAAAATGTACTGAAAGAAAAGGAAAACGATAAAAGGAATGCGGTAGAGTTGACAAAACAATCGTGAAAGAACAATCTCAGCAGAGATGCGGCTATGCGCCACCTCTTTCTGCGCCACCTCTTTCTGCAAAAAGACATCTAGGCTCTTCTTCGGATGTTTCGGCCCTGGAACTAATATTGCTAGAAAAAAATATTCCATTTTCATACACATCCCGGGAGGTAAATTGTATGGTGTTAATATAACTGGCCAAACCGAGTGTGCCTGACCGTTCATACCAATTGGATTAAATCCATCTGTTGATAAGCCTAGATAAATATTACGACTCTCAGAAGAAAATTGTGGATATACCTTCTGAAAATGCTTCCATGCTTTTCCATCAGAGGGGTGATGCATCTCTCCTTCCGGGGATACATGTTCTGCGTGCCATCTCATATGTGATGCTGTCGTCTCTGATTGGTACACTCGCTTCAACCGATCTCCAACAGGCAAATAAAACATCCTCTGCTTGGGTATTCTTTTACCTGTTCCACTATGCGGAAGAAACCGATCTTTTTTGCAGAACCGATATTGCAATAACTCTTTATCTCTTCCCTTCCAGAAAAGCATACAATTATCTTCGCACACGTCAATCTTATGACAAGGCAATCCAAATGATCGAGTCAACTTCTGTGTCTCGTAGTATGACTCAGGAGCTTTATTGGGTGACAGAAAGATTGTTTTAAATGTTTCAGATATTTCATCCAAGCATGACTCAGCTAGATTATAAGTGGTTTTCCAATTCAGTATTTTTGAGGCTAGATACAATGGAGAAATTCCATCAGGACACCCTTCGTAAAGGGGTTGATTCACTGCTTCAAACGCATGAAAGCCGCTATCATGGTATCTCTCTTCAAAATTTGGCTCCACCATATTTTCTTGAATTGTTGCATCGTCAAATAACATGTGGACATCTTCGTTTGGATCATAAGAATGATCAACCGCCACTGGACTATTATGGTGACCACCCCAAGTTTCTTGTTCAACTGGGCAATGACTTGTTGATGCTTCGCAAGTTTCTCCATGATGCGTCCAAACATAATAATTCTCTGTAAATCCCTTCAAGTATATGTGCTTCTCAACGATATCTGTGTGGTGACGCTTTTGGTTTTTACACTTGGAACACGGACATAATAAATTCCCTCGTTGTCGATAAGAAGGTTGATTACGAGCAAAAGATAAAAATGCATGTATCCCATCTACGAATTCATTTGATACACCTCCTCGCTCTTCATCTAATCTTCTATACATCCATTCTCTCAAATTAAAAAAATCAGACATTTTTTTTTGTGTTTGGTTTTGTTTTTTTTCTGAACAAATCGGTGGAAGATAATATATATAGTGGTTTTAATTTGCCATAACATTACCATGAATAAACAAAATAATTTACTCACCACCACTGCCATGACATGATAACACAAAGACTTTTATGAAAAAGTAACAAATAGCACAGATTATTCGGTACATAAGTTAAAATATCTTCACATGCATTATTAGATTGGACTTGTCAAAACTGAGTTTTGTCACTTAGTTATTTGCCACAACTTTATCAGAACTATTTCGTGGCAAACTATTGTCACGAAAATTGCCAGAAACGTTTGTTGTTACAATTTGCTACAAAATGCCACGTTAGTTTATTTTGGCAAATTTGCCAAAAAAAGTCTCTTACTAATATGTAGCATTTATTGACACGACATTGTTCTGTTAATTCATGGCAAATATTGCCACATATTGCCACAAAGTTTTTGATCGTGGCAAATTTGACACGATTTACCACAAAAAATAAGATAATATTCAGTTGTGACGATATTATGTCAAAATTGTGGTAAATGTTTTTTGCCACAAACAGCTTCTAGCAATTTTCTGGTTATATCACATTTTTCTTGTAGTGGCAGCGCTCCGGTTGTAGTACTCCATCTTTGATTATGTTTTTCTTTTTTTTCTTTTTCTTACTTCTGTTTTTCTATAGAAGTTATGGGTAAAGAAGCAATCCAGAGGCTGACGGCTTTTTATACAGGCTTACTTTCACTTTCACGTACGTGTTTTTTAATTTACGGTGAAGAGATATTTATTTTTCGAATGCTATTTTTCCTTTCCTAGCTCCTTTACTTAGCCAAGATCCTTAAGTCAACTCTACCGCATTCCTTTTATCGTTTTCCTTTCCTTTTCACCTAATAATAGTTTGTTTGTTAACCTCTCACTATCACTTTAAAAACAAAATCAAGCCGGTCCAAAGATAGTGAAGATTCTAAAACAATTTTCTTAATGTTGTCATAGACTGCTTTTACTAAAACTCTATCAATTCATTATGATTATTAAAAAAAAATGTTTTGTCAATTGTTTCATATGTTTGCTTGTTCTTTGCTTATTATTTGCTTAAATTTAGCGAAATGTAAGCAAAAAAACAAGTAAAATACAAGAAAAACATATGAAATAATTGATAAAATAATAAATCTGTAAGTTTAAAACTTTAATATTGATAATTTTAAAAAGTATATCATTGTTATAAGTACAAACTAAATTAAAGAATGTAGCTATATAGAATAATATTCTAAAAACTACACATCCATTCTTGATCTCGGCTCTCCAGGAAGTTTTGATAGTAGCTACTTCATGCAGCTTGTCAACCACAAGGGACTTCTCACATCGGACCAAGTCCTGTTTAACGGTGGTTCAATGGACACCATCGTCCTATCTTACAGTCCGAGTTGCCATGCTTTCTATCAGAACTTTGTTAGTGCGATCATCAAGATGGGGTTTGGTAAGTACAATATTCCCTCTATTAGAAACTTGCATGATGTTTTAGAATTTTTATCAAAATTAAGAAAATAATTAATGATGTATTATTGTTAACTCAAAATAATAAAGAGATGATGTGTATGTAGTCGTGTGTTTTGTCTGCCACTTGACTTTTTATAACAATATAATTGTATATTAAATGGTCCATAATTCTTTTTAGTGTATTTTCACATTTCTTCTATCCATTACTCCTCAAAAACATTTAAGTTAAACTTATGTTTACAATTTTAATGATAGGACTACAGTAGCTTTTAAAAACGAAAATTTTCAAATTTAGAACCAAAACTTACGTTTCTCCAAAACTGAATTTTTAAAATGGAAACCAATATAATTAAGTTCCATTGATCTTCTATATATATTGACATAAACTTACATCATTTATTTAAAATTATATGGATGGCTGTCCATTGTTTTAATCAAAATTTACCACCTCAAAATAATGAAAGAATTTTTTTATACGATATGAATCAAAGTCCAGCCATAGAACAAGAACAAGAAAATGATCCTCATATGAATTTTGGTAATTTTATTATTTATTAATTTTTTTGATTATATTATTTTGTTCTGTAATGTTTGTTATTCTCCATAGTTTGATGGGTAATATATACATACACGTTGAACTTTTATCATATGTGTTTGATAGAACATGCAAGTTTGGATATTATTGACTCATCTTACTATATATCCATTAGTATGTCTTTATTTTATTGATATGAACATGCAGTTTTTTTTTCTTTTTCCTTCAACATGCTGTTTTATTTATAGGAGTATTAATTCTACTTACTTTATTTCTTTTAATAGGAGTGATATTTTGTGATAGGAGTAACAATTTGTAGGGATAAAAGTAGCTGTGAACAAAGACTTTTATTCTGAATAAACTAATCCTAAGACTTATTTAATTTATAACTATCAATTTATATTAAGAATAAAAAGGTGAAGGGCTGAGAATGTCGTGGATGCATGGATGGATGTCATATCCATTAAAAAATTGCGGATTTTGTTGGACAAGTTTAGATTTTTTAATTTTCAAAGGGCTTGAAGTTTTACTAATCAGTATGAATATGTTGTTCTCAGATGGTGGAAAGAAAGCTGTTTTCCAAGAGATGTTTATGTTTACTTTGCTTGAAGGGCTAAGGGATCTTAAGGTTGCTAGCAATACACTCTCCACCGATGACTTCATTGGGAAATTCTTAAGGTTCCATATGTGTAATGTTTAAAAATTCCTGATTTGTATTTGGAATTAAGTATTTTGCATTGTTTGTTTGTTTTTGTTAGGATTCAATTGCAGAAGGTTCTTTCTCAGGGATATGACAATTGCACCTAAAATTTGTAGACTAAAACTGGGAGGTATGAACAATAGCTATACTTTGCTTTCTATTGCATTGACTTCATGTTTGGTAATTTATAGTTGCATGATGTACATTGGTCTAAGCTAATTTTGGTGATAGACTTGTTTATTATCAATGAAGCTTTTGATGTGATTTGTACTATATAGTGATTGAAGATGTAGTTCTCCCATGTTGTAGCTCCATGCTCGACCCTTCTGCGGTCCTGTTTGCGTTCTCGGCAGTTGCCCATGGCCGCATGATACTACACATATCAGTATACTTTGGTTTAGCTATGTTATAGCGTGCATGTTTTTTTATTTAAATAATTTGCAGAATTTTTTGTTGTGTAAGTTGCATGTTCTGTTTCCTAGAATATGAGTGATAATTGATTTTAGAGGATTTACTTTGTACTTGTGCATTTTAAAATCAGGAAAAACAATGCTTTGCTTTTGTCCACTCCTTCCATAAGTTGAATTCTCAACTCCACTGTTGAAAAAATGTTTATTGTTTTCATTGTTCTCAAAATTCAACTTACATTAGTACAATGGTTTTAGTTTATATGATTTCATGATTGGTATTGGGTGTTTTATTAAAGTAATATCGAGTATCGATATGGTATTGAGAATTTAACTATAGTAACACATATTTGCAGAATTTTCTCATGGGTGGTTGAGTTAGTTCATCCTTTTAAACGTTACAAGATATGTCATTGCATGTGAATGTTCAATGAAGTTAAACAGAGGAGCTTGGACTGATCATGAAGACAAATCTAGGAGTAAAGAGATTTCGTCACCCATCAAACATATGTACAGAGTACTTGCTTTTGTACTCAATTTTCAACACAAATGACAATGTATGATAATTGGTCGAGACTGAGCCTGCTGGAGAAAGTGAAGGGTATACATTTTTCTATACATAAGGGATTTATGTTCAATTGTTTTGTTGAGCACGTACACTTTTTATTATTAAACAACACTGGACATATTGGATAAACTAAATTGTTTGAAATCAAATAAAAAAATGGATTTGACAAGATGCCACTGAGTTTTGATTCAAATAAATTGCTGTACTTTCCCAATTATATTTTGTCATAGATTATTGAAATAAAAATATCTGAATTTTTTGATGTTACAAGAATACATTAGAAATCAAATGTAAATTTACGACAAATGATATTGGACTAAATAATGGTAATAGTTAAGTTGTAAATATGGCAAAAGAATAGTTTTTATTTCTTATGAAATATCAAAAAAACTATTTTATAGGGATTTCTTATTTCTTATGAAGTATCAAATAAAAACTATTTTATAGGGATTTCTTATTTCTTATGAAGTATCAAATAAAAACTATTTTATAGGGATTTCTTATTTCTTATGAAGTATCAAATAAAAACTATTTTATAGGGTCATAAATTATGGAAACGTGATTAATTATTATTCTTAATTGTAGGGATTTCATTTTTGCCATAATTAAATATCCTATCTCATTTAGTAAATATTGTTTAACGAGTAATTATTAAAAAGGGAACGAATATAAGACAAAAAAATTTGATGGATAAGGGATGAGACGAGACTAGATAAGACAAGACGAGATGAGACGGGATGAGTCGGGATGAGTCGGGACGAGAGGGATGGGACGGGACTGGACGTGTTTCCCGTTCCAAAGTAAATACCTTTAGGGTTAAATTTTTAAAAATTTACATTAAAAAGAACGCACATGTGCTATTGCATCCATGTCAATATAATTCTTAGTCATTTTACGAACTTAAAATTTGTATGAAAATATTTTGTCTCGTGCTGTAGCACGGGTTACTACCTTCAGACGGGTGTTTTGAGAATTTTTTAGTATTTTTTGCTAATATTTTGAGAGTTTTGAGAATTATAATTTCTACTAACTATAGGAATTAAACATACAAATGGAGAATACATGTATTTTGTCTAAATTCTTAGCCAAAATTTATTAATAACATTATTAAATTGATAATTCTTTAAAATAAAATGGTTATGGGACAAAAAATTTATAATGGGATGGATCAGAACGGAAAAGGGATACCCGTAACAAAATTACTTTAACATTTTCAACAAACATGAGCTGTCTTTGATTATTATGGATGGATTGCAAAAAATTGTATATTTTCCAGCTATTGAAAATGATGATCATATTTATTTTCGGTATGGGTTACGGTATTCTACATATACACTAAAACATTGACAAAACACCGTGAAAGAGTGACCAACTAATTTTAATGAAAAAAATATTACTATTATACAATTTCAATTTTCCAACCGAAAATTTTTTATTATATTAATGAATATATGTTTTACCAGTATTGTTTATTAATTTACTAATTGAATACATATACTTTAAAAAACAATAATTAAATTTTGAGAAAATTCCAGTTTATTTATGGTATTAAGACGAGAAAGAGTATATGTAAACTGAAACGGGTAAATTCGAATAATGAAAAATAATATATTGAATAGTTTTTTTTTAAAAAGGGACATAAAATTTAAATTAAAGTACAAAATAAAAAATATAGGTAGATGAATTCAAGTATCAAGCTTTCACTAATTTGGATAAGGATTGATTATACGACAGGTAATTAACGACTTTGGAATGGGTACTTTAAAAATTTTGGTATTTTTGAAAATAGTTATATAGTTTTTGAAAATTATATTTTTTGGATAATTTCAACTAACTAAATACAAAAAAATCAACAGAGAACTCATGTATCCCATCTAAATTTCTTACCCAATCTTTTTTAGTAAATATTGTCTAACGAGTAACTATTTAAAAGAGAACGAACATAAGACAAAATATTATGATTGATACGGAAAGAGACGGGATGAGACGAGACTGGATGAGACAAGACGAGATGAGACAGGATGAGACGGGATGAGAGGTGATGAGTTGGGACGTGAGGAAATGGAACGGGACTGGACGTGTTTCCAAATCCAGAGTAAATTCGTTTATGTTTAATATTTTTTTAATTTAAATTAAAAATAACGCACATATACTATTGCATCCGTGTACGCACATGTACTGTAGCACTCGGTTAATATAATTTTACTCATTTACGAATTTAAAATTTATATAAAAAATTTTTGTCCCGTGCTACTGCACGGGTTACTACCTAGTTATCATCTTAATTAAGAAACATTTTAGAAATCTTACCTGGGAAATAAAATGAGACCTAAGATATAACTGATCAAATTTAAAGTAGAAAACTTTGGATGGAATCAGTTTGGGTTCAAATTGGATGGTGTGTGATCTGTCTCTGTTACTCTTCTGATATCATGTGCTTTCAAATTAAAGTCGAGAAGCTGATAAAATTAGTGTCCATTTTTTGTCAACTATGAATAATTATGATTAGAGTCCTATATCTATTAGTTCAAAACAAATACTACTAAATAATAATGTATATTACTGTGTTTGTTATATCGCTAATCTTGATATGGCGGCTAGTGATATATGAAGTTTAATAATATATGTGCAAATTCAAACGTGTTATATAATGATATACTAATAGTAGCGTTTTAATTTACATAACAAGATATGATTAGTAAGAAAAAAAAAAAAAAAAAAAAGGAAAATGAGCTGAAAAAAGGGGAATGTAATTAAACATGAATATGGTAAAGGTGGCGTAAGGATCATGACCCAGTAATATAGTGGACATTCGAGAAGAAACTTTTCTTCGTGAACAAAAACTACCTACGTGCAAGTAAGTTATACCCTCTATAAAGTAAAGCCCTCATCAGGTCTCTTGACTGCTTCATCGGCTCACACAACTCGTAGCTATATCGAGTAAACAAGGAAACAAAAACAAACAAATAGAATGGAGTACAATAACCAGATAAGTATGTTAAAGGTGGTGTTGTTGATGTTGATAATGATGTTGGGGTCTCAGTCCGAGGCTCAGCTGAACAGTGACTATTACAAGGAGAGCTGTCCCACGCTGTTCTATGTGGTGAGACGGGTGGTGCGTCGGGCGGTGGCCAGAGAGCCTCGCATGGGCGCTTCTCTCCTCCGATTATTTTTCCACGACTGTTTCGTCAACGTAAGTTTTTTTCTTATATTTTTTTTTTGAATGTAGAAGGAAGCATGCTTAGCATGTTCCCATGAATTACTCCTACAAATAAGTAAATGCTAAGAAAATGATTTGACAGGGCTGTGATGGATCTATTTTATTGGATGACACACCGTCATTTGTCGGAGAGAAAACGGCTGGACCTAGCAACAACTCTGTTAGGGGATTCGAAGTGATCGACAAAATCAAGTCAACCGTTGAGAGTCTTTGCCCTGGCATCGTCTCATGTGCTGACCTTCTTGCCATAGCCGCTCGTGACTCCGTTCTCCTAGTTAGCATATTTCCACCTTTTTACTCTCGCAACATATATTATATAGATTGCATTCATCAAAAAACCGGCCCAAAAAGATAGTGAAAGTGAAGATTCAAAAACAATATTTTTAACGTTGTCACACACTGCCTTTACTAAAACTCTATATATCAGTTCATTGTAATTATTAAGAAAATAATTTGTTTTGTCAATCGTTTCATATGTGTTTGCTTGTACAGATAAATCTCTATAAATTAATAATGCTGGGACCATGACATTTTATTAATTTTATAGTGATATTAATTTATTTATAAATTAATATCTAGTATTTTTATAATATAAATTATTAATTTATAGATATATATTTTGATTGTTTAAATTTTTTAAAATTATTAGTTGAGACAATTTTAGCAAAAGAAGACTAGACTTTCTGATTTTATAATTTTTTTTTGTTTTAGAATTGAATTTTTAATATTTAGAAAACATTATTGACCATAAATTAAATACACTATAAACAATAGTATCACTTACATATATGACATACATAAATTTAAATTTATAGATAATAATATCAATTGTCTTATTTTAGTAGCCTATAAAACTATCAAAATGAAAATGATGCATATTTAGATATTTAAAACTTTTAAAATTAGCTATTTTGTGACATGTTATAGAGTTTTTTATATCATTAATATAGTTGGAATACAATATAAGAATTGTTTTATAGATATGTGCTCTTGGAAAAAATCAAAATCTGAAAGTATACATTATTATATCAGCATATATATATATAATTACATGATTATTAATTTATGATATTATTGAGACCATATTTTACAAGAGAATTTTTAAAAAAGTATTATCTAATCAAATTTTGTTATTTTTTACACTGATCCGACTTGGAATCAGAAAAAATTATTATTTTATAGTGTTTATTAATTTATAAAGTATTAACTTATAGAGGTTTTACTGTATTTTGCTTATATTTACGGAAAAAGTAAAATACTAGCAAACATATGAAACAATTGACAAAATAATAAAATTGTAGGTTTAAAACTTTAGTATTTAATTTAATGTTTGGTTGAAAAAAAAAACTTTAGTATTGATATTTTAAAATACTATATGATTGTTATAGTTACATACTAAATTAAAGAATATAACTATATATATTAAATAATACTCTAAAAAATGGTTTAATGATATTCCTATAAGGACTAATCTAGATGGTCTGAGGAGCCATATACCATAATTAGATGCATGCACTGCAGAACTATATAGATATTGTACATTATTTCATCATTTTTTTTGTGAGAAAAGATATCAAAGGCCTTCTCAAATACAAATATGTGCTTTTGTATCACTAGTCTCAATACTTAATACCTCTTAACTAATATGACTAAGCAGTTGGGTGGCCCTGGATGGAGTGTGAAACTTGGAAGACGAGACTCTACGACGGCGAACTTTGCGGCGGCTAACTCTGGCGTCATCCCTTCTCCAATCAGTACCCTGAGCAACCTCATCAACCGATTCAAAGCACAAGGGTTGTCCACACGTGACATGGTAGCCCTTTCTGGTGCTCACACCATTGGAAAAGCGAAGTGTGCCACGTTCAGAAACCGTATATACAACGAAAGCAACATCAACCCCTCCTTCGCCATGTCAAGAAGGGAAAAGTGCCCTGCCGCCAATGGCTCTGGAGATGACAAGGTAGCCGATCTTGACATCCGCTCTCCTAAAATGTTCGACCACAGCTACTACAAGCAGCTTCTCTGCAACAAAGGGTTGCTTACATCAGACCAGATGCTGTTCAACAACGGTCCCACCGACTCGCTAGTCGTAAGATACAGCCACAGTATCAGAGCATTCTACCGCGACTTTGCAAGGGCCATGGTTAAGATGGGTGACATCAGCCCATTAACCGGATCCAATGGTCAGATTCGCAATAATTGTCGGAGGCCCAATTAGACCCAATAATCACCACTTCGTCAACTGTTTTCTTATTTATAATAATTATTATGTGCATCTTCTTCGTCAACTGTTAAAAATATACATCTTTATTATAAAACATATATAAGGAGCAATATAGACCTAGCAGAATAAAAGTTTGTGGCGATGCAGTTTTCCATTTACGTGTGGCTCTATAATATTACTAATTTACTATTCAAAAAAATAATAATAATAAAAATAAAAATAAAATTCAACTGTGTACATAGCTGATTTATTCTAAACTTTATGCTACGAAATTGTAACAAATGTTTTCTGCTCGCTCTCTGGTGAACAAAGGACTCATTAAACGGGTCGGATCTGGGGCTTCCATCCTGGT
This sequence comes from Camelina hispida, assembly GCA_023657505.1. Taxonomy (NCBI): domain Eukaryota; kingdom Viridiplantae; phylum Streptophyta; class Magnoliopsida; order Brassicales; family Brassicaceae; genus Camelina; species Camelina hispida. The sequence goes on along the minus strand of CP094636.1, from coordinate 29,050,054 downwards.
ATGGACTGACCCCTGGATTCCGGCTCAATCCCCGAGACCAGCATTGCGTTCAGGATCGCCAATCGATCCAACGCTTAGAGTTGAAACTTTCATCGACAGGACTTCACACTGGGATTTGGCGTTGCTTTCGGCTTCTTTTCAGCCGGAGGATGTAGCCCTTATTTCTGCCATCCCCCTTGGTAATCTTTCTACCCCGGATAGCTTGGGTTGGCATTTGACAAAACGGGTGCTTATACGGTTAAATCGGGATACCGGGCGTTGCGCCGAAACCGAGAGTGTTTCTCCCGCTTCGGCCTAATATTATTCCCTTACAGGCACACGTGTGGCAGATTCGGTGTCCACCGAAACTCAAACACTTTCTTTGGCAAGCGATTACGGGCTGCATGGCGACAACAGCCAATTTGCGACGCCGTGGTCTTGGTTGTGATATCGAATGCGCAATATGTGGAGGAGAGGAGGAGACAATTAACCATGCTCTATTCTTATGCCCTCCGGTAGGCAGTGTCAGGGTTTGTCTCACTTCCCAACATTTTCGAGTTGCTTTCCCTCGAATTCGATCTATGCAAATATGGATACTTTATTTTGGAGATTTCGGGATATTCCTTCGGTAGAAGTTTTCCCGTGGATTACATGGTATATTTGGAAGGCCCGCAATGATAAATTATTTAGCAATTTGGATTCCAATCCGAACGCAATTTTACAGATAGCGGAAGAGGAATCAAAACTCGGTGTGCAGCTCAGAAGAATCCCGGAACTGCCCCCGAACGTTCTCGATCTCTATCCGGTTAGGTCTCCAACTAGTAATGGGGTTCGCGACTATGGATCTAGCCATCGATGCTTTGTGGATGGCTCATGGAAGGAGTCTGATCAGTTTATGGGCCGAGGATGGTATTGCATTTCTCCGGATGGAGAATCTCCTACCATGGGTGCATCAAATTCTCGCCGTAGCTTGTCATCTCTCCATGCAAGTGGAAGCCCTTATCCGGGCAATGCGATGCATGATTGGTGTGGATAAGGAGAGAGTTGTTTTTCTCACGACTGTTCGACCTGGTGAAGATGGTGTCTTCACCTTCCGAGCTTTCGAGACTTATACGGATGCGATTGAAGAAGATAAGGAGGAGTTTCTCATTTTCGTAGTTCGGATAGGATCACAAAACGGTAGAGCGGACAAACGCACGTCGATTAGAGTGGAGCGCTTCCAATTACCTATGTGAGCAATTTTCCCCAAATGACCGTTTGAATTAATTCGTTTAGGTGGAAAAAAAAAAAAAGAAATTGTAACAAATGTTATTCAACCAATCAAGGCATAACTGCATAAGAAACCGTATGAGTGATTTAAAATATACGGGTGGAAAAAGGAGAGCCGTTGGATGAAAAGTGAATAGGCGAATGAGAGGACAGGTGTAAAAAAGACATAAGGTGGACAAGGACACAGAGGAACAAGTGGCCCTCTGCTCTTCTTCTTCTTCTTCTGCCTAATTAATTTAAAAAGAAAAAAAATCTAATTTATTACTATTTGTTTTTTTTGTTGCTGATGTGCGTGGACCGCCAATAACGTTTAACTTCGATTTCATCTCTTCTTCTTCTTCTTCTCCTCCTCCATTTTTTTTTTTTTTTTTTTTTAATTTTAAAAGAAAAACACAGAAAGAAATAAGCAAGAGAAGGGCTCCCTGGTGAGGGAACTTACGGTGTTGAATAAAGAGAGAGAGAGAGGGATCTGCGTGTATTCGATCGAGATCTCCGATTCGTTTCCAGAATCCTCTCTTTCTTCACCGGTGATTGTTTTTTTTTTTTTTTTGATCATATGTGTTTGGGAATTACTTATGTATTGTTTTCTCCTTGCGAATTGTCGATTACATGTTTAATTTTAGGGTTCTTTTTGCTTCTGATTAGCGATCTATGCTCTGTGTTCTTAATAATATGGAGAAAAAAATGTGGTAATGGTAGAAGGAAAGAATGATATAACTTGAATGATCTGTTCTTGTTTAGGGTGTTTGAGAGTTTGTGTTTTGTGAATCGTGATCGCTTTCTCTTCTTCTTTTGATATAATTGCGTTTCGATATAAACGATAAAGCAGGCTTCCCATTTCTGTGAGCAACTCTTATTACACTTGATTGGTGGTAGAAGTGAGATCTCATTGGTTTTTGTTCTTTTACTTCACAGGCTCAGATTCCACCAAGTTTCTGTTGTATTCATACCGCTCTGTCAATCCATTTGGCACTCTCTTGTTTTGAAACTCTGAAATGTTGGATAACATGTCCTCCTGGCACTAGGGCATTAGTTTCACGAGCTCATGAGGTCACGACTCATGAGCTACCACAATCTCTGAGCTATCTCTGGAGCAATTAGTGTGTTTTTATTCTTTCTTTATTGGCTGTCTGCTAAGTTTGTATTTAGATTAGATGGAAAACAAGCCAAGTGTTTTGACTGATAAATATGATGTTGGGAGGTTATTGGGTCAAGGTACTTTTGCCAAGGTGTATTATGGAAGGAGTATTCTTACTAACCAGAGTGTTGCTATCAAGATGATCGACAAGGAAAAAGTTATGAAAGTTGGGCTTATCGAACAGATCAAGCGTGAGATATCTGTTATGAGGATTGCTAGGCACCCTAATGTAGTGGAGCTGTATGAGGTCATGGCAACAAAAACAAGGATCTACTTTGTTATGGAGTATTGTAAAGGTGGTGAGCTTTTCAACAAGGTTGCCAAAGGGAAGTTGAAAGATGATGTTGCTTGGAAGTACTTTTACCAGCTTATCAACGCTGTTGATTTTTGTCATAGCCGAGATGTGTATCATCGTGACATAAAGCCAGAGAATCTATTGCTTGATGATAACGAGAATCTCAAGGTATCTGATTTCGGGTTGAGTGCTCTTGCTGACTGTAAAAGACAAGATGGTCTCCTCCACACTACTTGTGGTACACCTGCATATGTTGCTCCCGAAGTGATTAATCGAAAAGGCTATGATGGCACAAAAGCAGATATTTGGTCTTGTGGTGTGGTTTTGTTTGTTCTGTTGGCTGGCTATTTACCTTTCCATGACTCCAATTTGATGGAGATGTACAGGAAGATAGGAAAGGCTGATTTTAAGGCACCAAGCTGGTTTGCTCCAGAAGTGAAGAGGCTGTTGTGTAAGATGCTAGACCCTAACCCTGAAACTAGAATCACCATCGCAAAAATCAGAGAGAGTTCTTGGTTCAGAAAAGGGTTACATATGAAACAGAAACGGATGGAGAAACGAGTCAAAGAGATGAATTCCGTGGAAGCTGGTGTTGCAGGTCCAAATGAGAGTGGAGCAGGTTCAAGTGAGAATGGAGCAGGTCCAAGTGAGAACGGAGCAGGCCCAAGTGAGAATGGAAACAGAGTGACGGAAGAAAACCAGCATACTGACGAACCTACACATTTGAACGCTTTTGATATAATTGCCTTGTCTGCTGGGTTTGATCTGGCAGGACTGTTTGGAGATGTGCATAACAAGAGAGAGTCTAGATTCACATCCCAGAAACCTGCTTCAGTGATCATATCTACGCTAGAGGAGGTGGCACAACGATTGAAACTGAGCATAAGAAAGCGAGAAGCAGGTTTGTTCAAACTGGAACGTTTAAAAGAGGGAAGAAAAGGAAATCTATCAATGGATGCAGAGATATTCCAAGTAACCCCAACGTTTCATCTAGTGGAAGTGAAGAAATCTAATGGAGATACTCTCGAGTATCAGAAATTAGTAGCAGAGGATCTTAGACCTGCTCTGTCAGATATTGTGTGGGTTTGGCAGGGAGAGAAAGATGAGTCTGCTTCACAGCAAGAGACAAAACAACAACAAGAACAACAACAACAACAACAACAACAGGAAGAAGAAGCATTGTAGTTTTGAAAATCTTAAGTTTTGAATTTTGGTTAACACTGACGTTAAACGTATATGAGTTTCTTACATTTTTCGTTTGTGAAAAACAGAAAGGAATCCTGCATAATATAAAGTCGTTAACAGAAACTCTCAGTGGCAAAAACTTGTGAGTTTTGAGTGAGAACTTCAATTGATTACAGGAAGAACAAGAACCTTAAACATCCTCCACTTGATTTTGAAACTGGGATAAAAGACTTCAACTTTATTGAGAGATTTTAAGTATAGTGAAGAAGACAAGATCTATATTATAGTACAAAATAAGACAATATGCGGTTTTGGTTGCCGTCCATTGCAGCAAAATTACACAGTTACAGACAATAGAGATAGAGATAAGAGTAACAAAAACACTCAAGAAGAGCGTTTGGAATCAGAGCGGATATGGTTCCAGAGATAGCGACCACTTGCCATGTCAACGCATGTCCAAAATCCAGACTTCAATGTCATTCCCACCTGACCCCATAGAAACCCAATTCATTAATCCCAAATTAGAGAGAGAGAGAGAGAGAGAGAAGCATTAGAACTGAGATCGGAGGAAAAAAAATAAGAAGGAAACCTTAAAGAATCCAGAGGCTGAGTCATCGGCGGGTTCAGCAGCGTCGGTGAAGGAATCGTCAAGAGGATCATCGGAGGTAGAGTTGAGCTTCTTGAGGACGAAGAAGCCAGCGAGAGTCGCCGAAAGGAATATGAGGATAATCCTTAATGGACACATCTATGGATTCTTCTTCTTCTCTTTTCTTGATTTGCTTTTTTTGCAGTTTTTGAAGAAGGCAAAATTAGGAGAGAGAGAGATAGCGGAGTTGATGAGGAAAAAAAAAAAAAAAAAAGAAGAGAGGAGGGAAAAAAATAAATAAATAAACCAAAAAATAAAGGTAAAGAAAGATAAATTCAAAGGGTGTAGTTGAAGAAGTGTCAAATTAGGTAGGCCACTCCCTAAAGTCATCTCCAATTTTTTCAATTTCATATACCTAATAACCTTATTTGTCAATTTTAGAATTCAAGTTAACATTTTTTTTTTTAGGGATGTAGCATTATTATATATTCCCATATTGAAAAATAATTCCTTTTGTTGACCAAAATGAAAAGTTAGTGGTTTGGATGAACCTAATTTGTCAGAACGTGAAAACCCATTTTATGCTCTCATTTCCTCTAAGTGATGGCTGTGACAAACAAAAAAGATAATATAGAAATTAAAAAATCACAAGTGATTGTTGACAGTTTTCACTAACTTAGTCGGATCATCATCATCACACCATTCACCATCTCTTCCTTATCTCTTAACATTTTTGATTTTGACTTCTCCTTTCTCTTCAACAACACATAATCTTTCATTCTTCCTCCTTATTTGTCCATACAAACTATGATTCCCTGTCTCTGTTAAACAACCAAAGTAAGAAAACGACGAGTCCAGTGATTCTCTTTAAATTTGATACGGATTGATCATTATTACTAATTTACTATGTATAAGAGACAAACCTGACTGGCTTTGGGAATTGTTTTCTTTGTTTTGAGACCCTAGATGGCTAGAACTTTGCAAACTTAGCAATTCTAGCAAGGGCAGTTCTTAATCTTCCTATGCCTGCTCCTGACCTTGAGCTCACCATCATCTGCAATAGTCAAACGTTAACCATTTGCTTCTTTCTTAGGTCTCATCTTTTTCTGCAGCCATAGGGAAGTAAACAACAAACTAGGACGATCATATCCAGACATACCAGAGGCTGGACAATTGATCTGTATAATCCATCTAACTCTTGAAAAAAAAACTTTAGGTATTTTCATGAAATTTTTATATTAAAAATTAACTAAAAGTTGTAAATTAGATTCATCATTCCAAAAATATTTTGTTAAATCAAGAATTGGAGGAATATTTTTACTTTTAAAAGAGGAATGCCAGAGAATAATTTAGAAAGCTGTAAAAACTGTTGATATTGAAATTTTATATTATTTTGTGTCATGGAAAAAAATGAAAACAGTTCAAAAAGACAAATATATCTAGATTTTAAAAGATACGAATATTCTAATGAACACAATTTTAAAATGAACAGTTGCAACTTTACAAAAAAACAGTTACAATGAACAATCGTAACTTTTTGTAAAACACATAATTTAATTTTTCTACAAATTTTTTTTTAAAATATCCAAAAGGTACGGTTGAAAAAATACAACTTTTGGTGGCATTTATTCTGATTGCTATTATATATAGACATTAAATTTTTATATTTAAAATTAACTAAAAGTTGTAAATTAGATTCATCATTCCAAAAATCTTTTGTTAAATCAAGAATTAGAATAGTTTCTTTACTTTTAAAAGAATGAATGCTAAAGAATAATTTAGAAAGCTGTAAAAAACTGTTGATATTAAAATTTTATATTATTTTGTGTCATAGCAAAAAAATGAAAACGGTTCAAACAGATAGATTTCAAAAAATATGAATATTCGAACAATCACAACTCTACAATGAATAGTTGCAACTTTACAAAAAAAATCGTTACAATGAACAATTGTAACTTTTTGTAAAACATACAATTACAGATTTTTTTAAAAATTATCCAAAAGGTACGATTGAAAAAACACAACTTTTGGTGGCATTTAATTTATTCGGATTGAGTTTAAATATATTGAAAAGTAAAATCTAAAAACTCACTATGTAATCCATCTAAATCTCGGAAAAACACTCTAGGTATTTTCATTAAACGTTTATACTTAAAATTAACTAAAAGATGTAAATTAGATTCATCATTCCAAAAACCCTTTGTTAAATCAAGAATTAGAGGAATTTCTTGACTTTTAAAAGAATGAATGATAGAAAATAATTTAGAAAAATGTATAAACCGTTGAGATTGAAATTTTAGTTGATTTTGTGTCATGTCAAAAAAAAATGAAAGCAGTTCAAACAGACAAATATATATAGATTTCAAAAGATATGAATGTTCCAAACAACACAATTTTAGAGTGAACAGTTGTAACTTTTCATAAATAACCGTTTTATTGATCCATCATGATTTTTCAGAAAATATCCAAATGATATGATTGAAAAAACACAACTGTTGGTCGTATTTATTCGGATTGTTATTATTATATAGATTTGACAAAAAAAAATGGCTAAATCAGTCTAACAAACCTATAATATCTCTTTTTGACAACGAAGAAGAAAAAGGTGGCAGAATATGATTGCAATTTCGATAATCATGAGGAGGCGTTTGGAAACAATGATACCATATTCGTTAAGGGATTCGATTGTTCCGTTTCTAGGGCTGATATCAAGAGCTCATTGGAAAAACACTTCGGTTCATGTGGAGAGATCTTTAGGGTTTTTGTTCCGTTTGAGTGCCAAACCGGTTCTCCCTTGGGGTTTGTGACTTCTTGCTCGTATTTTTTTATTTATTTTTAACTTCTTTGAAGTTACAATAGAATCGTGAATATATTTTATTTTTTTGGTTTCCAGATGCTTTCATTGATCTGAGGAATGACGCAAAGAAAGCGTTAACACTAGATGGAAGTTATTTGGAAATTATGGTGGTCGTATACATCAAATAAATTAATGGCGGTCGTATAGACATTCATTTGTAAGTATTGAATCTTGATAACAAAGGAACTTCTCATTAGTTTTTGGTTGTTTTTGCTCTTGTTAATGCAGGATGCATTGCACTTCTTCTGATGAAGAGGATGGTGATGAAGCAATGGTGACCAACCACAGCTAGAAAATATTGGTCGTTTTATCGTTGCTGCTATAATGTCTTACCAGCTACATCAGTAATTTTAATGTTCATGTGTGTTTGACTTGCATAAGGAAAACTCTTGTATTATGACTCCAGCTCTTTATTATTTAACTTTCAAATCAAAGTACATCACATACATAATTGACTTTATCTCAAAAAATTGGAATATCCGGATTTCACAGATGTATAGGAAGACTAATTGGTTTGCCAATAGATTAGAAAACTAGTATGTTTTTTCTTTCCACTTAGATTTTCACGCACTTGAAATTGTTCCAAATTACATGTCGTTAGGACAGGAACCACGACAAGTTTATTATTAATATGGGAAAAAAACTTAAAAATACTTCATCTATTTTTTACTTGAAAGTTTAATACCTCGATTTTTTTTTTTTGTAAAAAAAGAAATATCTCAATTAGTTAAAACATGTGATTTAATACTCAAACTAATAAATTTTGTTAGTTTCATACTTACGATTTTTTGACAAAAATAAAATTCTATTTTTATCCTTACTATATTAATTAATAATTAATTTTAAATAATATGGTATTAATTTATGGACAATTCTTGGGTTCACCCCCACTTAATTAAAGAAACAAATTATTAATTATAGAAACAAAATCTGTATAGCATTCAATTTTAAAGTTATTATTTCTAAACATTATATTATAGTTTTTAATTATAATATGTAAATCTAAATTATTTTTTTATAAACTCAAACCGACATATAATTTTGTTTAATTGTGTAATTTAAACCCTAATGATTTTTTTATAAATCCAAATTGAAATACAATTTTGTTTAATTGTAAAATCTAAACTCTAACCACTCTTTTATAAACTCAAACTGACATATAATTTTCTTTAATTTTAAAATCTAAATCCTAACCACTCTTTTATAAATCTAAACCGACATATAAATTTGTTTGATTGTAAAATCTAAATTTATTTGAATTAAAATTAAAATTTATTTAATATTTCTTTTATTAATTTTAATTCAAATAAAATTTTAAATTCATACCATGTCATTTAAAATTAATTATTAATTGATATAGTAAGAGTAAAAACGGAATTTTATTTTTGTCAAAAAAATCGTAAGTATGAAACTAACAAAATCAGATGTTTTAATTAAATGAGATATTTTTTTCCAACCAAAAAAATGGTATTAAACTTCCAAAGAAAAAATAGATGAGGTATTTTTAAGCTTTTTTCCCTTATTAATATTTTGTAGGAGACTTCCCCATCCTCTCAAAAAAACTAATCAATGTAAAACTCATCGATAGATTTTACGAGAATATTGGCCAACATCATAAACCGGGACAAAATAAATAGCCTAGCTAACTGAAACCTATATATATTTAGGGTTTCCAGCCGTCTCTTAGAAATCGCTGCTCTTCGTTTTTCATCTCAATTTCTCTCAATGGCCAAGCAGCTTAAGAAATGCTCCACATCCACCGATGTAATCTTTTTTCTCCTCCTTATGGCCTTCTTCCTTACTCCAGTCTTTTAACCGATTTTGTTCTGTATTAATGATTAATGATTTCTTCTCAACTTGACTTGAAATTACTCTTGTTTTGGATTTGTTTTTTTTTAGGTTGAAGATACCACGGAGCCGTGGCAGAATGGTAAGAAATTATAAACTATCCTTTATTTTTATATTTCATGTGTTTTATTGAAGAAAACCGGAAATTTTTGAATTATAAGCTCTCTGTTTATGGATCTTCTTCTTATATATATAGATGAAACAGGCATATATTGATTTCTGTTCTTTTTGAATAACATTATAATGTTTTTTTTTGTTGTTGGTGCTGTTGCTGGGGAAAGAGTTGGATGATTCAGAAGTAATTCTGAAGAAGCAAAAAAAGGTAATGATCTGTGGAACATAGAGAGTTTAAAATTTACTTGTTTATGAAAATGAAATCCTGCTACTACTAAGATGGCAATTCGGATAAGAGCATGCCCAACGGAATTTCGAAAAGATCTCTAAGTTAGTTGCATGTTTATGAAAATAAAAACCTACTTCATATATATAGCTTCTGTATTTTAGAGCTCACCAATGTTTAGGCTAGCTTTGCCTATTTTGACGTGTGCTTTTTAAAACTTAAAAAGAAGAATTTCATCATCTTTGTTAAAACGTCACTGACTCTGCTTATGTTTTGTTGTTCATTGACCAACCAATTTACGTAAACTATATATGTCTATATTGTGCAGGAAATTGATAAAGATATAAAATTTGTATTTAAAAAGGTATAAACAACATCTTTCTGTTTTTAATTATTAATATTATTCTTGACAAAACAAAAAATGGCTAAATCAGTCTAACAAACCAATAATATCTCTTTTTGACAACGAAGAAGAAAAAGGTGGCAGAATTTGATTGCAATTTCGATAATCATGAAGAGGCGTTTGGAAACGATGATACCATATTCGTTAAGGGATTCGATTGTTCCGTTTCTAGGGATGATATCAAGAGCTCATTGGAAAAACACTTCGGTTCATGTGGAGAAATCTTTAGGGTTTTTGTTCCGTTTGAGTGCCAAACCGGTTCTCCCTTGGGGTTTGTGACTTTAATTTCTTTTTTAAAAACTTCTTTGAAGTTACAATGCAATCGTGGATATTTATTTATTTTGGTTTTCAGATATGCGTTCATTGATCTGAAGAATGACGCAAAGGCATTAACACTAGATGGAAGTTATTTGGGAAGTCTGAAGCTTGAGGTTGCCATGACTAGCTCTAGAAAAGAATTTCTTAGGTTTCCTAACTTAAGAGGGTGTACACGTTGTCCCATGAATGTGAAACATCGCAACTACAACGAGTTCTTGAGAACTTGTGGTGGTCGTCTTCCGCCCTGGTAAAAAAAACTTGTGACTCTAGCTGCTCGGAAAACCAGAGCTAATAATAATTCGGCCGTTTCATCTACAAGCTGCTACTTGTTTATATTTTATTTATATATGTTTTATGTCTTCAAGAAAACTTGTGACTCTTGCTATTTCAGTTTCATAATTATTTATGCCTAAGTCTAATTATTAAACTTTCTTTGTTTCTTGTTATGAAACTTACATTTTTAGTTTGAAAATTAATTTAGTTTTTTTTATGAGCTTTGATTATTAAAACGAAAATCCAACTGATTGCATGTTTAATTTTGCTCCTTCTCGAATCGACTTAGTGAGTTTTGGATTCAAGTCTGACCTAATTTGGGTAATTGGGCGGTTTTTTCGGTATGTGAAGACGGAGACTGTTATTTTGGCCTCCTTGAGGCATTAATTCAAAAGCAATGAGTGGCTTTTCAACAACAACAAAGCATTTTTTCAACAACAACAAAGCATTTCTTTTGTACTCCCTCTGTTCAACAAAGCATTTCTTTTGTACTCCCTCTGTTCCACAAAGATTGATGTTTTGGGATATTTTTTTGTCCTACAAATATTGATGTTTTGTAAATTTCAAGAAGTAATCATTGAAAATATTTGAAATTTTGAATTGTAATTGGCTTAAAATTAAATAATATATTTTTAGTCAAAGAAAAAAATATATTTAACTTAGCAATCATTGTTTTCTTAAAATGTGTAATATTCCAAAACATCAATCTTTATGGGACAGAGGGAGTATTAGGTAATGACAATCACAACTTACCACCAAAACTCACATCTCTCCTTTTTCACAATCTAGAATCTCTAATCAAACAAACAAACAAAGAGAGCTTCATGAAATTTTATAGTTAACTTCGGATCGGCTAATTACGGATCCTACATTCATGACGTGAACCCCACACTCTCTTTTCTAATGAGACTCTACAAGTAGATATACAGAACATAATTTTTCATATCTTATCAAATTCCGATTACTTTACCTACACTAGCTTTACATTATTTGGAAACTAGACTAGGAGGGACTCCGTAAACATTGACAGATATGATGTCTCTTTGATTTCGATAGCAAAAATGAAGATACACGCAAGACGCAACGCATACATGTAAAGCTTTTCTTCTTGCATGCGTGTGTAGAGTTGACAGATGGGAAGGGTCTGCGATGCGGGACGAATGCAACTCACGTGCACAGGATTACTACAAACCTACGTTAAATTAACCTTCTTCCTCTTCTCCTCTGTCTCTCCAGCTTCAGTCCTTTTCACCATTTTCACAAATCAAGTTTGAATTCTAGTAATTAATTTATCTCCAGCTGCTGTTGAACACCTCAACAAATTCTTTGATTTCAAGAAATAAACCAATCTTTCCTCATTATAATCTAAGTTGTTCCACTTAGAATCTATCTTATTGGTATACTCTTTAACTAAATTAAAAAGTTTTTAGTGATCAGTTTTTCTTAGAATCAAACCTCAAAGGCTGAGTTAGCTAAAAAGGATAGTAGGAGCTTTTGCTCTATTGTAACAGTTTTACTTGATATACAACTACTCGTCCAGACCAGCTGACAAGCTAACATGGCAATATGTTCAGACAGACACACACCTTTGTCGTCCACATTCATACATCACTTCCAAAAGGCATATCAACAGTACAAGTTCCTTCAATCACACAGAACCTATTGGGCCATAATTGGGCTTACGGTTATATTTATCTTGTTAATATTGTGAATGTAACCTAGGTTAATTGTACTTGATGTATATAAGCCGCTTAGGCATAATCAATAAGAATAAGAAAACCTTTTACAACCTCATAGGTTTTCTTGACATGGTATCAGAGCAAAGATCTTGACTTCTTTTTGTCTTTGTTTATCAAATTTTTTCTACTCTTTCTTTCTCTTTAACCTTGTTTGATTAAAATTCTTTTCCCTCAAATTTTTCTTTTCTCATGACGTCTTCTCCATCTTCCGCAATTTCGATGAGTTCATCGGTTCCGGCTACTACTGAATCTCGCAGAAAAACAATTTCACCTTATGATCTCTCTTCAGGTGATAATCCGGGCATCGTCATCTCCAAACCGTTGCTGCGTGGTCCGAATTATGACGCATGGGCAACAAATATGCGATTGGCTCTTACATCTCGGAAAAAATTCGGGTTTGCTGATGGATCAATTCCTAACCCAGGAACTGATTCAGAAAATTATGAGGATTGGATTGCAAATAATGCTTTGGTGGTTTCCTGGATGAAGTTGACAATTGCAGATACCATCTCGGATTCAATGTCTCATTTCGATGATTCATACCAGCTATGGACGCATATCCAAAAACGTTATGGTGTGAAGAATGGGCAGCGTGTTCAGCGATTGAAGACTGAACTTGCTATGTGTCGACAACAAGGTGCGTCTCTTGACGAGTACTACGGCAAATTGTCTGCTCTATGGAAGAGTTTGGGCGATTACCAACAGGCCAAAACAATGGAAGAAGTCTGAAAAGAGAGAGAAGAGGACAAGCTGCATCAACTTTTAATGGGTCTCGATGAATCCGTTTATGCAACAGTGAAGTCATCTCTCCTCTCTCGGGTTCCTTTACCTTCGTTAGAAGAGGCGTATAATGTGTTGCAGCAAGAGGCAGAGTCCAAGTTGGCAAGTCAGTTTCATAACGAACGGGTTGATGCTGTCAGTTTTGCGGTTCAAACACAATCACGTTCATTGCCGTCTCCGATGGAGTATCGTAATCACACTTGCACAATCTGTGGAAAGGTTGGACATTTTGATGATAATTGTTTTCGGAAAATTGGTTATCTTTCTTGGTGGGTAGAAAAGCCAAAGAACAAGAGTTCCTCTGGAACAAATGGTGGTCGTTTCACTAGTTCAGCCCCGCTTCAGACTTCTCGTTCTCGTGGTTCTAATGAAGCTCCTCGCGGTGGACAAGCTAACACTGCACTGGTTTCTCGTCCGCTTGGTTCGGCTCTGCACACAACGGCCCTGTCTGATGCTGATCGTGTGGGTCTCACTGGTCTCAATGATCATCAATGGAAGTCGTTGGTTCAACTGCTTTTTGAACGCAAGTCTACCTCCCCCGACAACCTCAATGGTAAGTGGTTTTTTGAGTCTTGGATTATTGATACTGGTGCATCTAATCACATGACTGGCTCTCTGGATTTTTTAAGTGAGGTTTCTGATATGCCTCCGATTCTCATTAAGCTTCCTGATGGTCGTTTTACTACGTCGACTCGTCAAGGAACTGTTCGAATGGGTTCTTCTCTGTGTTTGCAAGCTGTGTATTTTGTAGAGGAACTCAAATGTCATCTTATCTCAGTCTCTCAGTTAACTCGTGATAGTGGTTGTGTCTTTCAGATAACTGATCGGCTGTGTGTGGTTCAGGAACGCACTTCGGGGATGGTGATTGGTGCGGGTGAGCAAAAACATGGTTTGTATTTTTTTAGAGGAGTGGAGATTGCTTCAGCAGTTCGAGGGACGGATTTGCAATCATTGGAGCTGTGGCATAAGCGTTTAGGACATCCTTCCTCTAAAGCATTGGATTTTTTGGAGTTTTCTAGAAGTAGTAGTTCGTTTGATTCTCATTCAAGCGAAACATGTATTAGAGCAAAACATACTAGAGATTCGTTTCCGTTGAGTACTACTAAATCTCAAAAGGCTTTTGATTTAATACATTGTGATCTTTGGGGTCCTTATCGCAAGTCAGCTCTTTGTGGATCACGGTTTTTCTTAACTATTGTTGATGATTATTCCCGTGCGGTATGGATATACCTTCTTACTTCCAAAACAGAGGCTCCCACCCATTTGAAAATTTTTTTGGCTCTTGTCGAGCGACAATTTTCTGTTAAGGTTCGAACGATCCGAAGTGACAATGGATCGGAATTTATTTGTCTTCGTGATTTCTTTGCTTCCTCCGGCATTATTCATGAAACTTCTTGTGTCAGAACTCCGCAACAGAACGGTCGGGTTGAACGGAAACACCAACATATCCTAAATGTTGCTAGAGCACTTCGTTTTCAAGCTGTTCTGCCTATAGAATTTTGGGGATATTGTGCTCTCACAGCAGGTTATCTTATTAATCGCACTCCTACAAAGCTTTTAGATGGCAAAACACCATTTGAACTGATTTACGGTCGCCCTCCTCCACTTCAACATCTACGTGTTTTTGGTTGTTTGTGTTTTGTTCACAATCAAAAGCATGGGGGAGATAAATTTGCACCAAGGAGTAAGCGATCAGTTTTTTTGGGTTATCCTTTTGCAAAGAAAGGATGGAGAGTTTATGATTTGGACACGGGACTGGTTTCAGTTTCTCGCGACGTTCTCTTCCAAGAAACAGAGTTCCCCTTTCTCGCTCTTGGTAGTGATATCTCTCCATCTCTACCGGTATCATCTTCTCCGGTTGTTGAATCTCTTATTCCGGACGATGATGATTTCAGTATGGTTCAATCTGCACCGAATTCTGGAACATTGCCTTTGGTTGTGAGTCCTTCGTCGTCATCAGCCTCGAAAACAGAGGATGCTCTGCCTGCTACGTCTCACACATTCTTGGATGATATCTCAACGGATTTATTTGCTCCGTCGCTAGAGAGAACACCATCCTCACCATCTGTGTTATCTCCGTTGTCGACACCACCAGACACGTCGACTGACCAAAGCTCTCATTCTGACATCGAACACCTTGGGCGTGGGTGTCGGATCAAGAAGCCTCCGGTGAAGCTTGCAGATTACGTTACCACTCTATTGCATCGACCATATCCATCTGCTACACCTTATCCCATTGATCAGTTCCTTTCTAGCTCCAGATTTTCGGATACGTATCAGGCATTTCTCTTGGCTATTACTTCCCGCCATGAACCCACATCCTACAATGAAGCAGTGCTTGATGAGAATTGGCGAAACGCTGTACACGATGAGATTGTTGCATTTGAGGATCGCGGTACGTTCACTGTTTGCACTCTTCTGCCTGGCAAGAAGGCATTGGGGTGTAAATGGGTGTTCAAACTAAAATACAACTCTGATGGCACTTTAGAGAGACACAAAGCTAGATTAGTTGTTCATGGGAATCATCAAAAGGAGGGGATTGATTTCAATGAGACGTTTGCACCTGTGGCTAAGATGGTCACCCTTCGGGCATTTTTACAACATGCTGCATCGAATAACTGGGAGGTTCATCAAATGGATGTTCATAATGCGTTCTTGCATGGTGATCTTGATGAGGAAGTATATATGCAGTTTCCTCCGGGTTTCCGCACTGATGATAAGACTCAGGTTTGCCGCCTTCACAAGTCTTTATATGGTCTAAAACAAGCCCCTCGCTGTTGGTTTGCGAAATTGGGGTCTGCTTTAAAAGAATACGGGTTTGAACAGAACATTTCGGACTACTCTCTGTTTACATTCTCTGATTCTACATCATCTCTTCATGTACTTGTGTACGTTGATGATCTGATTATCTCGGGTAGTTCTCTCGCAGTCGTTGACAAGTTCAAACATTATTTGAGTGATTGTTTTCACATGAAGAATCTTGGTCAACTTCGTTACTTCCTTGGAATCGAAGTGGCAAGGAGTTCGACTGGTTTTTATCTTTGCCAGCGTAAGTACACGCTTGACATCCTCACCAAAACGGGGTGTCTTGGCGTTAAACCTGTTTCTTTTCCTATGGAGCAAAACCACAAACTTGCATTGGCCAAAGGAAAAGATTTTGCTCTTCCTACCCGTTATCGTAGTCTTGTGGGACAGTTGATTTATCTCAGTGTTACTCGGCCGGAATTGTCATATGCGATCCATGTTTTGTCGCAATTTATGAGTAAACCGAAAGAGGCACATTGGACTGCTGCTCTGCGTGTTTTGTGTTAATTGAAACACAGTCCGGGTCAAGGTATTCTTCTCAAAGCTAATACGCCTTTGGTTCTTACTGGCTGGTGTGACTCTGATTATAGCAAGTGCCCTATTACTCGTCGATCTCTAACGGGTTGGCTTATTCAACTGGGTGATTCTCCGATCTCATGGAAAACCAAGAAACATGATGTGGTTTCTCGGTCGTCTGCTGAAGCGGAATATCGTGCGATGGCTGACACGGTCTCGGAAAACTTATGGCTGCGAGGACTGTTACCATCTCTTGGCATCGATTGTTCAGCTTCAACGGTTTTGTATTCTGATAGTCTCTCGGCAATTTCCTTGGCGAAGAATCCCGTTTACCATGCTCGAACGAAGCATATAGAGAATGACCTCACTTTATTCTTGATGAGATTTTGCGTGGTGTCATTACTCCTATTCATGTCCACACTTCTCAACAACTTGCTGATATTATGACCAAGGCTTTGGGGAAGAAAGAGTTTGATGCTTTCCTTGTCAAGATGGGTGTTTGCAATCTACACACTCCATCTTGAGGGGGGATATTGGGCCATAATTGGGCTTACGGTTATATTTATCTTGTTAATATTGTGAATGTAACCTAGGTTAATTGTACTTGATGTATATAAGCCGCTTAGGCATAATCAATAAAAATAAGAAAACCTTTTACAACCTCATAGGTTTCTTGACCGAACCTATTTTTCTTCTTCTCTCATAGCTCCACTAATCTAGCTAAATTGAATATTACGTCTACATCATCTCCACTCAAATTAAGTCTACATCATCTTCACTCCATTGTAACTCTCCTTTGATCTGGCTTCACCATCTTTTCCTCTGTCATAGTAACAAAGAAAACAATTTTAGTATACTCCTACTCTCATCAGTCTTTTTAACAAGATAAGTAACATTTGTTTTTCGAACGGAATCAACTTAAACAAATTAAAAAGCAACATTATCCAGTTCGAAGTTGGACAAAAATTTTAAGAGCGACACAAGCTCTTATCCATGTCTTCAGAACATATCACAGTTTCAGTTTCTTCCGTGAAATTTGCTAATATACATCTGATATGATTCAAGATCAAAACTCTCTTTATATCTCAAGAACAAAACACATTTAGTTAACTGGAGAGGCCAAAACCCTAGACTGAGTTTATTTTTGATCTTCTAGTAATCATCCGTTTACAAGCCTTCTCAAAGGCTCAAGCTCTCTACCTCTTGATCTCCAAAGCATCGCTCTCTGAATCATCATCCTCTGAAAATGCAATATATTATTCTGCCTTTGGAATCAGTTCAGACTTCAGATCGTGTATCATCTCCGTCGTCTGACCAAAACTATGGCTTCAACCGTCCGCATTCAATTGACATATATCAAGGACGAAGACCAGTACTCTATGAGGAAGCTTGATGATGTATCTGACTGAAGATCCTTCAATCTCAGCAAACTTGAGTTCTGTTCGGGTTGATGAGACTGTAAAGGAACCACTTGATGACTCAGAAGAAACTGAAGAACCCGAACGCATGGATAAGGATTCGGGCGAATTCTCCCAAGATCGTGAGAAAGAAGACAAGTCCCCCGGAATCGAAGAAGAAGAAGAAGTGGGATTGCCAAGAATTTTCGCCATAGTTCTCTCTTCCGTAGACCCTGAGAAATATTTAAGAGATGATCTTGGAGAACAAGATGAGGGAACAGACGACAGACCTGGAAGATCTTCTCGCATGTTATCTTTCACTGAATTCGAATGAGTATATCATGACGTTATAATCAAAGCATTCGAGAAAACATGGTTACAATTTAACTCACCTCTCACCTGAGAACTCTCTCTCTCTCTCTCTGTCATATATGGTTTCATGCATGTACCTATCTTAATTATATTGCTATAATTAAAAAATTACAAGGTTATTTACGGAGGATTTAATGTGTTCTGTTTTGAGATCACGACGTACGCCTACAAAACCAATGGAGCAATGCTTGGGAGGATACAAAAATAATAATATAATATTGCACCCATGCATATTAGAATTAGGAGGAATGAAGACATAAATAACAGTCTCCGTCTTCACATACCGAAACAACCGCCCAATTACCCAAATTTGGTCAGACTTGAATCCAAAACTCACTAAGCCGATTCGAGAAGGAGGAAAATTAAACATGCAATCAGTTGGATTTTCGTTTTCATAATCAAAGCTCATAATAAAAACTAAATTAATTTTCAAACTAAAAATGTAAGTTTCATAACAAGAAACAAAGAAAGTTTAATAATTAGACTTAGGCATAAATAATTATGAAACTAAAATAGCAAGAGTCACAAGTTTTCTTGAAGACATAAAACATATATATATATAAAATATAAACAAGTAGCAGCTTGTAGATGAAACGACTGATATTATTATTAGCTCTGGTTTTCCGCATTTTTTCTTCTTAAAGGTTTTCGCTTAAGAAGCTCAGCGACCGCCTGAGCG
Organism: Camelina hispida; assembly: GCA_023657505.1. Taxonomy (NCBI): domain Eukaryota; kingdom Viridiplantae; phylum Streptophyta; class Magnoliopsida; order Brassicales; family Brassicaceae; genus Camelina; species Camelina hispida. Next base: position 29,031,275 of record CP094636.1, on the reverse strand, counting down.
AGCTCAGGTGTCCTGCAAAGAGCAAAAAAGATAACGAAATTAATTAATAAGTTACAGTCGATTCAATAAACCAAAAACAAAATAAATTTATGTACCAGGGAGTTAAACGACCACCACCAGTTCTCAAGAACTCGTCGTAGTTGTGCATTTTCATATTAATGCAACAACGTGCACACCCTCTTAAGTTAGGATACTGAAGAAATTCTTTTCTAGAGCTAGTCATGACAACCTCAAGCTTCAGACTTCCCAAATAACTTCCATCTAGTGTTAACGCTTTCTTTGCGTCATTCCTCAGATCAATGAAAGCATATCTGAAAACCAAAATAAATAAATAATATTCACGATTGTATTGTAACTTCAAAGAAGTTTTTAAAAAAGAATTAAAGTCACAAACCCCAAGGGAGAACCGGTTTGGCAGTGAAACGGAACAAAAACCCTAGAGATCTCTCCACATGAACCAAAGTGTTTTTCCAGTGAGCTCTTGATATCATCCCTAGAAAGGGAACAATCGAATCCCTTAACGAGTATGGTATTATGATTGTTTCCAAATGCCTCTTTATGATTATCGAAATTGCAGACATATTCTTCCACCTTTTTCTTCTTCGTTGTCAAAAAGAGATATTATAGGTTTGTTAGACTGATTTAGCCATCTTTTGTTTTGTCAAGAATAATAATAATAAAAAAAGGTGTTGTTTATACCTTTTTAAATGCAGTTTTTAAATCTTCATCAATTTCCTGCACAAAATAGACATATATATAGTTTACGTAAATTGGTTGGTCAATGAACAAAAAAACATAAGCAGAGTCAGTGACGTTTTAACAAAGATGATGAAATTCTTCTTTTTAAGTTTTAAAAAGCAGACGTCAAAACAGGCAAAGCTAGCCTAAACATTGGTGAGCTCTAAAATACAGAAGCTATATATATGAAGTAGGTTTTTATTTTCCTAAACATGCAACTAACTTAGAGATCTTTTCGAAATTCCGTTGGGCATGCTCTTAGTAGTAGCAGGATTTAATTTTCATAAACAAGTAAACTGTAAACTTTCTATGTTCCACAGATCATTACCTTTTTTTGCTTCTTCAGAATTACTTCTGAATCATCCAACTCTTTCCCCAGCAAGAGCAACAACAACAACAAAAAAAACATTATAATGTTATTCAAAAAGAACAGAAATCAATATATGCCTGTTTCATCTACATAAGAAGAAGATCCATAAACAGAGAGCTTATAATACAAAAATTGCCGGTTTTCTTCAAAAAAAACAAATGAAATATAAAAATATAGGATAGTTTATAATTTCTTACCATTCTGCCACGGCTCCGTGGTATCTTCAACCTAAAAAAAAAAAATCCGAAACAAGAGTAATTTCAAGTCAAGTTGAGAAGAAATCATTAATCATTAATACAGAACAAAATTGGTTAAAAGACTGGAGTAAGGAAGAAGGCCATAAAGAGGTGAAAAATATTACATCGGTGGATGTGGAGCATTTCTTAAGCCGCTTGGCCATGGAGAATAATTGAGATGAAAAGCGAAGAGCGGCGATTTCTACGAGACGGCCGGATAAAACCCTAGACACTGATTTTATAGATTTTTATTACCCTGGTTTCAGTTAGCTGGGCTTTTGTGGGCTATTTATTTTGTCCCGATGGCCCATATTTTCGTGGGGATCCTACAATTTATTAATAACTAAGAAAACAAAATTTATAGCTGGGCTTCGTCTCTTTCGGTTCCTCCTTCTGCTCCTCTCATCAGTGGCCTAATTACTCCCGTGGTCTCCGATCACAGTCTTCTGTCTTCGTTGAGCAAGAGAAGAAATCGAATCTCAGTTTTTGTTCTGCTTCTTTTGTTATTGGTTTCGTATTGTTTTGGTGGTTTTATATAAGTAGCTGATGAAGTTTGTTGATCTTTGTTTTGGTTACATTGTTTCTTTGATGAATCTTGATATTTATGTGTTTTGTTTTCTTCTGATTCTATATAATTAGGATATATGTTTCGATTCTGATGAACTAAGTTTCTCATATTTGCATCAATCAAGTTCATGTTTTCTTTACACCATCAGTCTGTTTGTGTTGTAGCCTTGAGGTATCTTGTGTTCGCTCTGTTATTTTTGATTTGTGTTCTTGATTGACGAGATCCACTTCACTAAAAGAATGGGAATTTTTATCTGTTTTTTTGTGGATTTAACGTTTTTGTATCGGGTTCTTAACTGAGTGGGATCTGTTTGTACGTTTGCTTTGTCTCTGAGGCTTTACTAATTTGTATAATATGCACATCTTTCTGTATTGGCAGGTATCTTTCAGAGTTACTTGCGGAGCGTCATAAGCTTATTCCATTCTTGCCTGTTCTTCCACACGCATATCGGCTACTAAACCAAGGTGAGCATTTTCTGGTTGTGCTGTTTATTATCAGTATTTTTCTGCTCTCATGACATTCAATCCTTGCTTCAGCACTTTGAAGCTCTCATACAGTTTATGAACACTTACGTTGCTGTTTTGAGATACCTAATAAGTGATAGTTAGCTTTTAGAATTAATATAACAAAGTGGCTTAATAACTCCCAAGTGTGTCTAACCTTACAACCCACAGAGATATTAGTGTTAGTACTACACGAAATTACTAATTCTGTATTCTTATGCTGACTTCTGTCATTTCATTTAACTAGAATGAGAGCAAATAAACTGTTATTTGCTAACTCAATTAACTATGTTGTCTCTCCACTCATTGGGTGTCCTGGTGACTCATTTGTTGACTAAGTCTAACTGGTGCGTCTTACTCTTGGAAATTGACTTTTTTGGAACAGAAATTTTGCTGTAACCACACTGTTAGAGAATGCCACAGTTTTAAGTCAGAGTGGGCTTGACGACCATAGCTCTCTGGCTTCTGAAGGAGTATTTCAGAACGCAAGAGCTGACCTGAACGGATGGGCATCACAGTTTCTATCAGAAGTATGACTACTAACCATTAACATAACTCTTTTTGTCTAATTCATACTCTTACAATAGAATCTTGCTTGACTACATAACAATATTTGACTGCTTTTAGTCGTAGTTTATCATGACAGGTAGCCTAGGCTAACACTGAATTATTTGTATGTTCTTTGCCTTAGATCAACACTAGTTAATACTCCATGATCCTCACGACCAGGATTGAAATGATGTTGTGGTTGCTATAATGTTCTTGTATATATGTGATCACTCTATACATATTATTAGGATATATCACCTACAGGTTGCAATGCCGTGATACAGTGCCAATTTCCATTGAAAGAAGTTCCAATATTTTGTTGCTATTGATGCTGCAACTATATGCCAATGCTTATGCTTTAAATTTGATTTTACTTCTAACTGTGTTGTTTGATCATTTGTAGAGATCTTTTCCATCGTCTCCGGGACCAAATTGGCTTCACTCACCAAATAGTTCATCCGGTCCCATTGCCAAGCAAACAATCAGAGTCGATATTCCCAGTCGACAGTTATCCGAATGTATGAATTCTCATCTCTACATTGAGATTATGTGTGTTTATATACTATCTGGTGGATCGGAATATAACACCAAGTTTTCGATATGTCAGTTCAATTTTGTTGGTCGTCTTCTGGGTCCTAGAGGAAACTCCCTGAAGAGAGTTGAAGGAAGTACCGATTGCCGTGTACTTAAAAGAGGAAGAGGCAGTATAAAAGATCCAATTAAGGTATATTATATAACTTTACAACTTCATTTGTATATTAGTTCTATTGTTTGTTAAATGTATTAATATTTTTCTTCTTTTAGGAGAAAATGATGAGAGGCAAACCAGGATATGAGCACCTAAAGGAACTACTTCATATCTTAGTCGAAGCCGAATTACCAATTGAAATAGTGGATGCACGTCTCATGCAAGCTCGTGAAATACTTACGATCTTCTTACTCCTATGGTTTCTTTCATCAGCTCTTTCCCTTTCTCACCTGAAACAATTTAAATGGACGGTTTTAAATACTTGGTTTGTGTTATAGGAGGAAACCCATGATCTTTACAAGAAACATCAGCTGCGAGAGCTAGCATTGCTCAATGGAACTCTTCGTGACGAAGGATCTCCAATGTCTGGTTCTGTTTCCCCTTACAATAGCCTCGGTATAAAGGGAGCCAAGAGAAGCCTAAGAAAAACAAATCAAGATCTTTGTTGTGATCATAAAAGTAAATATGAAATCATGCAATTCGACACAAAAAGGCCATACAAGTCTTGATGACACGATACTGTCTCTTGTCCATGAGATGGAGAGAGATCAGATGACAAAATTTCAAGTAAACTACAATAGCTGATGAGTCTCTGTTTTTGTTTTATGTTTTTTGTTTGTTGGAATCGGAAAGTTGGGTTCTAAGAGATTTCTTTCATAAGCTTGTATTTATTTATCATTTTAGCATAAAGAAAACATTAAATCATGATGTTATGTCTGGTAATTGGTAATGATAGTAATCATAATTATGTTTTTGGATACATAAACGTCAAAAAAAACCTCCATGTTTAGGCGCTGGCGAATTGCTCCGAGTAACTTATAAGCGAAGCTACAGTGAAACAACCATCAGAACTCTCTCCCCAAGATAAATGGTCCTTTGCCCATGTAAAACTAGCCAACACCAAAACTCGAAGTTGTAATACACCCCATCTTCCAACCAACTCCATCCCACCACTTTTGGCATAGAGATGACACTCATAGTGTGAACAGGTATAGACATATGGATGCCAACAGGAAGAATCTTAATAAACACCGTTCGACCAAAGTAATCAACACCGATGCGCCCACGCATAGATTCATAATAAAGGCCAAGCATTCTACTACAACATGACAAAAATCAACCTCATCACTACTCTCATACGGGAGAGGCAGACCATCACTTGAGACTCCCTTTCCACTACTCGCCATACTAACCCTTTTTTTTTTTGAACAAAGTCTCTCCATACTAACCTGTGATATAGCAATTCGGGTAAAAGCTCACGTGGTTAAAAGGGTATGAAGCAGGGCTGTGCAGTGCGTGTGGAAGGAATAAAAAGTAGAAGATTGGATGACGGTTTAAGGTTATTGACGTCACGGAAATAAAGGAGAGGGCGTTAACGGTGTTTTTCGGACGTTTGTCTGGTTTGTTAGCCGACTTAGCAGTCTATATGAGCATTCGTTAGCTCCTCGTTTATCATTATGCAAAAAGTAGAAAAACTTGTTCTTATCTAGATTTCTCTAGAACTATCTTCCTCATCGTTTTGCTGGAGATCTCTTTCGAGGCTCTTGCAGGTGAGATGATAATGCTGCGTTTCTAGTGAACGTTGTGTTATTTGTTATTCTGATATCTATCAATAAAGAACTCTGTTTGTTTACTCTGTTCGTTACTCTGTTCTCAGTCAGTTTACTGATTTACGTTATCATTGGTATCAGAGCTAATCTGTCCTCGGAAACGATGGTTGGAACACGATCTCAGGTGAACAAAAATGATCCTGACGGTGAAGAAACCATGGCGGTGGAGTGTGAAACAGAAGGATCGAAAAGTTTGCTCACTCGCACAGAAGCGTTGGAGTATGCGATCGCGGAGCAGAATCGTAAACTGGATCAGTCTCTGGCCAAAATGTTTCAGATGATTAAGATGATCCCAGCACAACAAGCTCCTTCGGGATCGAAACCACATGGAAAGAGTCCAGTGGGTGCTTCATCAACACCATATTCGTATGGCGAAAGTTATGAGCAAAACTGTGGAGGTGGTTTCCATGGATCCGGTCATTATCACAGTGTTACGAGATTGGGAAAAGTGGATTTTCCTAGGTTTGATGGGGAAAGTTTTACCAGCTGGTTGAGTAAAGTAGAGGGCTACTTTGCTTTGGATTTCACTCCTAATGAATCCAAGGTGAGGATGGCTGCTATGCACTTTGATAGTCATGCGGCGGTTTGGCACCAGGCGTTGGCACAAACACCTTTGGGAAGAAGTTTGTTGCATGATTGGACTGCGTATAAGATGTTGTTGAGAGAACGTTTTGCTGATGTTTTGGAGGATCCTATTGCAGAGTTGAAACATCTGCAGTAAACTGAAGGTATCGTCGACTATCAACAGAAGTTTGATTTGATCAGGACGAGAGTTACACTTTCAGAAGAATATTTGGTTAGTGCGTTTCTTGCAGGACTGAGGCTTGATATGCAGATGCACATCAGAATGTTTCAGCCACAGTCGGTGCATCAATGCTTGGTTTTGGGAAGGCTTTATGAAAAGGCTCATCCACGGACTAAAGGACTAACTTCAGGGAGTTCACACAACAAGACTTTCAATGGAGGTAATGTGTCTTCGGGTGCTAAGTCATTCTCTCAGAACCGAAAAGAGGTGTAGCAAGAGCAAAATAAGTCCACAACTCTCAAGTATGGTAGGAAGTTTTTATCACAGGAAGAAATGAGTGAACGAGGGCAAGGGATTATGATTTATTTGTGATGAAAAGTACACTCCTGATCATTATTTGAAACACAAAAAGACTCAGGTCTTTATGATCGAGGTGGAGGAGGAAGAAGACACTGACGGAGAAGAAGTTATAAATTTGAATGATGAGCTTGATGATAAGGATATGCCTCAGGTCTCCATAAGTGCAGTAGCAGGAATCACTGACTATCGTACTTTGAAGGTCCGAGGAGTGCACAAGAAGAAGGTGTTGTTTATCCTTTTAGATACTGGCTCTACACATAACTTCATAGACCCTGGAGCAGCGAAGCAGTTGGGAGTTACGGTGCAAACTGCGGGGATATCTCGAGTGGCTGTAGCGGATGGTAGCAGGTTGAACGTGCAGGGAAAGGTCTCCAACTTTAAATGGGAATTTCAGGGGACTACATTTCAAGATGACTTCATGATTATCCCACTTGGTGGTTGCGATGTGTTGCTTGGTGTTCAATGGTTAGCACCACTTGGGGATACAACTTGGAATTTTCAGAAATTAGAAATGGGATTTTGGTGGGACAGGAAGAGGATTCTTCTTCATGGAATCAAGTAAGGAGCAGTGCGAACCGTGAAAGCAACTAAGTTCAATAAAAAGCAAGATGAAGCGGTACAAATTTCAATGATTTGCGCTCAGGAGGTTATTCAGTTTGAGGACATTATGTTATATGCAGTAAAGATGAGTCAGCAAGAGAACGCGAACAACTCTGCAATCTTACAGTTGAAGGGAAACTATTCTGACATCTTTGAGGAACCAACAGTACTACCACCTTTCAGGACAGGACACAACCACAAGATTGTGTTAAAATCTGGTTCAGATTCGATCAATCAATGACCGTATCGTTATGCAACCTATCAATACGATGAAATCGACAAAATTGTTAAAGACTTGTTGTCAGCTGGAACCATTAGAGTCAGTTCAAGTCCCTTCTCTTCTCTGGTGGTTTTAGTTAAGAAAAAGAATGGTAAGTGGCGTCTGTGCGTGGACTACAGAAGACTTAACGGACTCACTATCAAGAATCGATTCCCAATTCCCTTGATAGAAGACTTGTTGGATGAGCTAGGAGGGTCAGCGATATTTCCTAAAATAGACTTACGAGCTGGTTACCATCAAGTGAGAATGGAACCTGAAGACATTCATAAAACCGCTTTCAAGACTCACAATGGACACTTTGAGTCTTTCGGCTAAACCAACGCCCCTGCTACATTTCAGGGCCTGATGAATGCAGTCTTTAAGGAGTTCTTACGCAAGTACGTCCTTGGGTTCTTCGATGATATCTTGGTCTACAGCTCCACGCTTGACGACCATATCATCCACCTTGAGCAAGTTTTCCAAACTATGCGACAACATCAGTTGTACGCCAAGGAAAGCAAATGCGCGTTTGCAACGGAACGGGTTGAGTATTTGGGGCATTATATTGCCGCTGGTGGGGTATCTACAGACCCTGCCAAGGTCAACGCCGTTGCAGACTGGCCAACTCCTTCCACTGTGAAGCAGTTGCGCGGGTTCTTGGGCTTAGCAGGTTATTACCGTCGTTTCGTTAAGAACTTCGGCATGATAACTCGCCCTTTAACCATTCTCACTAAAAAGAATTCATTCCTTTGGTCACAAGAAGCTTCAGAAGCTTTTGATAACTTAAAGAGCGCCTTGTGTTCGACTCCTGTGTTAGCATTACCTGTTTTTGAGAAGCCATTCGTGGTAGAAACTGATGCTTGTACGACAGGAATTGGTGCAGTATTGATGCAAGAAGGACATCCACTCGCATTCATCAGTCTTCATTTGAAAGGTAGAAAACTAAACCTCTCTATCTATGAGAAAGAGTTGCTTGCGGTGGTGTTCGCTGTTTAAAAATGGCGTCATTACCTATTGCCTAACCATTTCGTGATAAAGACTGATCAACGGAGTTTGAAATATCTTTTAGAACAAAGGTTAAATACTCCGATTCAACAACAATGGTTGCCTAAGCTACTTGAGTTTGATTATGAAATCCAGTATAGACAAGGGAAGGATAACGTAGCAGCTGACGCACTATCACGAGTTGAAGGAACGGAAGTGTTGCACATGGCGATGTCTGTTTTGGAATGTGACCTTTTGAAGGATATTCGAGCAGCTTACGGTGCAGATAAGGAATTAAGTTAGTTGATCACTGAGTTGCAGGCTAATCCGTTGGCAAGGAAGCATTTTTCATGGGTTCAATCAGTGCTAAGAAGGAAGAGTAAGATTGTGGTACCGAATGATGTTAAACTTTGAAATTCTATCTTGCAATGGATGCATTGCTCGGGAGCAGGAGGACATTCCGGCCGTGATGCCACTTATAAAAAAGTGAAAGGACTATTTTTCTGGAAGGGCATGGCGTTAGATATTCAAAACTACATTCGCAGTTGCACTGTTTGTCATCAATGCAAGTATGACACCTCTGCTTACCCTGGTCTTCTACAGCAATTACCTATTCCTCATGCTATCTGGACTGATCTCTCCATGGACTCCCTCCCTCCAAGGGTAAGACAGTAATTTTTGTGGTGGTGGACATGCTCACTAAGGCAGCTCACTTCATGGCTTTGTCTCACCCTTATACCGCCGTGTATGTCGCTCAAGCGTTCATGGATACTGTTTTCAAGCTTGATGGGTGTCCTCAGTCAATTGTAAGTGATAGGGATACTGTGTTTGTCAGTAATTTCTGGCAAGAGCTCTTCTCTCTTCAAAGAGTCAAACTGAAATTCTCTATCGCTTATCACCGACAGAGTGATGGACAAACCGAAGTTGTTAATTGCTGCTTAGAGACGTATCTCCGCTGTATGTGTAGTGAGAGGCCTCTTTTGTGGTCGAGCTGGCTTCCTTTGGCGGAATTCTGGTACATTACGACCTTTCATACTTCAACACAGCTTAGTCCTTTCGAAGCTGTTTATGGTCAACCACCACCAGTCCATTTACCTTATCTTCCGGGTGAGTGCAAGGTTGCAGTGGTTGCGCGGAGCTTGCAGGAACGTGAGAGTATGTTGTTAATTCTCAAATTTCATCTCCTCAGAACTCAGCATAGGATGAAACAATTTGCAGATTCTCATCGCTCTGAGAGAAAGTTCGACATTGGTGATTCTGTTTTCGTCAAGCTTCAACCATATCGTCAAGGTTCAGTGGTTGTTCGGTCTAACCAGAAGCTTGCTCCCAAATACTACGGGCCGTACAAGGTGGTTGAACGCTATGGTCAGGTGGCTTACAAGTTGCTTTTGCCTGAAGGATCTCTTATTCATCCCGTCTTCCATGTGTCGCAGCTCAAAGCAGTGGTAGGAAATGTTCTTACTTCGTCACAACTTCCTTCGATAGTCTCTGATGTTCTCATCAAGGAACCTGTGAAGATATTAGCTCGCACTATGGTTAAATGTCAGGGAAGGGCTGCTACTAAGGTTTTGGTTCAGTGGACGAATGAAACTGAAGATGAAGCCACATGGGAGTTTCTGTATGACCTGCAGCGCAAGTTTCCATCCTTTGAACCTTGTGGTCAAGGTTCTTCAACGGGGGAGCTTTGATATAGCAATTTGGGTAAAAGCGCATGTGGTTCAAAGGGTATGAAGCAGGGTCGTGCAGCGCGTGTGGAAGGAATAAAAAGTAGAAGATTGGATGACGGTTTAAGGTTATTGACGTCACGAAAATAAAGGAGTTAACGGTGTTTGTCGGACGTTTGTCTGGTTTGTTAGCCGACTTAGCAGTCTATATGAGCATTTGTTAGCTCCTCGTTTATCATTATGCAAAAAGTAGAAAAACTTGTTCTTATCTAGATTTCTCTAGAACTATCTTCCTCATCGTTTTGCTGGAGATCTCTTTCGAGGCTCTTGCAGGTGAGATGATAATGCTGCGTTTCTAGTGAACGTTGTGTTATTTGTTATTCCGATATCTATCAATAAAGAACTCTGTTTGTTTACTCTGTTCGTTACTTTGTTCTCAATCGGTTTACTGATTTACGTTATCAACCTGAGATAAAACAATTGTTCTGTTAATATCCCAGCAATTTTTTTTTAAAAGTATATATGAGAGAGCCAAGATTAAGAAGACAAAAGGGAAACCCAGTTCTCATACCTGTTGAATATGCGAAACAAATTTTTCAAGGGCTTGAGAGTAAATTAAGATGGCCTGAGACAAAATGGTGTTAATGGAGGATGAAAATCTTAACCTGAGATATAAATTACAGCTTTATGTTAAAGGAGTCAGTTCTTACCCTGGCAGGATATCTAAGAAACCATACATTCTATAAACTCAACAACCCTAAAAACACTATAAATCGTTAAAAATCACAAAATCAACCTCTCACTTGATAAGCACATGAGAAGCACATGCAAGGGACTGAAGACATTTGTATATAAACTGAGAACAGTTATTGTAGTTCATTTATGCATTGTTTGTGAATTGTAAAAGTGACATATGTGTTGCTTGGGAGATAGAGTTGATGAATCGGTGATGTACCGGTGACTCTAGTCTTGTATAAACAGTGTATCAGATAAGAAGTAGAAATTGTGTTCTTCATTCTTATCAAGTTTGCATCTGTGCGACTCGCTTTTAAATGAAATTAATTTGAGAGTTCATGTTTAAATGACATGCATATACAAGTTCATGGTTTAAATGACCTATATTTAAAAGTTCATGGTTTAAATGACATTTTTTCGAATTAAAACTTCTGATAAAATGATGTCGTTTTATCAGTAAAGGAGTGATTAACGACATAGTAATGTCTGTTAGTAGGTGAATTATCAGATTTAACGTCATGTCTTTTTTGGCTTGGTCAATGAAACTTCATGTTTAAAAAATATAATCAACAAAAGTTGATGTTTTAAATGGCCTACAATAAAGTTCATGATTTAAATGGCCAAAATTTGAAAGTTCATGGTTTAAATGACATTTTTCCCTTTTAAATGGTACATCTCCTAAAATCAAAACGAATTAAGAGAGACGAAGATCCAGACTCGAAAGCAGAGGCCGGAAGAGAAAGCTTTTTTATGTTTAGTAAAATGTATGTAAATGAACGGCTAGGATTTTTGCTCAAAAACACTTGATGGCTGAGATTATAACAGAAATTAATAAGATCCGACCCGAAATTGGATCCACACGTTTATCCGACTGGGTGACAATTAAACGACCATTTTACCCTTTTAAAAAATCAATTATTTGGTCATAATTTCAATGACATTTGATTGTAATTTCTTACAAAATTAAGGTTACTTTGTTAAAATGTTTTATGATTAATAGTAGGGATGTAAAATAACAACATGTGGTTTTTTTTATTACCCCCTAGAAACATATATATACATATAAGTATTAAAATCATTGCATGACATTAAAAAAAAATATCTCATATAATATATAAAAATGAAATATATCAATTTCAATTATCTTAAAAATATAATTTTCTAAAGCTAAAAGAAATAATTAATTGCTAAATGGTTAGTATTTCGTCAACCATGATGTAAATGGAATTCATTTATAATAGAAGAAAAATATTAGAATGCTAAAAACATATAAGAAAACCGAACAAAAACGACTCAAATGTATTTTTTTGAGTTAAACATGGAATTGTGAACCCTGTAAAAATACTGTTAAACATAAATTCGTTTCATAATATTTTAAATTTTTTTGAACAACTAGTTTCACAACTAAGAAAAGACTTTTACAAAATACTTTTGAATACTAAGTGATTGATATATCATGGTTTTTATGGTTTTTAACCATGATATAAGGAGTCTTTTAGTGTCTTTTCATTTGTTTCTAGATTGTTTTTGAGTCTTTACAGGTTTTTAGCATGAAAGGAGCAAAATGGAGCAATTTGGATAATTTTGGAGCAATAATCTGGAGGAAATCAACTTGGAATCGGATCAAGCATGAGCATCGATCAACACCACATAAGAGGGCATCGATCGACACCCCTCTCTGCCGACTCAAGACCCAAATTTGGAAGTTTTACAAATCTGCCCCAAAGTTTCTATAATTGCAACACAAGTCCCTAACGTGTTTTGGGACATATAATAGTATTTTTAGGTTTTCCAAACTCTCAAGTCTTTTTCTAGAGAGTTTTATTTTTCTGCAACCCTGTGAGATTTTGAGAGCTTTGGAGAGAGAGATCTGCTTTAAGAGAAGAATTTCTTGAACTCCCTTTTACTCTTTTAATTTCAATTGCTTATTATTCAGAATCATGTCTTGTTCATCATTGATTATGTCTGAGTAGTTTGCTTGTTAGGTTCAGGTTTTTTCATAGGGTTTTTATGAATTATTAGATCTGTTTATTTAGGATTCATTATCTTGCTAGATCTTCATCATAGGTTGTTCTTCATATTAATCCTTGATTGGCCATCTAGAATTAATACTCTAGGAAAATAAATTGAGATGAGAATATAATTGATTTTCCTGATAAAACATTTTGATGAGCAAAATTATTTCTTGCAAAGAGATTTGATTTAATAATTTTGTGAACAATCTAAACCTGATTTTAAAGCTGATTTATTACCTAGAATTTTGCAAAAAGATTTGGATTTTCTGGTTTTAAATTTAGATATTATTTGCAGTGAGAACTGATTTAATTTACAAAAGTGTTTAGAGTTCTAGATCTGTTCTTAATTGTTTGAATCCTAATTAATTGATTGATTTAATATTTCATAATTACCTGAGAAATTCCCTAGGCCTAGCTTTTTGATCTTCTGAATTTACAACAGCTTTATTTAATATTTTGCATTGCTATTTTAATTTAAATCAATTTGTTTAGCATAATTGAAAAACTCTATAATTTATTGTGTAGTCTTGAGTCCTTGTGGAATTCGACCCCTAAGTACTGCATTGATCTCTTAATTTGAGAGAGTATCTCTAGGGTAAATTTGAGCATATCAAATTTTGGCGCCGTTGCCGGGGACTCTCTGATTCTACCTTTAGATTTGAGTTTTTAATTTTGTCTAAATTTTTCTTTTTATTTTCTATTTACACGTTTTTGTTTTTCTTCTCTTGTGTGTTTCAGGTGCATGCCTCTTAGACCTCACACAAGGAGCAACAAGTCTGGTCCTACTGTGAATCTGTCAAACCAAGAGTTGGGAAAACTTGAGCGTGAGAACAGAAAAGCAGCTAAATCTCTGAAGATGGTTAATACGATCATTCTGATGCGTGATGAAGCTGGTGTTTTGAGGGATCAAGAGGGCCACTTGCGCAATGAGCAGGGCCAAAAGATTGATGCTGAAGGCAATGTGATTGCCGAACCTGTTGTCATTGAACAGGCTGTCGTGAACCAGCAAGCTGGTATTGATGATGATCCGAACCTTGGTGTCGATCGACACCAACCAGGTGGCATCGATCGACACCCACCTGCAGACGTGCGTGGAGCTGCCACCCACGTCCAAAACCCAGTTCGACGACAGGAAAACAACCAAGATCTGATCAGGACCATTGCTGACTACAATCGGGCTGATCTGGTGTATGAGAACCGGTCTGCTATTGTTCCTCCCCCTTTTCAGAGGAACGATTTTGAGTTGAAACCTGCGTACTTTCAACTAGTTGGGCAGAGACCTTTCTCTGCTTTGCCCAATGAGAAGCCCTTGGACCACATTGAACATTTTGAGGATCTGGTGACTAGTATCAAGGCTAATGGAGTGACTGAGGACTTCATATTCTGCAAGCTCTTTCCATACTCACTTGCAGGAGAGGCATCTCAGTGGTTGAAGCAGTTGCCAGCTGGTTCTTTGACATCTTGGCAACAAGTCAAAGTGGCTTTCCTCAACCATTTCTATGATGATGCAATGTCAGATGAGCTGAGAGTCAAGCTATCCACTTTCAAGCAAAGACCAGATGAAGCTTTCAAGGCAGCTTGGGTGATATTCAAAGCTTATCAGAGGGATTGTCCACACCATGGTTTCTCAAAGGTTCAATTGCTAAGTATTTTCTTCAGAGGGTGTGACTGGAAGTATCAGTTAGCTTTGGATGCTGCAAGTCATGGAAACTTCAAGACAAGAATGCCAGAAGATGCTGAATTGTTGATTGAGAATTTGGCTTCTAGCAATAGCACTAAGGGAGCAGATGCTGAAAGGAAGAGATTGCATGGAGGATTTGATTCAAACCAGTTAGCTTCTGTTAATGCTAAGCTGGATTCAGTGCATAATCTCCTGATGGGTAAGAAATATGTTCATTTTGCTGCTGAGGTTGAGACATATGAGCCAGAACCTGATCAAGGACACCAAGAGGAGGATGTGAACTATGTGTATGGGAATCAGGGACAGCGGTTTGGAAATCAGCAAGGCATTAGGCCTTACAGTGGGAACTCTTCAGGCTACACTTCCAAGCCAGAGTATCAGCCACAACAACAGAACAATGGCTATACAAGGACATATGGGAACTCATCTTATCAGTCTCCCCCTCCTAAAACTTCTTCTGAGAGTAGAATGGAGGCCATGCTTGGGCAGCTTTTGCAAGGACAAGAGAATTTGACAGTGACATTCAATGGAAAGATTGACAATGTCTACACTGAGCTGAATGGGAAGATAGAGGCATTGAATGTTCATGTTAAGAAGCTGGAGGTTCAAGTTGCACAGACTGCTGGGTCTGTAAAAAGGCAAGAGAATTATCTTCCAGCAAGAACTGAGTCAAACCCCAGACATGCTTGCAATGCCATATCAGGGAGAGATGAAGATGATGGTGAAATTGTTTCTGCAGAACAAGGAGAAAAATCGGCCAATCTGTCGAACCCAGATAATGGTGTCGATCAACACCACCAGGGTATCGACCGACACTCATCTCAGACGGAACCCGAAGTCGCAAAATCTCAGGTTCCAGCAGCAGTTGAGAGGGTCTACAAGCCTAAGGTTCCTTTTCCCAAGCCAAGGAGGTCCAAGCAGGAGATTGAGGAAGCTAGATGCAAAGCAATGATGGATAAGGTGATGATTGAGATGCCTTTGATTGATGCAGTGAAGCTTTCACCACCACTTAGGCGCTATGTCAAGAGAATGGTATCAAATGGTTTGAGCCCTGAGGAAGGAGCATTGCTTACTAAGGATGTCAGTGCGATTCTGTTAAACCAGCCTGTTCAGTGGAAGAAGGAGAGAAAGCAAGAAGTGGTTGTCTCTAAGGAAGTGAGTGCAACCATTCAATGTAAGACTGCAAAGAAGTTACCAGATCCTGGAAGCTTTGTACTTAATTGCTCTATCTCCACAGGAAGATTTGCTCACTCACTTTGCGACCTTGGCTCTAGCATCAATTTGATGCCACATTCTGTTGCTGTGAGACTTGGGATGACAGGATTCAAGCCAACTCAGATTTCTCTTATCTTGGCTGATCGATCCCGAAGAATTCCTGAAGGTGTTTTAGAGGATATTCCAGTTAAGGTTGGCAACTTCATGATTCCCACTGACTTTGTGGTGCTGAAGTATGATACAGAGCCTAAAGATCCTATCATCTTAGGAAGATCTTTCTTGGCTACAGCTGGTGCCATCATAGATGTGCAGAAGGGACACATAGCACTGAATGTGGATGGTTTGAGTATGAACTTTGAGATGGATAAGCTGAGGAGGGTTCCTACTATTGATGGACAGACTTTTTCTCTTGAAAAAGTTTCTGATACACGAGCAACAGGCTCAGCGTCGATCGACACTCCATCAGCATCGATCGACACCCCTCCACGTCCGCGACAAAGCTTTTCCAAAACTGATGCTCCAAGTTAGAAAGCTGTTCCCAAACAGAAAGTTTCCCACTCCACACTCCAGAGTCCTCAGGTAAGGCCAAGGTATGCATCTTCTTTACCCAAACCTCCTCCTATCATCAACAAGAATTTCAAAGAGATAAAAACTTTTTTGCAGTTAACCAAGCCACGAGATTATCGTAGAGCGCTTGTTTCTTCTGTTGATGATTTTGCAGGACAGAAAAGATACCCTCCCATACCTAAATCCTGCCCTGGTCCAATTCCTAACATCCTTGGCAGACCTCATGCACCTAAAGCTTATACACCACCTTGGATGAAGAGGACTTCAATGCCATGTTCTAATCCTCCGGATGCCTGAGCTCCAACACAGTCAAGCTAATGACTGAAAACAAGCGCTTAGTGGGAGGCAACCCACTGGTAGGTTTTTCTTTTTCTTTTGATTTTGATTTTTATTTATTTTATTCTAATTTTTGCTTTCCTCTTACTTGATAACACTGGGGACAGTGTTGTTTCAGTCTGGGGGAGGTTAGTTACTAACTATGTTTTCTGTTTTTGAGTTTCAGTTGTGTCAGTCAAAAACATAAAGTTTGAGTCAAATTTTTCAAAAATTTTCTTTTTGTCTTTGGGAATTATGATCTTGATTAATGATTTCTCTTATTTGGCTAACACTCTAATGATTATTTGTTTATGCTTGATCTCAGAACTGAAACTTAGAAAGACTATGAGCCTTATCAACAATCCTGAAAGCCCTTATTCAATGGATATCTGATTGATCTAACATTGTCTCAACTTTTATCAGGATTTTAACCGGACTTAATCTCTTACTTTGGGGTTGGAAATCAGTAGACTAGACTTCTTCTTCGGGCCATACAAGACAGTGCAATTTTTCAAAGTATGTCTCCCCTCTCTCTTCCCTTCAGTGCTTTAAAAAAAAAAAAAAAAAAAAAAAAAAAAAAGAGAATAAAAGATGAGATGATTTTGATCAGTTTAGAGAGGTAGGTAAATTACCAGTGACCTCAGTATTCTACTCTTGAGTCAAATGATCACACAAAACTTGGAAGCGAGGGGTAGGTAAATTACCGATGACCCCGGTATTCGCTTACACATTTGCTTAAAAAAAAGTAAGAAAAGAAAAAAATGGAAGTGAGAAAAGGGAGAGGAAAGGAGATATAAGAAGAATGTCTTGGCTTGAAGAGAGTCCATATGCCACTGATCAATACACCCAAGGTAAGAACTCACATGTACTTGCTTTAATTTATATAATGAGATGACAATGAGATTTCAGAGATTCTAAAGGATTGTGGGATTTGAGTAAGGAATGTTGATGCTTATCATGGTTGAGTATAAGAAGTAAGTTCTTGAGTCAGGTATATGAAGAGTGTGAATAAGAATAATCTGCAATTGAGTGAGTTCCCTGTTTTCAAACCTCTTTCACATGTCTAGGCTTATGTTTTGCTTGAGGGCAAGCAAATGCTAAGTCTGGGGGAGTTGATATATCATGGTTTTTATGGTTTTTAACCATGATATAAGGAGTCTTTTAGTGTCTTTTCATTTGTTTCTAGATTGTTTTTGAGTCTTTACAGGTTTTTAGCATGAAAGGAGCAAAATGGAGCAATTTGGATAATTTTGGAGCAATAATCTGGAGGAAATCAACTTGGAATCGGATCAAGCATGAGCATCGATCGACACCACATAAGAGGGCATCGATCGACACCCCTCTCTGCCGACTCAAGACCCAAATTTGGAAGTTTTACAAATCTGCCCCAAAGTTTCCATAATTGCAACACAAGTCCCTGACGTGTTTTGGGACATATAAATAGTATTTTTAGGTTTTCCAAACCCTCAAGTTTTTTTCTAGAGAGTTTTATTTTTCTGCAACCCTGTGAGATTTTGAGAGCTTTGGAGAGAGAGATCTGCTTTGAGAGAAGAATTTCTTGAACTCCCTTTTACTCTTTTAATTTCAATTGCTTATTATTCAGAATCATGTCTTGTTCATCATTGATTATGTCTGAGTAGTTTGCTTGTTAGGTTCAGGGTTTTTCATAGGGTTTTTATGAATTATTAGATCTGTTTATTTAGGATTCATTATCTTGCTAGATCTTCATCATAGGTTGTTCTTCATATTAATCCTTGATTGGCCATCTAGAATTAATACTCTAGGAAAATAAATTGATATGAGAATATAATTGATTTTCCTGATAAAACCTTTTGATGAGCAAAATTATTTCTTGCAAAGAGATTTGATTTAATAATTTTGTGAACAATCTAAACTTGATTTTAAAGCTGATTTATTACCTAGAATTTTGCAAAGAGGTTTGGATTTTCTGGTTTTAGATTTAGATATTATTTGCAATGAGAACTGATTTAATTTACAAAAGTGTTTAGAGTTCTAGATCTGTTCTTAATTGTTTGAATCGTAATTAATTGATTGATTTAATATTTCATAATTACCTGAGAAATTTCCTAGGCCTAGCTTTTTGATCTTCTGAATTTACAACAGCTTTATTTAATATTTTGCATTGCTATTTTAATTTAAATCAATTTGTTTAGCATAATTGAAAAATTTTATAATTTATTGTGTAGTCTTGAGTCCTTGTGGAATTCGACCCCTAAGTACTGCATTGATCTCTTAATTTGAGAGAGTAGCTCTAGGTAAATTTGAGCATATTAGTGATAATCTTCATACTATTTCATCCGATATAACAAACTTCAAATCTATCCCAATGGTTTGAAAAAGCTCATCACCAAGATTAGTTGATTCGGATATGCCATTGTTTTATGAAATTTTAGGTTTGATAAGATGAAATGACCATGTTGGCAGCCATGTAGATTTCTTTACCATCCCAGATGTTTTTTTTCCTAACACATACAATAAAGAGAAACGTCTTTTCAATCAGATTCTTCAGTGGATCATGCAAGCTTTCTGATTTCACAATCTACAATACGTATTCGAAATATATATACATCAAATCTAGAAAATGAATGCACTAAAGGATCAAATCTAGAAAATATATTTACAACCCTTGTTATAAATCTAGAAAATTATAACAACAACATGAATATAGAGAAAACCAAACCCTTGTTCTTATTAAAAAAAAAATCATCTAAAATATCAAATTGCCAAACGCATTTGGCATTTGATGCGGGAGTATCTAATAATATCTGTTAAAGACTCAAACTTTGAAAATAAGGTCCGAAGATAAACAATACGGTACGGATCGTCCATTGAACCCGCATGTTTTAGATTTTTTATTTTATTCCCATAATTAAGTTGAATGGCATTTCATGTTAGTTAATTTAAATGGTATTTTGCTATTTGTGTTTTCTAATTAATAGTATAGAGATGAGGAACTTTTCTGGAAGCAACAGAGTAAGGAGAAGTGGTTGAGGGAAGGAGATCAGAATACTAAATTTTTTCACGGAAGTGTGCAACGACGACGAGTGCAGAATAGAATTTTATCTCTTCTCGATGTGAATGGTATTGAACAATTTTCTGAAGGTTCAAAAGGGGAGGTTGCAGTGGAGTACTTCCGGGGTATATTCTCTAGCTCGAACCCATCTATGATTGTTGAAGCTCTGGATGGATTACTACCAAGGGTCACGAATCAGATGAATATGGAGCTCACACGAGATGTGACGGCGGAGGAGATCAGACTGGCAACTTTTAGCATCAGGGGTGATAGTACACCGGGTGCAGATGGTATGTCGGGACACTTTTATCAGCATTATTGGGAGACAGTCGGGCCACAAGTTGTTGAGGAGGTTCAAAAGTTTTTTCACACGGGTTCCCTACTTTCTGAGTGGAATTTTACACAGCTCTGCCTCATTCCGAAAAAGCCAAATCCATCAAAAATGACTGATCTAAGGCCGATAAGCTTATGTTCAGTGTTGTATAAGATAGTATCGAAGGTGATGTGCAATAGGCTTAAACGACTTCTCCCGGAGATTGTGTCTGACACGCAGGGAGCCTTTGTCTCGGGTAGGCTTATATCCGATAACATCCTGCTAGCTCATGAAATGGTTCATGCTTTGAGGACAAACCCCAATTGTGATATTGATTATTTAGCCATCAAAACGGATATGTCCAAAGCGTATGATCGGGTGGAGTGGAAGTTTCTTGAGGAGTTGTTGTTAAGGCTGGGGTTTGATATTAAATGGGTTCAGTGGGTCATGAGCTGTGTGACGTCAGTCTCTTACTCTGTGTTGGTCAATGGCGCTTCTTATGGCTTTATCAAACCGGAGAGAGGCATTAGGCAGGGAGATCCGCTCTCACCCTTTCTATTTATTCTGTGTGCGGAGGTTTTGGTTCACATTATGAACAGAGCTGAACATGAGGGGCGTTTAACAGGAATGAGATTAACATCAGCTAGTCCGTCGGTTCAACATTTGCTTTTTGCTGACGACAGTCTCTTCCTTTGTAAAGCAACCTTCCAAGAATGTTCTGAATTTTTGAAGTGTCTACAGCTGTATGGGCAGGCTTCAGGGCAAGAAATTAACTTTCAGAAGTCAGCTATTACCTTTGGGAAGAGGATGGATCCATATATGAAGAGGCTGATAAGGTTATTTACTGGTATAGAACAAGAGGGGGGAACTAGTAAATATCTGGGGCTACCGGAATGCTTTAGTGGATACAAAAGAGACTTACTTAACTTTATCACCGATCGACTTAAGTCTCGTCTAGGTGGATGGTATGAGCACACGTTGTCCTTGGGAGGGAAGGAGGTCTTACTGAAGTCAGTTGCTATGGCTCTACCTGTGTATGCTATGTTTTGTTTCCGGTTGACGAAACATCAATGTCGCCGTATAACAAGTGCCATGGCAAGCTTTTGGTGGAATGAAAGTGAAGATAAGAATAAGATGCACTTGGTAGCGTGGGATAAGTTATGTGAGGCTAAGGAGAAGGGTGGTCTGGGGTTTAAAGACATTGGTCGGTTTAATCAAGCACTCTTAGCTAAACAGGCTTGGCGGTTGTTAGACTCCCCTGATTCTTTGTTAGCGCGTGTGTACAAGGCAAGGTATTATGCTGACACAAACATCCTTGATGCAAACATCGGATACAGGCCGTCCTATGCGTGGAGAAGCATCATGTTTGGTCGAGAGTTGCTACAGAAGGGGTTAATGAAGTCTATTGGGGATGGCAGGAGCACTAACGTTTGGCTAGATAGGTGGATCCTTGATGAGCCTCCAAGGCGGCCGTTTAATATAGAAATGCAGATTGATTTAAACCTGAAGGTTTCGGCACTTATAACTTCAGAGGGTGAGTGGAACACTGGGACTTTACAAAGGTTGTTTCCTCCGGATGATGTTATGAAAATTCAGTCTTTTCCTCCCGCGCCAAATATTACGGATAAATATGTGTGGGCTTTCACCAAAGATGGCAAGTATTCGGTAAAGAGTGGCAATTGGCTCCTTAACTCTGAAATATCTGCTGGAGTAATAGTTAGTGAGGAGGCTCAAGTGGTGAACGAGCTCAAAGCACAGATTTGGCATACCAAAACAGAACCAAAGATACGCATGTTCTTATGGAGAGTTTTGTCTGGTGCTTTGGCGGTGGCGGAGTGTTTGAGACGACATGGAATTCAGATGAACCCTCTATGCCAGGAGTGTCGTATGGAGGATGAAACTATCGCACATGTACTCTTTGGTTGTACCCTTGCTACTAGAGTATGGGAGGCGGCTTTACTTCCATTACCACCACAGGGTTTCTCAACCTCTATTGCAGACAATATGCATCACTTATTGCAGCTGATGGGTCGTGGGGACATACGGGAGGACTATCGAAATGCTATTCCTTGGATTCTCTGGGAGATTTGGAAAGCACGTAATGGATATGTCTTTTCTGGGAGATTGCAGGATCCTCATGTGTTACTAGCTGGGGCGTTGGAGAACTCTGATCTATGGTTACGTCAACGAATCAAGCAAAGGGAAGACAGTAATGTTGGTGACCAACGGGTAGCACTGAGACCAGACCAATGGAGGAAGCCATCACCGGGAAAACTGAAATGTAATATTCACTGTGCTTGGGTGAATGATCGTTATTTCTGTGGTGGAGCTTGGATTCTGCGGGATGATGCAGGGGAGGTTAAGTTTCATGCGCGGGATGCCTTTCCTCCAAGGGTGAATAGAATTTCTGCGGAGCTAGGCTGTATCCTATGGTGTTTACAAAGCCTTCGTACTTTACAAATATTCTCGTGTGAAGTGTGGTTAGATTGTCAAGCTGCGTTCTTGGCTCTAGAGGACCCTTTGAGCTGGCCAAAGTATCGATCTCAGGTGGAGAAGATCTCTGGCGTCATACAAGGAATGGGCATGATTCACTTTAAATTTTCTTCGATGAAAGCTAATTCTTTGGCTAGAGATATTGCTCACAGTGTCACCAGAGACGACAGACTTTCTTCGTACTTATCCTTGGGTGGTCCTTCATGGCTACATGATCGGATAGAAGAAGAGAGAAGGCGCAGCTGCGACCTAGTATAGTGCAGAGTTTGATGAAAATGAGGCATAGAGTGCAGTGGAGCTTTTGGCTGTTAAGGCTTGGGTTATGATTATTAATGTTGTTATTTCATTGCGTTTTTGAGTTTCTGAAACTTTGTTAGCCGGTTGGCTTTATTCTTTTATCAATCAAATATCTAGAGTTAAAAAAAAAATTAATAGTATAGATCATTTGTTCCTACAAAAATTTATAAGTCACCAATTGACCAAGAAAAAAAAACAGAACATTAGAACAAACATATGATTTAATCTAGACTATTAAAGCAAGAGTACTCAACTTTTGGATCATGACTTTGTTTTGGTAACTTTTAAATAAAATTGTTAGTACTCAATAATTATTAATACATTAATATATCACGGCATTAAAATTCTCTAACCATTTAAATTAAGTCGGGTCCCACACGGATCATTTAATACTGGATTAGTTGATCCGATTTTCTCATCAAATCTATTTATTATTATTAAATCAACTATAATCTTGTCTAAATCTTAATCGATTAAAATATTTAATTAAGAAAAACATATACATCAGAATTAAATAAAGAAAACGTTTAAATACATAATAAATCAAAATTAAATTTCGTGATTCTTTACAAACATTTTAGGAAAAACCAAAAAATTACAATTAATATTTGTGTATATTTTCCCTCGCTGTTTTATGAACAAATAAAAAAATTCAGTTTAATATTGAAAAACAATTTAAAATTAAAATTAAATTACTTTAAAAAGTATTTTAAAATAGTAAAGTATTCATTATAGCCTTAATAATATAAAGTTAATTAATACAGAAGATATGTGAAATTAATAAAAATCAATTCAAATTTATTTTAATGGATATATAAAATACATATAAAATCAACTTATTTGTAAATACTCTCTAAAACACAAGATATGCAAGAAATATCTTTAAAAAGATCTTATGTAATTAATATCTTTTGTAATCATAAAGAAAAATAATATATATTTATAAAAATAACCTATTTAATGAATTACATTATTTGTTTAAGAAAAAATATAAAATTTCATTTAAAAAAAAGAAGCAAAGAAATTTCAATTTATATTTGTATTTCTAAATAGTAATTACCCTAAAATAAGTATTTAAAACTCTTAATTGGTTGACTATATTGTATTACTATATATTTATGCAAAATTGGATATTAATAAGTAACTTTTTAATTTATTTATTATGAACAAATCTTTTATTGCAGAAGGAAATAAATTATATGTCAAAAAATGTGAGAAAAGCATCAAATTTAGTTATGTTCTTATACAAAAAATTTGGACTTATGGACAAAAAAAAAATTACGAGGAGGGACGAGATGAAACAGGACGAGACAGGACAATACGGGATGGGACGAGATGTCTTTGTCATTCTAAAATAGTTATGTGTAGGTTATATACGTGCAATAGTCTAAACTAAAACCACATTAAAATCTGATATATGAATTTAACATCTTTAAGCATACCACTATCGCTTAAAAACTGCAAAACGATCATTGTATATCTGTTAACACTGATTATACTACTTAACACTATTTAAAATTTTGAAATTATAAAAAGCACATAAACCAAAATATTTTATGCATTAGAAATATACATAAATTAATTACAACATGTGTCATCCCGTGTTGTAGCACCCCCTTTCTGTATTTATGTATACCCGACGACATTTCTATATCAATAAAATAAAATGATGGCTCACCCTTTTCTTTCACTCCCTTAAAATCCATCATCTTTAAAAACTACTATCCGATATAGCAGTGTGTATGTTTCTGTGGAAAGTTATATTCTCTAAACAACTTACTCTATCAGGATTTCTAATTCACCGTATATTACCAAATATACAACTCAACACTAGATAAACAAAGGAAATAAGTCAAACAAAAAAAAACTACCTTACAAAAATTCAAATTACAAAAAATTATTAATAAAATATATAATCCCGTGTTGTAGCACAGGTTCTCTCCTTGTTTAAATATTATAACAAAAATATTCTTTCGATCTAACAATTTAAAATTCATAATAGAAAAAGATGAATGTATATTTAATATGACTAAATTCATGTAAGTACATTATAATGTTAAATAAAGAGTAAGATTTATATATTACAATTAAACGATGTTATATTTTGTTATGGTTTATTAAAGAGAATTAGAATTTTTTTTAAAGACAAAAAAAAAAAAAAAGAGAATTAAAATTTAGATTTTACAATTATATGAAATTATGTGACGTGGTGCAATTATGAAAGAAAAATATAAGGTGAGCTATCCCAGATTTCAAAATTTTATAATTTCAAAATTATAACACGAGGCTTCCCCAGATTAGAAAAATATAAGGTGAGCTCGTGATCGTTTATTGTATGTTGAGAATTTTAAGATTAGTACTATGTGTAAATACATTTTTACTCATGGGTAGCAGTGTAAAAAGCATTCAAAACAAGAATAATAGTCACGCGCATTGAAGGTTAATATTAGTTCCGACTGAAAAAGTGATGATTATGAAATATAAAATACAAATTAATTTATGGGAACTTTACTCTAATAGCTTAGAAAAGTTTTAAAAAGACTAGAATGTCATTTTTTTTTCAGAAAATTTTAATGACATATGAACCCTTTGGAAGGTGTGTTAGGAAAAAATAAATTACAAGTATGCCATTAAAAAGCCATGCCACGTATGTGCTTCTGACACAACTGTTCAAAGTTTTTGGGGGGAAAAATTCCCGCTCAAATAATCGAAATGACGATAGACATATTATTTTCAATAGAGTTATATTAATTTTGGCAGACTTATTGGATAGAGTTTGATAATTAAGTAGATTAAATTGGTAGAGATAAAATAGTGATGGCAGAGATAAATTTACTTGACGGAGTTATGGTAAGCGGTAGATATATTGAGTAGATTTATTATAATGATGATAGAATTAATATTTTTTGATAGAGATATTAGTACAATGGTGATAGATATATTATGTTTTTGTCGGGTGGCAGATTTGTTTGACAGATTTATGTACTCTTTATGGTAGACATATAGACGGAGATAGATTTATATGACAGATATAGTTATACGCGATGGTAGATATGTCCATATTGATAGACATAAGTGAAAGCGATAGAGTTATAAGTTAATGTAGTGGTAGACATATTTGTTACTGAAATAACAAAAGTTAAGTATAGTTAAGCATATAGACGTGATAGAGTTATTTGGTTTATGACAGATTTATACTATTGGTGTTTTAGGTCATACTGTTGATTAAACTTATCAGACAAACTGTTGTAGTCGCCGCGAATACTTCCAAGAACAGTTAAGAGCATATGTTTTCGCTGCTTCTACAGATCTGTTGAAAAATTTTCTTTGTCTTGACAGATCTCGTTTTATAAATTTGTGTCACAATGGATGTTGTTTCAGTAGTTTGCGGAAAGTGGGTTTTAATAAAGAAGCGGTGGGAATTTTGTGTTGACGAAAGAAGAGGTTCGAGGGTGATAATGGCGAGCAAGAAAACATTATATGAAGATTTCGTCTCAATGGTGTACGAGGATTTTGGGTTAGTGAGAGATATGTTTGATGTTCATCTCACTTATAAGTTTTCAAGCATGTCGCAAACAATCCCAGCTGATACACCCCCTGTGTTTGTCTGCAATCATCGCCAGTTTGAAGGATATCTTAGAGTGTGTAAATCAGAGCGTCTATGTGTTGAGGTTGATGTTGTTGGGGGAATAGAAAGTGTAGATCGAGCAGGGTCCTGCGGAGTAAATCAGAGAAAGAGAGAAAGGACGGGTGAGGATTACAAGAGGAAGGTAGTTGGGAAGGAACCGACCCACAGTGAACAGAAAATGGAGGAGAAGAAAGGACTTGACTCAAAGAGAGCCGAGACGAAGTTGAATGAGGAAGAAATAACAGAGGCTCCCAATGAAACGAAAAGCGACGACGAGGACGATGAGTCCCGATTTGATTGTTGCGAGGATAGTGACGGAGCTAGCTCTGGGGATGAAGACTATTGTTTGTATTCTAAGTATTCAAATGTCGATGAAGAGACAAATGTGGAAGAGAAGGTTGAATTTGTGAGGAAAAATAGGAGAAGGGCACATTTGCGAGCAAAGAGTTCAACCCTTTTTAAAGATTCAGTGCTTATAGAAGTTGGTGGTGTTGATGTTGCAGTTGGTCAGGAATATGAGTCACGAGAAGCATTGGAGAGTAGACTGAAGATAGTATCTGTTCTACAAAAGTTTGACTTTGATGTGGATCGATCAAATCCGCAGTTGTATACTGTTAATTGTTGGGTAGAAGGATGTCAATGGCGTATAAGAGCTAGTACTATTGGAGATTCCCCTATTCTTCATATTCGACTATATGTGAAAGAGCATACTTGCTCAGTCACTGAACGTTCTGCTCGTGCTCGTCAAGCTACCAAGATATATTGGGGCATTTGTATAAGGAATTTGTTGGTGGGGTTGGAGGCGGTGTTCGACCAATGCATGTGGCCGATGCATTAAATTTGAGGTTTGGTCTAATGATTGACTATTGGAAGGCACGTCGAACTCTTCTATGTGCTAGACAATTAGTTCGGGGTACAGCAGAACATGGGTATGCAGATTTACCCACATACTTGTATAGGATTCGTAAAGCAAATCCTGGTACATACACCAAGCTTGAAGTAGATTCAAAAGATAGATTTAAATATGCTTTCATAGCTTTTGGGGCTTGCATTGCTGGGTTTCCATTTATGAGGAAAGTGATTGTCGTCGATGGGACATTCTTGAAAGGACAATATCAAGGTACGCTTCTACTAGCAACTACACAAGATGGAAATTTCAATATTTTCCCACTAGCCTTTGCTGTAGTTGATAGTGAGAATGATGAAGCATGGGAGTGGTTCTTTCGACAATTAAGTCGTGTTATCCCAGATGATGAAGCCCTGGCCATAATATCAGATAGACATCTATCAATAGGGAAAGCCATAAAGAATGTATACCCACTTGCTAGTCGTGGTATTTGCACATACCATCTGTACAAGAATATTGTACTTAAATTTAGAGGTAGTGAATCATTTGGACTTGTTAAGAAGGCAGCAAGTGCTTTCCGTCTAGAAGACTTTAACAGGTACTTCCAGCAAATCGGTGCATTGAATCCAGAGCTACACGCTTATCTTGTCCGTGCTGATGTTAGTATGTGGACTTGAGTTCATTTTCCTGGGGAGAGGTACAATTTCACGACCAGCAATATCGCTGAGTCAATTAATCGAGTTTTAAACCAAGCTAGAAAGTTTCCAATTGTCGAACTACTTGACTATATAAGGTCAATGTTGACACGTTGGTTTGCTGTTCGGCGTAAGCAAGCTGCAGCCATGCCTACAACACTCACAACCGCTGTCGAGAAACTGCTACAGGTTTGTGTTTGTTTGCTGTGTGAGCAATCCATTTGTATTTCTATCACTTTTATGACAATTTTTTGTAACATATACAGGCACGTGTAGAGAGAGCAGATGTTATGAAAGTACAAGAAATTGATCCGCATCATTATGAAGTGAGGAATGGTGCAACCGTACATGTTGTTAACCTTCATCAGGATAAGTGTACTTGTCGTCGATTTGACGTGGAGAAGATTCCTTGTGAACACGCATTGGCAGCAGCCACAACCGCCAAGGTGTCTAGGATTTCAAAGTGTCACCCGTACTTCCGTTCAGATTACTTATTTCACGGTTATGAGAAATCCGTCATGCCGAGGGATACATCAGCAACTGTGCCGGTCCTGGTTTCTACCAAACGTGTCAAGACACCATTTGTTAGGCCACAATCAGGCCGACCGAAGATGACACGCATCAAACATCCTTTGGAAATTGCTATGGGAAATCGTCGCCCAAGGAAAAGACATGCTTGTTCTAAGTGTAAAACTATTGGACACAATCGCAAAACTTGCCCCACGTAAATTTGGGCATCAATTTCGGCATTTCCATATAATTTTTGTTGGATTATGAATAGGCCCAAATGGATATTCTGGCCTTTTGGATTTTTTTGGTGAGAACCTCCTAGGGTTTTGTATAATATAGACTATAAATTTCGTTAAATCAATGTGACTCGCAAACAACATTCTCATCGCTCCTACTCTGCTACGTTTATTTGTAATGGCTTACATACCTCAACCCTTAATGACAGACATTGTCCGCCGTGTAGGCCGTCGTGGTTTTCGTGACCTTGGTCCATTCATAGCCGCCGGTCCATTTTTTAAGAAGATTGTCTTCTCCCCAGAAGTTCTTTCGGAGGTTGATATTGACGAGTTCATTTTCAATAGTGGTCTTGCGAATGAAGGAAAGGGCTATAGGCGGTTATTAGAAGAGTGTGTCGCCGCAAATAATTACACTGCACAATACGTTGAAGGTCTTCGTCTGCTTATTCAGGTAGGACCTTCCCAGATTCCACTCGATTTGGTTGGGGAAGCAGCTCCTTCTTCAATCTATGCTAGATTTGCATATGGAATTCTACTTATTTGTTGTGGAGCATTGGAAGATGGTCTGTCGGTCACTCATAATTTCTTAAGCAAAGTGGATTCTATAGAGGAAGCCGTCCAGGTAGCGGATGTGGTGATGTGTCAGATAAAAGAGATGGGAACACTTGGTACTCGTGTATTTAAAGGATACTACCATTTCAAGTCAATACCTCGTTGCCATCTAATCCATCACACGGCATTGGACATTTGCGAGGACTGTTTCGCCTTCACTTACGCTAGCACCGTAGAGGAGTTGTGTTAGTCTTGTTCTAAGTTTGTATTAGTGTGTCTACGTTTGTATTTGCTTTTTGTGTCTGTATTTCTCAATTGTCGGTCCAAATTGTGTGCCTACGTTTGTATTGGCTGTTTGTGTCTTAATATATCACGGTATTGTGTCTTAATATATCACAGTAAAAATCCGCATAATTGGCTTTCTACACTTTTTGTCCAAAAAATAGGTAAAGCCTTGCACCGTTTTCATTCCCAAGCTATTGACTAGTTAATACAAAAGCTATCAGTAGGCTTCTTAATATATACCAAAAAACAAAGAAACCAGATGTAACCAGATTCATTTTACAATTTCTCTAATGAACTCAACATCCCCTGAGTCCTTATCACGCCCTGATTGGTCGGTCATCTGGATAAAGCAATCTGTATCTGGTACTTCATCAAACAATTCGGCCGCCAGCTTCAGCCTAATAATAGGCATCGCGGCATCTGATAGACCATCAAATTTTATACCCAATGCCAGACACTCGATGAATTTAACCGCATATACACCACAATCACCTTCCTGGATATTCTGAGGTACGGTTTTCATCTTGTATATTGAGAATGAAGACGCTCCTAATTTCTTTTTCTCATGCGCAGGAGCAACTGTTTGAATCAGAAGTGGTATCATCTTAGTGTACGGCTTGCATGTCTCAAAGAGTTGATCATCGGTGGAAGAGCTGTAGATGCTATCATACAAGTTGACCCTCCGCCTAACCAAATCGACTGCTACAGCTACCCAGTGTGCCTTCTCGATATTGTGAATGAGGTACAAGACATCGACATCGACTAGCCATTTTTTGTTTGTGAGACCGTACCTTGTAGATGTACCATTGTAGACTTCAAAATATTCTTTAGGAAACTCCCACTTCGGGTCTGCTACATATTTCTTGTAATCATGAGCCCACTGATTCACAAACCACGGATCTAAAAACGCAATCCTATCACTTACGAATGGAGAAACCTTCTGCATTGATCTATTGCGAAGCATTTGCATGATTGGTACCAGGTGCTGAACATGATAAACAAAGTCCATCAACCACCCATATGTATTTTCATTTTTTGTGAATTTATGTCAAAACTTACCAAGTCCATCAACCACCCATACGTAGGATCATTTTTTGGCCACATCGCCTTAGGGCTCATTAGCTTCATATAGAAATTAGAAGCCGCAAAGTCAGTCCTCAATGGGTCCTCCCTGTGAGTACAATTAAGTGAAATGAATACACTCACAACATTGTTTACATATATTAGTAATATGTAAAGTACTGACAGACTTATACTAACATCTCTTTCTTTATAAAATCCATGAGGGCGTCCACTTTCGCAGGATTAGCCTTCTCGAACGGATCATAAGCTGCTGGGGATAGCTTTACACCACGCAACATACGTTTGACCATGGAACTCCCCACAAATGGATCCTGTTGGCTGGGGGCTAGGTTCTTTGGTCTAATTTTTCTTGTCTCAATATCATCACTACACAACTCTAACAACTTGTCCAAAGCACCATCAAATGCCTTATTGCGAGCATCTTCTATGGGGTCCGATTCATCAGACAGTGTGGTTGGTGTACTAAAACCGTACCTTGTAGATGTACCATTGGGAACACTTGGTGTACTAAAACCGCCACTACCAGCTGCATGAGTGTTAGAGAGACTGACCTTCGCATTTGATGAAGTTTTTTTGGGTGATATTGGTTCCTGTTTAATGGATACAGCAACATCAACTTTCTTGACTACTTGTTCTCGTTTGGCTGACTTTGGGTCAAGTGGATGTTCTTTGCTTTGGGCTTTGGGCTTCGACAAGGAGGCTTTAGCTTTTGGATTTCGAATAGCACATGAAATAGGCCCTTCAGATGTTTCATGCACCTGTACTAACCAAGACTGAAAAAAATAGGTTATTTAATGTTAATAACCTTTACTAATTAGTGAACATATAATATAACACTAAGGTTTGTTGAGTATTGGATAAGCAAAAACAAAATGTTTACCCACTCTATAAGGAAAAAAAAAAATTATAAGAAAAATCTGGAAAATATAAATTAAAGTAACAGTACTCACAAATTTGTGTCAACACTAGTGAATTTTAAGACATAGGAGGAACATAAAAAGGAACACACTAAATGACAAAAACACACTGAAACATTCTTAACATTCTTCAATGTACTCTTTGGACAATGTACTCAAATTACTGATAACACACTTAAACTTCATTTTAGGAATTCCCCACCCAGCTACTATGCTCACTGCATTGAAAACCTCTGCCTTTAATCAACCACATTCACATTAAGCTGGAAATATCACGTGTTAACTGATAAGCAGCTTACCTCAGCTTTCTTACCTAAAGCCTCATCTTTCTCACCTACAGCCTCATCTTTCTCTTCACCTGTAGTAGATTCAGCACCCTTTGCTTCAGGTTGGCCATTCTTGATGACATTAACGTCCGCTTCTAGATTTGTGACCTTCTCTTCTAAATCTTTAAATTGTTCCCCTAGTAAGACCAACTTACCACCCAAATGAGAGTCCATGGTATCAAATTTGTTAGATAATGAAGCTAACATGTTGACAACGCTATCAATTCCAGCTACATCCGTCGATGACTGCACTACACCAGCTGACTCCATTCTTTCAGACGAGTCCACCCTTTTGCGTCTCTCCACTGATTCAACACCCCCTACTGACTTCCTCTTCGCCTTTTTAATAATTATCGGGTCTCCACTTTGATCTTCACTCCCAACCTCCACATCCAACTCCACCGCTTTCCTCTTACCTGCCTTCTTCTCAACAGCCGAATCATCCCAAAATCGCATATCAACACACCCGTTCATTATATCATCCAACAAATTATCCAACAATTTAAAACCACCATCCCCTTCACCGTAACCTTCCGTCTCATCAGGCCAGTAAGGAAAGAGCTCTTCTTCTGGTTTAACAACTAAATGATGAATTTGGAGCTACAAAACAGAAGAAATTTTAATCAAGTCAGTACAACTACAAACATCATGCATCTCACTGCACGTATACTAAACATACATATCCATCCATTTCACAAACCTTCTTCTTTTTCGTCTCTGAGAATAAAAACTCGCCTATATTTCCTCTGGTACGGCCTGCATCCCACCTAAGCAGGGGGACATCATCAGCTCCATTTTTACTCCCAAAGTCTTTGCCTAATTCTCTCACACTCTCAAAAGCCCATATCAGAAGAACATGGGCACATCCATGAACCACATATGAGTTGTTCTCATAAGACACGACTTTTAGGGAGTCTATTAGTCGCTTGAAACTTACTCGACCCCATGGAAACCTCTCAAATGCATCTGTATTGAGTACACGTTTTGCATACTCCAAAGGGATCCTACTTGTCCTCGAAATCCCTAAAATTCCGACATGCAACACAAACAATAGCCCAATCATTTTCCTAATTGGCTCACCCCATGTCCTACATTCCCTCAGTACTTCAGTCAACTCTTTCCAGTTTGGTCCCACCCTTGAATCTACCTTCATCTGGCCCCACAACTCTCTGTGATCAACATCCACTCTGTCTTCCTCATCAATTTTCTCACAGTTCAGGCCGGTGATATCACTAAACTCATGTAATGAGAACCTTATTGGATTACCTTCTATTAGCGACCACATCTCATATCTCCTTTGTATTGCCAATTGCTGAGTTAAGAAATGATGCACAATCTTAGTACCCCATACATAACGACTATCAGCGAGCTTCAAGATCACTCCCACTTGCGAATTGTCACGGATGTCGTTGTAGACATCATCCCCAATGCAATCTCTCAACAGCCCAAAACTGTTTAATGTGCAGTTAATGTGCAGGCTCCTCTTCTGTATAGGAGATTTCCCCGGCGGATATAGTCTCGGAGGATACCTTAACTTCTTTTCGCTACTACTTGATGCCATGTCCTGCAAACCACATTTATAAAACCAAACGACATTTATAAAACCAATCAGAATCTATGCGAGAAACATACGTCTCACAAACATATCACTTCAAAAATATATATACTTTAACAATACAATATCTTCTCTCCAAACCTAACTCTACCACATCACAAATGATATCTTCCTATCTCATCTCTACCACTACTACATAATTGGCTCTTTAACTCTACCAATATACCTATATCTTCACAACCAAACCCCGCCAAATTCAAATCACGTTACCTTTTACTTATTCTCTACACAAATTGCTGACAACCCAGATCTCTCTTCATCCTACCTCAAACCGCCACAAGTTAATATCAACCAACTCATGATATCAAAATTCCAGTTATGGTTTCAATGTCTTACTAACTTACTTTTCTGGGCCACTCGAAATTAAACTACAACCCTTTACCCAGTCTTTCTACTAATTCACCGTCGTCGCTCTTGCCAACCTTTCACCGTCGTCGCTCTTGCCAACCTATCCCCGCCGTCGCATCATCTACCCAACCCACCTTCAGCAATCTAAAATTAATCATATTCAACTGTACTTACATAACAAATCCGAAATTATAAAGTATGTACAACTAAAGCTTTCACTGAAAACTTACCTTTAACGGATTTTCGCAGACCCCCAAGACTTTGTTCTTCCGCGAATCTTCACAATTTGCTTCTCTTCCTCTAAATCAAACACTCTCACCTGATAAATAACATTTATCGCCACTCTAACTCACCACATCTCCATTACCCCATACCATTACTATTGGGAATCAACGATTCGCCCTTACCACAATTTTCTATCTCGCAGCCTCTTAACAAAATTTTATCCTCTCTAAAAGTTTTAGGTCAAAACTATATTTTAACCGGGTTTATCAGATAATAGTGGCACTCTTGTAAATAATAGTTTAACCTAATGCTTTAAAGTCTTTTTCAAATTTTTATGTGTTGTTTGAGTAAAAGTTTTGTTTGAGTAAAAGTTTGGTCACAAGTGTTGTTTGAGTAAACTATAAACTTATAAGTGTTGTTTGAGTAAATTTCTCTTAATTTATAGGTTAATCAATGTTGTCGGTCCAGAATTTGTCTGTTAACAAACTGCGACAAAATAAGAAAGTGAACTTTTCGGTCAATGTTGAACAACGGAAGAATGAACACTGCAACAGGCAAATAACGTCCAATAACAGTTCCAAATATGTCGTTAACAGAAAAAATGGAAATAAGGCTACTCTAAGTCGCCGCATTATATATACAAAAAGAAGTAGTCATAACAGAGTCAGACCATCACAAACTCGAAAATTTGCTTTAGGAGCCGATAGTGTCGACCAAGTTTGAGAAAACCATCACCAAATATTTCTCCAGAAGAGTCTTGTAGGTCCCAATAGTCAACTCCAGCTTCACTATCATGACCTGATAGGTAGAGTCCATGAAATGGATAATCCTCCAATCTGCTTCTAATCAAGTCTATCACTGTTGGAACAAATATTCCCTGACATGAAAACAGAAATCTCAAATTAATATAATTAACACACATTATAATCTTAAAAAAACATGTAGATATATTAAAATCTTTACCTGTCTATTCCACTTCAGGTAGCTAGGGAGACACTTGATTTGCACACCAATTGGTCCTTTCTTTAAGAGGTTGATAATCTTTTTCTCAAACTCTTCAAACTGAGCTTCATCTTCAGTCTTAGGAGGTCTGTGATGGAACTTCAAATCTGTCACATGCGGGAGAGAGAGCATGAAAGATCTTGCATCCTTGATGTTGTCTATACCTTTCCCAGAAAGCAAATGTTTAGGATGAACTCCAGTCTTGATCATCTCAAGAGTCAGATCACTGTTCCTAGAGTAGGCAAACTGAAATGCTGACCTATGGCTTCGGAATAGTACAACGGCCCAGCAATCATCTAGAAAACAAACATTACCAACATTAATCAACATTGTGTCTTATATAAATGGAAGATAGTGAGTGATAATATGAAGTGTTACGTTCTCACCTACACTTTGAAGATATAGAGTAAACAACTCTGGATGTGTTCGTCTCCAAGAAATTGGCTCCTGCTCCTGATAATCATAATCAAAATAGCGATTACAGCTTAAAACTCTTCATTCTCAGAAACAAAAGTAAACAGTGAACTCAATTTCGTAGATGATAATTCTCAATTCATGAAACAGTGAACCGATTACAGGTTAAAACTCTCATTCTCATAAACAAAAGTAAACAGTGAACTCATTCTCATTCTCATAAACAAAAGTAAACAGTGAACTCATTCTCAAAAAACAGTGAACTCATTCTCAAAAAACAGTGAACTGATTGCATATTATAGTTTTCAGTCTTATAAACCAAATAAATAAAGCAACTTTAGATTGTACCTCTACGTAAGCTGGTTGCCTTTGCATGTTTTCTTCTATTGACTTTTTGAAAGCATCTACCTTTATTTGCAGAACTCCATCATTATTCTGCAAAAATCACAAAACAACTGTTACCAAAAATAATCATTACCATCATTGTAATGATTTTAAATTTTCATAGCTGTGAACAAAAATAATCATTACCCATATAGATTGAACCACCCATGGCTTGAGTTTAACTTTGCAAATATCCACTTTAAACTCTCCAAAGTAGATTTCAGTTTCTTCCAAATAGTGGAGAATAGTTTTTTCAGTCCAATATTCTTCTTCTTCAGTGGGAGTTACAAGAAAGTAACAAAATCTATACATAGAGCAAATAAACATTGTCAACAAGGAAACATAGAAGAAATGTCCCAAATATCAAAATGATGGAAAATAACATACCCAAGATTAGATCCGGTTGAACTGGATTTAGCAAGAAAATATGCAGCTATATCCCATGGTAATGACTTCCGAACAACTTTTCGCAGTTGTTTAAGAGACAACTGTGGATCAAAGCCGGTAGCACACAGAGTAAAATTACCGTTTGGGCAAAGAGTAATATAAACGGGGCTTCCAAGGAGATCCTCTCCGCTTAATTTCAAAGCATCAGATGCTTCCTCTGTCTCTTCAAACCCAACTAGTGCCGTCATCATACCATCTGCTGATGGTTTCTTCAGAGTCACATCATAAGGTTCGCCAACGTTGATGAAAAATTCTTTACTGCAAAAAAAAAGAAAGTACACATTAAACAAAAAGAATCAACATCAACATCAAATATAAAATAATGAATAAGTCAACGTTTATGAAAAAGTTAAATATTGTCTTACATGTTATCTTCAGTAATGTGAGGAACCAAATTTCCCAGGCAGATAACACCTGGAATTACAAATCCAACAAATTCCTGTTCGCAGGAACTTGAAGACCAATTAAAAAATTGATCTGATTCCTATATTAAGAAAGCAATTAGAAAACGAAAGTTGATCAATCTCATAAATGATAAACGAGAGTGAAAATGAACAAAATGAACATTAACTGATTTACCTTCTGTGTTTCATCAGATAGTGTTTCATCAGATAGCTTCCTTTTAAGCTTCTTCAGCTCTTGTTCTGAATCATCTTTCCTTTTAAGCTTCTTCAGCTCTTGTTCTGAATCATCTTTCTCAGGGAAAAGAAAGAACTAAAGTATCAAAATCTCATTCAAAGATACACAAATCCAACAAAAACACAGAATGATTGAACATGATGTCTTACCATTTTGGGAGATCTCTTCAACCTAAAAAATAACCGAAAGTGGATCAATAGAAGGTAAACAGTGTAAACGATAGAGGAACTGATAGATGAATGCAATTTAAAATTCTCAGGAAAGCAATTAGAAAACGAAAGTTGATCAATCTCATAAATGATAAACGACAGAGAAACTCAAAGATGATTGCAGATTAAAATTCTCATAAACAAAATGAACATCAAGTGATTTACCTTATGTGCTTCATCAGATAGCGTTTCATCACATAACTTCCTTTTAAGCTTCTTCGAATCATCTTTCTCAGGGAAAAGAAAGAACTAAAGTATCAAAATCTCATTCAAAGATACACAAATCCAACAAAAACACGAATGATTGAACGTGATGTCTTACCATTTTGGGAGATCTCTACCTAAAAATAACCGAAAGTGGATCAGTAGAAGGTAAACAGCTTAAACGATAGAGGAACTCATAGATGATTGCAACTTAAAATTCTCATTATCATAAACAGTGAACATTGGTGATTTACCTTTGTTTCATCAGATAGCTTCTTCAGAGTCGCTTGTTCTGAATCATCGTTCTCGTCATCGTTATCCATGAGAAAAGCGGAAGCTAACGGCCAAACGAGAGAAATGAGAAGCGGCTGCTAGGGTTTCTGTCTTTTTTTATAGACTTTTCTAGCTGGGCTTTTGTGGGTTTGGGCTTGCTATTGGATAATTATCTTTGTCATACAAAGAAACTTGCTTTGTCATAATTAAAACAAAAAAAAGTGGAGACTGCAGATTATAGGAGGTTAATTATTACAATTCTTCTTTGACACAAACTCATGCATGATTTCTACTATTTATTATATATCATATACATCATATCATGTTGATCCATTCAAATATTATTTAAGCGTCAAAGTAACCTTTAAATCATCTTACAATAAAATGGCGAAATTATGAGCAAGTTCATTTTGTTTCCTAGCTCTCAAGACATGAATGATTCCCCCACGCTTGATATATATATATATGATCAGTCAACGTATGTCATGTGTGTGTGAGATACATCAGTTATGGATCTATACGTACGGTAGTATATAAGTATAAACTTTTGAATGGTATGAGATAGAGGGAGATAATAATATATATGGTGAACGAACCAAAATGTATAAATTGTGAACTAAAAATTGAACGATTTTATTCACATGTAAAATCAGTCAAGCATGTTTAATTTGCTACAACCATTTGAAGCAACTATAAGTCTATAACTAAGCTGATCATGGAAAAGAACTCATATGGTATATTCACAGACAAATAGATCAACCGTATAAATACAAACACTACATCAAAAAGAAAACCAATTAATATTATTGATTAGCTAGGCCTGCTTAGCTAGGTTATAAAGGACATTCGATGATCATATCTGAATATAAAATTATATATACTTGTTAAAAACAAATTCATGTGCATGTGAATTGATGTTTTTTGTCCCTTGTAACAATATATATATTTTTAATTATCAAAAACTTGGAAACAATCTGCAAGATTAGCTTGAGACGATTCATTACAAGCAACAAGTATATATAGCTAAACGAAAAACATCAAATTTAAAATTATATACTAGAGAGAGCATATCGAAAGATTTATATGGATGATCGATGATGATGATAACTACATGATGTTCTGTCT
This sequence comes from Camelina hispida, assembly GCA_023657505.1. Taxonomy (NCBI): domain Eukaryota; kingdom Viridiplantae; phylum Streptophyta; class Magnoliopsida; order Brassicales; family Brassicaceae; genus Camelina; species Camelina hispida. The sequence goes on along the minus strand of CP094636.1, from coordinate 28,992,712 downwards.
TGAAAACATGTGATTGCTGATTGTATAAAACGTTGTTGCTCGATCGGTTGATCACATAATATATAATACATGAAATAATGGGTAATTAATTGGTCATGCATATAGGACAAATAAACGCAACCGTATTGATCAAACCCCATCTATAAGTGGATAGCAAATTCGAATACTTACAACCGTATTCGTTCCAAGCTTCACCTCCACAGGCCAACCAACAAATAATTCTAATACACAACATTTCTCACATTATTGATGATTACTATTTCAACGACAAAATTACGTCGTATGGGTTGATTTATCCTCTATTGATAATATCGACTGTAGAAGACTAGTCACAGCGACTAGCGGATAATGACGAAGATATAATGCAGGTAATTATTCTGATTTATTCCCATAACCAATCAAAAACATGATTTCGTTTCTTCAATGTACGAAGTCTAGTGATATATAGACTATAGTATGAAAATCAAAAGAGAGACCATATACGTAATTTAGGCTGTGATTAGTTTTTAAACAAGTGGCTATAGACTGATACATCAATCGTTAGCAGTATGTTGTAAACAATTTTCAAACATGGTCTAATCACAAACTATTAAGTAAGAAAAGGGGCTATGACTTTAAGTCCATAATCGATCATATTATGTCACAATTAACGATGTCGGACCTCTCTACAATAATCCATGTCATAATTAATCCGCATATGGTAGCTCAATAATACTACTATATTAGTGCTGTATTTAGGACTAAAGACGTAAACCCATTATAGTAATATATAAAGAAAAGAGAGGGTAAGTGAAGCCCCCATGCTTGCATGTCTCTTTGACATATATAATAAAAGACAAATTACGTCGATCTTTTTCTTCGCTGAGTTGTATCCTACGCTTTCTTTCTCACATTCATAGTGATAATTACAAACCAATAATGACATTACGATTCTGAGAGTGTACACGTGTGCTATGTCCACGTCTATATCTCTAGTCTCCAGATACAATAATCTCCGTTTTCCTCGGGGACTCATGTGCATGCTCCAATACGATTGTGACATAGAGTAATTAATAGACATATCACATTCGTCTATTAATTTATATTTTGATATATATAGGCGACATTCATTACACCAGCTGAATTTTTTATGACAATGGTCCTTGAATCTCATTGACTAATTAATATAAATGTCTTTGAAGTCTCTGTACTTTTATCTGAGCAAAATATGTATTAGAAAATAGCCAAATTAAAAGTCATGTGTTCACAAAATTGCCAATGAAACAAAATAAAAATTATAAGAACAAAATTAATGGACTCATATAATATTCTAACCAATATATTGATCCTCATATATATTATTCGCTATAAAACAAGGGAGAAAATCCTCACATTTTGACCTGGTCTTTTTTTGAGTCACGGATCCTTAAGAAATGAACTATATGATCTGGTTTAAAGACTGTTTGAAAAACAAAGACACATATCTTTGCTTAAACCGATCGGCTTGATTCCAAATGTTTATATGTAAGTAGCATACATTTACTTTCTATCAGTATTCTATTATGTTGTTCACGTATTTGTTATGTTGGCGACAACAAATTTTTGAATAAGAAGTTTTTTGAACGCATGATCAAATCTAAGAACAGATTAAGAGGTTAATGGAAAATGGGTTTAATGTAATTTGGCTCCTTGAGGCATTAATTCAAAAGCAATGAGTGGCTTCCATGCAAGACTAATTCCAACAACAACAAAGCATTTCTTTTGTATTAGGTAATGACAATCACACTTACCACCAAAACTCACATCTCTCCTTTTTCACAATCTAGAATCTCTAATCAAACAAACAAACAAACAAAGTGAGCTTCATGAAATTTTATAGTTAACTTCGGATCGGCTAATTACGGATCCTACATTCATGACATGACGTGAACCCCACACTCTCTTTTCTATTGAGACTCTACAAGTAGATATACAGAACATAATTTTTCATATCTTATCAAATTCCGATTACTTTACCTACACTAGCTTTACATTATTTGGAAACTAGACTAGGAGGGACTCCGTAAACGTTGACAGATATGATGTCTCTTTGATTTCGATAGCAAAAATGAAGATACACGCAAGACGCAACGCATACATGTAAAGCTTTTCTTCTTGCATGCGTGTGTAGAGTTGACAGATGGGAAGGGTCTGCGATGCGGGACGAATGCAACTCACGTGCACACGATTACTACTTGTTAAATTAACCTTCTTCCTCTTCTCCTCTGTCTCTCCAGCTTCAGTCCTTTTCACCATTTTCACAAATCAAGTTTGACTACTAGTAATTAATTTATCTCCAGCTGCTGTTGAACACCACAACAAATTCTTTGATTTCAAGAAATAAACCAATCTTTCCTCATTATAATCTAAGTTGTTCCACTTAGAATCTATCTTATTGGTATACTCTTTTAACTAAATTTAAAAAATTTTAGCGATCAGTTTTTCTTAGAAGCAAACCTCCAAGGCTGAGTTAGCTAAAAAGGATAGTAGGAGCTTTTGAGATCAATTGTAACAGTTTTACTTGATATACAACTACTCGTCCAGACCAGCTGACAAGCTAACATGGCAATATGTTCAGACGGACACACACCTTTGTCGTCCACATTCATACATCACTTCCAAAAGGCCTATCAACAATACAAGTTCCTTCAATCACACAGAACCTATTCTTCTTCTTCTCTCATAGCTCCACTAATCTAGCTAAATTGTATATTACGTCTACATCATCTCCACTCAAATTAAGTCTACATCATCTTCACTCCATTGTAACTCTCCTTTGATCTGGCTTCACCATCTTTTCCTCTGTCATAGTAACAAAGAAAACAATTTTAGTATATCTCCTACTCTCATCAGTCTTTTTAACAAGATAAGTAACATTTGTTTTTCGAACCGAATCAACTCAAACAAATTAAAAAGCAACATTATCCAGTTCGAAGTTGGACAAAAATTTTAAGAGCGACACAAGCTCTTATCCATGTCTTCAGAACATATCACAGTTTCAGTTTCTTCCGTGAAATTTGCTAATATACATCTGATATGATTCAAGATCAAAACTCTCTTTATATCTCAAGAACAAAACACATTTAGTTAACTATCAGGAGCCAAAAGAAACCAGAAAGTGTCCCGCGTTAGTTCTAGAGTCCCTAATCTCTCCCAACTTAACTAATTGGTCTAAGAACCTTAACACTCACCTCAGACACTCCGATTAACATTTATGCTTATCGACATCTTACTAGTGATTTAGTGAAGGATTAAACTTGTGTTACTTGTTTAGTAGTCCTATTATGTTTTTAAAAAATCATTAACAAGTTCCATTAGATAACATGATTGGGGGCTTGGGGCAATCAACCAAACATACCTGGTAGAGAGAAAAAGACTGATGAAAGATCTGTTTCACGGCTTACTCTACCTCGTTGTCCTTCTAAGATAACAAACCCTCGTTTTGGAGAGTTGATCCTTCCATTATGCAATGTCTGTTCTGAAATATCTGACCTGAGATTCCTATAAATGCTGTCATTTCCCCTTAAGGTTGTACTACTCGTTGATACTTCCATGGTTGACCAAATTTGTGTTATTTGCAATTGCCCTGATTCAAAAAAAAAAATATCTCAGCCCCAAACGCAGAATCTATAAGATAAGTCTAGTTCAAATTAGTTATAAACCCACCTAACTAGACAGCTCACGCTACAACCTTATAGTTGCATCTATCAAAGAGGTAAAAAAAAACAAAAAAAAAAAACAAAAGCTCTCACCTTTAAGTGAAGCAGAACCAAGCTTTGGAGGTGAGATCACTTGTCCGTACATGTGACAATCAGATTTTAGATATCCCTTAGCTTTCTCAGACAGTGTTCTCTTATTCTTCTTAATTACCCTCTCATACCCTAATGACTCCAACCCTAATATCCAAAAGCAGAGTAGCACACCGAATCACATCACATTCTAATAGTAGTTAGCAAATACACACTCGAGAGAAGACACGAGTCCTAACAGTACCTGTCAGGGAGATGTTGTCCGACTTCGAATTCGACGGCGGAGGCGTATTTACCTCCGTCGTGAACGGTGGGGAATTGGAAAACAGAGGAGCGAACGTGTAATCATCGGATTTGAGGTAAGCCACGATACTCTTCACGAATCTTATGTTCTTGTTCCTCTTGTGTTTCTTACGCGCACCCAATGAAACTCTTTTCATAATACTTCAGTCTCTCGTGTTTCGCCAAAACGATACTAAGACGACAACGGAGAAGAAGAAGAAGAAGAAGAAGAAGAAGAAGAAAAGGAAATATGAGATTTTGGAGAAAGGGTTTAAACGCCGCCAGCGTCTCACGCGTCGCCATGGTTTCACGGTGCTATGACACAGAGGTGCTGAATGAAGTGCCACGTGTCTCTGACAAACGAAGCTCGGAAGCTCTACTCTGAGTCTGAACCATCTGAAGAAAACCAAAAAAAAAAACAGAGGTTCTGTTAAAGTTTTGACACTAATGGGCCTAATATATATGCCCATGTTGATTGTTTATTATTGTTTTGATTTGATTTGATTTTATTTTTGTAATCATATTTGGATTTGATACAATTCAAGATAGTATGGATATAAACTACAAAAATAATAATCCCACTAGGTAGTAACCCGTGCTGTAGCACGGGACAAATATTTCAAATAAATTTTAAATTCGTAAAATGACTAATAATTATATTTACTTTAGAATGGGAATACACGTCCCGTCCCGTCCCATCTCCACATGTTCCAACCCATCTTCTCTCGTCTCGTCTCGTCTCATCCCATCTCGTCTCGTCTTATCTCATATCGTCTCGTCTCGTTCCATATCCATCCAATTTTTTTTTGTCTTACGTTCGTTCTCTTTTAAATAATTATCCATTAGACAATGTTTATTAAAAGAGATTGGGTAAAAATTAGATGGGATACCAAATTTCTCGTTGAATATTTTTTTTGTTAGTTAGTTGAAACTATCCAAATAATTATAGTTTTAAAAAAGTATATAATTGTTTTCAAAAATACCAAATTTTCGAAGTGCTCGTTCCAAAGTGGTTAATTAACTGTCGCATAATAAATTCTTATCCAAATTAGTGAAAGCTTGACACTTGAATTTTTCTACCAGTATTTTTTTGATTTTGTACTTTTATCTAAAATTTCTTTCCCTTTTTTTAAAAAAATTGTTCAATATATTGATTTCCACTATTTGAATTACCTGTTTCAGTTTACATATACTATTTCTTGTCTTAATACCATAAATATACAGAAAATTTTCTCAAAATTTAATTATTATTTCTTTAAGTATATGTAGTAAATTAAATTAAATTAATTTAATTATTAGTTTTTGGCTAGGAAGTAACCCGTGCTACAGTACGGGACACAATATTCAAGTGTTGACTAAGAATTATATTAATCCAGGTTTTGTAGCAAAGTTGTGTTATTTTTATGTGATTATTTTTAAAATAAACCTAAACGTATTTACTTTGGAACAGGAAATACGTTCCGTCCTGTCCCATCTCCTCACATCCCAACTCATCCCCTCTCGTCTCATCTCATCACGTCTCGTCTAGTCCCGTCTCGTCCCGAATCAATCATAATTTTTCGTCTTATGTTCGTTCTTTTTAAAATTATTACTCGCTACACAATGTTTACTAAAAGAGATTGGGTAAAAAATAAAAATGGGATACCAGAGTTTTTAGTTGAATATTTTTTATTTAGTTAGTTGAAATTATCAAAAAAATTATAATTTTAAAAACTATATATCTGTTTTCAAAGATACCAAAATTTTAAAATTTTAAAAACTATATACCAGTCCAGTCTCATCTCATCCCGTCTCGATCCATCCCGTTAGAAATTTTATGTCCCATAAATGTTTTCTTTTAAATAATTACATAGTAGGTAACATAAATTGTAAAGTTTAATGTTTGTTTTAAAATGGTTGAACAGTATAATTTTAATCTTAATAAAAATTCTTTAATAAATTTGGTTTTATACATTAATTGACATATCTTATTATCATTTTAACATTGATATATTAAAATAAAAGATTTATATACTTATTTGTTTAAATAATTGTAAGTTCAGTTTTAACGTATAAAAGTGATAAAATAATTAACCCGTTCTAAAACAGTTTTCTATTAATTTTAAAATAATAATAATATCATAGAGATAAAACTTATTGTTGTCATATCTGCAACTGAATTTTTATTATTTATTATTTCATATAATTACGTGATATTTAATGATATACATGTATAATTTTTAAACTAATCAAAATATTTCTCATAGTTTACTTAGGAGTGTTAAATCCAAATATCATATTTCAATTTAATTTTAGTTGGATTATTGCATGTATATAACCTAGACGTATCTATTTTAAAACTGGAAACATGTCTTGTCTTGTCCCGTATCTTCTCGTCTTGTCCAGTCCCGTCCCATCCCTTGTTATCTTAATTTTTTGTATCCGAGAATATAATATGGTAATATACGGGTAAGAATTTTTGGTTGTAAATATATTTTAGAAAAATTTTGTTTTAATAAATTTATTAATTTTAAGTTGTAAAACTTATTGATCATTGATTTGCTGGATTATATTTATAGATATATTTATTTGGTATAATATATATAATACAAAAATTTTGGTGTCACTCTTTTTGACATCTGAAAAATTGATGATCTGAAAATATATTGTTAAAGAATCATACTTTTGTTTATTGACTCACTTGGTTGTTAATTTGTTATGCGAATATATATATTTATTTGCTTACGATAGATACATGAACTAAAATTTAATAAGTTAATTTGTTACTACAGACAAATATTATTAATACCCAAGAGATAATAGGGGACAAATATTATTAGTGTTTATAGAACAAATGCACACACACACACTAAGCAGGAAGAAGATAAATTTATTGATAAATTTGCTGAATACATAGTTGACTAAATTTGATACATGATTGGAATGACCTAATTTTTGGCAGAAGTAACATCAAAGGCATCCGTCGCAATTACTATCGGGGAACATTTGGTGTGACAAAGGTTGAAATAGTTATTTTCGCTCACGACTCACCTTAAATTTTTGGCTCCTCGACTCACACATCCTTGCTTCCACAGTGACAGCATACCTTAAAAATCATATAAACCATAATAATTTAAATTTTTTTTATATATTATTATAATTAGCAAAAACCTTGTCGACGTTGTTGACGTTTTTTGTTGTTGTGGCCTTCATCTTTATCACCTCTCGGTATATTAGGCTTTTTCATGAATTTTGTCTGCTTATGTTCAAGAGAAATACAAAGAAAAAATAAGAAAGATATAACCTAAACAAAAAAAACTACCAACATAGTTTTAAATACGAAATGAAACTTAACTACGTTTATGCTTTTTGTTGTCACCTCGTTTGCAATATTTGTTAAAATGTTGGGTTGCTTAGTTAGTTTGTACTTGCCAAATAAAATACTAAAACCACATGCATTCATATAAGATCATTAGAGTTATGTTTCTGTCTAACTATGAAAACATTTGTATATATATGTTTCGATAATTGAAACTGAACCTTTCTAACTCATGGTGTTGGATATTATAATATGGTTGGACCTCGACAGCAACCATTTACCATTTACCAAGTTACCTGCACACACACAATAACATATTATTAAAGATAATCCGGACAACGTAAAAGCATGATTATGTGCTAATGGTTGAATGTCATAACATACAATTAAAAAAAAAAAAAAAAAAAAACTGATCTTACTCACCATTTTTTCACATTCGCATATAAGATCAACATCTGTAAATTGCTAATATGATATAAGTGGAGTAGGAAGTAAATTGCGAATGTGAGCCGGTGATGGAAGAGTCAGGAATAGGAGAGTATATATAGATTTTTAAATAAGGAGTAGGTTTTCTAATTTTTTTCAATAATTTGCACACGCATTTAATCCAGTTTATCAAATTTGGAACTACTACCAAGTTAAGCGGGATTATGAAAATATATTTTGATAGGTAATTAATGAATTGATTGGATGCAAAGCTATACTACAACATATTTCCCGAAATTTTAGAGGCATATGGAATCGAATATATATACCATTATAATTTGAGTAAATAGTCAACGTATATATATTATTAGTTAAAGAATATCTTACGTATATGGAATGAAATCACTCATACGAATCAATCATGAAAATAGGATACGAATTTAATTTGAATAACAAATAAAAGAAAAATATTATTTACTTTAAAACGTTAAAATATAGAAATTAAAAATGGGAAAGTAGGGAAATATTAGTAACAGCTTACTCAAAAATGCCTGAATCTGTTATGCGTGAAATTTCAGGAAGATATCTAAATATAAATGATAAAACAACTAATCACGGAATCAGTTATATTCGAGATTTTGAAATTATATACATTCCTATATTTTTGTAAGAAACTCAGATATCAATATCAAATTTAAAGGTAATATTATGGGAATATGGTAATTTAAATAATTTAAATTATATTTGGAAGCATACATGGAAACTATAATATTCATGTTTTGGAAGCATATATGGCAAGTGCTATATTTGATCTGTGTAATCCGCTTATTTGTGGAAATAAGATTTCCTCACTAATTCCCAAAAAAATCGTAGTAGGATTACTATTGGAAATAGCAAAAATTGCAGCTAAGATGCATCGAACTTGGCACCTTCCGAAATATTAGAGCTTCATTGAACCAATATGCTGTTAGAATTTTCTCAGCAAAATACACAATGTATTGCTTTTATTTATTATTTAGACGTAAAAAAAAACCATTTTAAAAGATCCGACCCAGGATCCGCGTGTTTATCCGTTTAGGATATGAACAAAATTTCGTTTTTACCCTTAATGAAGATATATTATTTGGTTATAACTTCAATGGCATACCCTTGTAATTTTTTACAAAACAAAGGTTTAGTCCATAAACTGTGTTTCAAAATAATAGTAGGGATATAATATTGCACACATGCATATAGGAATTAGGAGGAATGAAGACATAATTACAGTTTCCGTCTTCACATACCGAAAAAAACCGCCCAATTACCCAAATTAGGTCAGACTTGAATCCAAAACTCACCAAGTCGATTCGAGAAGGAGCAAAATTAAACATGCAATCAGTTGGATTTTCGTTTTCATAATCAAAGCTCATAATAAAAACTAAATTAATTTTCAAACTAAAAATGTAAGTTTCATAACAAGAAACAAAGAAAGTTTAATAATTAGACTTAGGCATAAATAATTATGAAACTAAAATAGCAAGAGTCACAAGTTTTCTTGAAGACATAAAACATATATAAATAAAATATAAACAAGTAGCAGCTTGTAGATGAAACGACCGATATTATTATTAGCTCTGGTTTTCCGAGCAGCTAGAGTCACAAGTTTTTTTTACCAGGGCGGAAGACGACCACCACAAGTTCTCAAGAACTCGTTGTAGTTGCGATGTTTCACATTCATGGGACAACGTGTACACCCTCTTAAGTTAGGAAACCTAAGAAATTCTTTTCTAGAGCTAGTCATGGCAACCTCAAGCTTCAGACTTCCCAAATAACTTCCATCTAGTGTTAATGCCTTTGCGTCATTATTCAGATCAATGAACGCATATCTGAAAACCAAAATAAATAAATAATATTCACGATTGCATTGTAACTTCAAAGAAGTTTTTTAAAAAAGAATTAAAGTCACAAACCCCAAGGGAGAACCGGTTTGGCACTCAAACGGAACAAAAACCCTAAAGATCTCTCCACATGAACCGAAGTGTTTTTCCAATGAGCTCTTGATATCATCCCTAGAAACGGAACAATCAAATCCCTTAACGAATATGGTATCATCGTTTCCAAACGCCTCGTCATGATTATCAAAATTGCAATCAAATTCTGCCACCTTTTTCTTCTTCGTTGTCAAAAAGAGATATTATTGGGTTGTTAGACTGATTTAGCCATTTTTGTTTTGTCAAGAATAATATTAATAATTAAAAACAGAAAGATGTTGTTTATACCTTTTTAAATACAAATTTTACATCTTTATCAATTTCCTGCACAATATAGACATATATAGTTCACGTAAATTGGTTGGGCAATGAACAAAAAAACATAAGCAGAGTCAGTGACGTTTAACAAAGATGATGAAATTCTTCTTTTTAAGTTTTAAAAAGCACACGTCAAAACAGGCAAAGCTAGCCTAAACATTGGTGAGCTCTAAAATACAGAAGCTAAATATACAAAATTGGTTAAATTAAATGAACAAGTCGATAAAGAGAAGAATGCTTTCTTATGTTATTCACAAAACACAATTACATGGTTATATGGAGATGAGAGAATATCTAGTTTCCTAAAAAGATACAATCATATAATTACAATCAATTTGCAGTTAATAGAATGATATGGGATAATATCTCATTAAGATGAGATCATATCCCATTACCCCCCCTCAAGCTGGAGCATGCAGGTCAAGAATGCCCAGCTTGGACCTGAAATCCTCATACGCAGTGCTGCCAAGAGGCTTGGTGAAGATATCAGCTAATTGATCAGTGGTGGAGACGTGATGTGTGGACATTGTACCTTTGAGAATTTCATCACGAACAGCATGACAGTCATTCTCAATATGTTTTGTGCGTTCGTGAAAAACAGGGTTGTTGCTGATGTAAATGGCCGATTTGCTGTCACAATGGATACGCATTGGCTGAGGATGTTTGACACCTAAAGACTGTAGAACATTCTTGATCCATAAAAGCTCGTCGCGGAGATGAGACATGGCACGGTATTCGGCCTCAGCAGAAGACTTACTAACTATATCTTGTTTCTTTGTTTTCCATGAAATGGGCGATTGGCCTAACTGAACAAAGTAGCCAGTAACAGAGCGTCGTGTGATTGGACATCTGGAATAATCAGAATCACACCAACCGTTTACTTGATAATCATTCTTAGAGCTGAGAAGGATACCTTGACCAACTGTACCTTTCAAATAACGAACAACCCTTAGTGCAGCCTCCCAATGATCATCTCGTGGAGCTTTCATAAACTGTGCAAGAGTGTGGACTGCGTAAGACAAGTCTGGCCGTGTTGTGGATAAGTAAATGATGCGACCAACCAAACGGCGGTAAGGAGATGCATCTGTGAGGAGTGCGGAGGTGGAGAGAGCAAGCTGGTGGTTCTGATCCAAAGGAAACATGGCCGGTTTAGCAGCCAATAGACCTGTCTCGGCGAGAATATCCAATGCATACTTTCTTTGGCTGAGATAAAAACCGAATTTGTTGCGAGAAACCTCAATGCCTAAGAAGTACTTCAAGAGGCCCAGATCTTTCATCTTGAAACATGTGGAGAGGTATGATTTGAACGAACTTAAAGCAGAGTCATTGTTGCCGGTAAGAATCATGTCGTCGACATAAATGAGCAAACGAATTTGAACCCCATTACGATCAAAAGTGAAGAGAGAATAATCAGCATGCGTTTGGGTGAAACCATAGACACGGAGTGCCTGTGAAAGTTTAGCAAACCAACATCTAGAGGCTTGTTTAAGACCATAGATAGACTTTCGCAAACGACAAACCTTTTTGGTATCTGTTGGTAAGAAGCCAGGAGGTGGTTTCATGTAGACCTCTTCCGTGAGATCACCATGAAGGAAGGCGTTTTGCACGTCCATCTGATAGACTGGCCATGAATTTCCGGCTGCCACTTTCAAGAAGAGACGAACGGTTCCCATTTTCGCAACTGGTGCAAAAGTATCACCATAATCTTCTCCCTCAATCTGTTTATTACCCAGTGCGACAAGACAGGCTTTGTAACGCTCAATGGTTCCATCAGAATTGTATTTGATCTTATATACCCATTTACTCCCAATTGCACGCTTACCAGGAGGGAGATCTTCTAGAGTCCAAGTTTCATTTTCTTCAAGTGAATGTACCTCTGAACCCATGGCAGTTCGCCAACGCTTGTCTTCCATGGCTGATTTAAAACCGCGGGGCTTGATATTTGTCGTGATAGCAGCAAGGAATGCACGATGTGTTTCAGCAAAGCGAGCAGAAGACACATAATTGGAGATAGGGTAAAGGGGAGTACCGGTTCGTGATAACAATTGGGTTTGAACACTGTTAACCACATATTCCTTCAGCTTGACAGAAGGATGTTTTGCTCGTTGACCACGACCAAGGACCTCCGGCGGCGTAGCAGAGGACGCGGAGACAGACGGAGTCGTTACCAAAGTCACAGGAGATGCGGGAGTCGGTGACGAAGATGATGGAGAATTGTTTGAGACGGGAGTGGTGGCGGCGGATGGAGACGATGGTGGATTTACATCGTTGGGGGTTGAGACCAATGAGTTGTCGGGATCAATAGACAAAGAACGAATTGGGCTTGGTTGAACTGGTGAACCTTGTGAAGGTGAATTAGTGGGCCGAATGTCTTGATCTGGAAGAGAGCCAAGGCCCAATGAAGCCCACAAAATGTCATCGTCTTCGTTTGGCGAACAGGATTGAGCGAAAGGAAATTGATCCTCATAAAAAACAACATCACGGGATATGAAGATTTCTTCTTTCTCCAAATCATATAGACGCCAACCCTTTTTCCCATAAGGGTATCCAATGAAAATACATCTCCGACTGCGTGAACCAAATTTATCGCCACGATGTGCTTGATTGTGAGCATAGCAAAGGCTGCCAAAAACATGTAAATGATCATATGATGGCAGCTTCTGATATAACTTCTCATATGGTGTTAAGCCATGAAGAACAGAGGAAGGAGTACGATTAATCAAGTAGCAAGCAGTGAGGATACATTCACCCCAAAAGATGATTGGTAATCGACCTTGAAACCGCAATGCTCGAGCGACGTTGAGGATGTGACGATGCTTGCGTTCAGCTCGGCCGTTCTGTTGAGGAGTGCCAACACAGGAAGTCTCATGGTGGATGCCCTCTTGTCGAAAATAATTGCTTAAACTTATGAACTCGCTGCCGTTATCACTTCGAAAACTTTGAACCGTGGTGTGAAACTGTGTTTTCACCATAGAGAAAAAAAATTTTCAAACAAATTGGAGCTTCAGTTTTGTCGTGGAGAAGATGAACCCAAACACTTCGAGAATAATCATCAACAAGAGTTAAAAAATAGCGTGCTCCACAATGTGAAGCTGTTCTATAAGGCCCCCATAAATCAGAATGAATTAACTCAAAAGCTCTTGTTGTTTTATTGATACTTGTTGGAAACGGAGAACGAGTTTGCTTAGCGTGGTGACAAACATCACACGCCTTATTCATAAGTTCAGAAGAAACAGAAATAGACACATGCTTAAGAGAACCAACAACTTGTGCAGACGGATGACCCAAACGGTGGTGCCATAAGTCGTACAATGCATCATCACGAGTTTTCACTGCACCAGCGAACTCCGTACTACGAAAAGTGAAGGTTCCCAATTCACGTTTACCAGCCCCAATCACCATCCTCGAAACGCGGTCCTGGATAACAAGAAAGTGATCAGCTAATTGTACCACACATCGGTTTTCATCCATTAACTGTCCTACTGCTATCAGGTCGGTTGTTAACTCTTCAACAAAATACACTGATTTCAAAAGCAGATGAGAACCCAAATGCACGGTGCCTTGTTTGGTGGAAATTCTTTCACGACCATCAGCTAAAATGATCAGAACCGGAGGCATATCACGAATATTTGAAAGATGCTCGAAGGTACCGGTCAAGTGGTGAGATGCACCAGAATCTAAAATCCAAGATGAAACAGAGGACTTACCGGAGAGTTTCTCAGTGCTTGTGCTGGCTCCACCATTCAAGAGATTCTTCAACATACGCCATTGATTGTCGTTGAGACCAGCGACACCATCACGGTCTGCATCGGTGAGGGTGTAGTTTGCTTGCTCGGAAGTGGAGACAGGAGGAACGTGAACAGCGTTTGCATAGCTGACCGAACGACCGCGACCAGAAGATGCAGCACCTCTACCACGAACAGAGGCAGTTCGACTACGTGGACGGTCTCCCCACCACTCAGGGTACCCAATAACAGCAAAGCAACTATCAGAAGCATGACCAGGACGGTGACAATGTTTGCAAAGGGTGGTGTTATCAGAAACAGGTGTGAGATTGGTTCGATGAGGAGTCACTCGAGGCTTGACTTGGACAGCATGAGCCGTGACAGCAGACGCGTCGTCATGAAGGTGTAATGTTGTCTTAAGGTCCTCTTCTTGGCGGACAACATTGTAGACCTCTTCCAAAGGTTGGAGTGGAGTACGAGAGACTAACGTAGAACGTACGTTATGATAAGTGTCATCAAGGCCAAAAAGAAACTCATGAACACGATCACCTTCACGATCTTGTTCTTGGAGAGATCCTAAATCACACTCGCATTTGCCGCATTTGCAAACTCGTAATGGACGATGGTGAGCCATGTTGTCCCAAATTCGGTTAAGCTTACCAAAATAAGCTTCGATGGCAAGACCACGTTGCTTGCAACACGCCAACTCGGCCTTAAGTTGTTGGATGCGAGGACCATTGGTGACGGAAAAACGTTTCTTCAAGGTGTCCCATAAGTCCTTAGCAACATCACGATGTGATATACTAGAGCGGAGAGACGGATCGATGGACATCTTGATCCAAGAAACAAGCAAAGCCTGAATGGTCCACCAATCTTCGAGATCTGGAGAACCTTCAGTTGGACGAGATATGGACCCATCGAGGAAGCCAAACTTCTTGCGAGAACAGAGGGCTGTCTTCATGCCGCAAGACCATTCATCATAGTTGGATCCCTTGAGTAAGGGATGAGAAATCACGGCACCGGGGTTATCCGCAGCGGTAAGGTCATATGGAGAGATCGTACGACGTGTCTCCATCAGGTTCGGGTTCGGGTTCGGGGTCGTCGTTGTCGTGTCGGGGGAGTTCGAGTTCGTCGGAGTTGCCATTGGAGAGAAAAAAAATGTTCAGAGCTCTGATACCATGAACAAGTCGATAAAGAGAAGAATGCTTTCTTATGTTATTCACAAAACACAATTACATGGTTATATGGAGATGAGAGAATATCTAGTTTCCTAAAAAGATACAATCATATAATTACAATCAATTTGCAGTTAATAGAATGATATGGGATAATATCTCATTAAGATGAGATCATATCCCATTATTAAAAGACTGGAGTAAGCTAGGGAAGAAGGCCATAAGGAGGAGAAAAAGGATTACATCGGTGGATGTGGAGCATATCTTAAGCTGCTTGGCCATGGAGAGAAATTGAGATGAAAAGCGAAGAGCGGCGATTTCTAAGAGACGGCTGGAAACCCTATATATATAGAGAGACTATTTTATTACCTTGTATTCAGTTAGCTGGACTTTTGTGGGCTATTTATTTTGTCTCGGTTTATGATGTTGGCCAATATTCTCGTAAAATCTATCGATGAGTTTTTCATTGATTAGTTTTTTTGAGAGGATGGGGAAGTCTCCTACAATATATTAATAATAAACTTGTCGTGGAATCGGGGTTCCTATCCTAACGACATAACACAGTTTGGAACAACAAGTGCGTGAAAATCTAAGTGGAAAGAAAAAACATAGTTCCATTGGCAAAGGGATTAGCCTTCCTATACATCGTGAAATTCGGACATTCCAATTCTTTCAGATAAAGTCAATTATGTACTTTGATTTTAAAAGTTAAAAGGTCGTCAAGTCAAATTAGCCATATTAGGTCAGACTTGAATCCTAAACTCACTTAGTCGATTCGAGAAGGAGCAAAAACATACCATCTGTTGGATTTTCGTTTTCACAATCAAGCTCTTAATAAAAACTAAATGATTTTTCAATCTAAAAATGTAAGTTTCATTACAAAAAAAAAATAATAATAATATGACTTAGGCATAAATAATTATGAAACTAAAATAGCAAGAGTGACAAGTTTTCTTGAAGACATATAAAACATATATAAAAATATAAACAAGTAGCAGCTTGTAGATATAACGACCAATATTATTTAGTTCTGGTTTTCCGCTTCAATTTTTTTTTGAACTTTTTGTTTACGAACCTCAGCAAACATGCCGTCGAGCTCAGGTGTCCTGCAATATAATATCAAAGAGCAAAAAAGATAACAACAAAATTAATAAGAAGTTACGTTCGATTCAATAAAAATCAATAGAACAAAATTAATTTATGTACCTGGGCGTTAAACGACCACCACCAGTTCTCGAGAACTCGGCGTAGTTGCGCCGATTAGCCTTCCGATACATCTGTGAAATCCGGTATTCCAATTCTTTGAGATAAAGTCACGTGATGTACTTCGATTTTAAAGTTAAAAGGTGGGCTTTTAGTTATAAGCTTTATCATAATATGATTTATAAGCATAAATTATGAAAATAATAAACAGCTGGAATACCGGATTATGATACAAAAATTACTGATGTAGCTGGTCGATAAGACATTATAACAGCAACGAAAAAACGACCAATATATACTAGCTGTGGTTGGTCACCATTGCTTCATCAGAAACGTGCAATGCATCCTGCATTAACAAGTGCAAAAACAACCAAAAACTAATGAGAAGCTAGCTCCTTTGTTATCAAGATTCAATACTTAAGAATAAATAAATATACCTCGGATCTATATGATCGACCACCATTAGTTTCAGTGAATATTTTGAATGGGCGCCGGTCGATCGCTAGCCATACAGCAACGTTGACAATTACCTGTGAAGTTATCATAGCCATATTATTCTTCTCTACGACTAGCCATCACAACTTCAAGCTTCCACCCTCCCAGGTCACTACCATCGAGTAGTAACGCCTTCTCTGGACCTCTTCTCAGATTAATTAATGAAAGCAAATCTAGAAAAAAAAAAAAAAAAAAAAAAAAAAGCCAAGGGAAAAAAGAAAGTCGTCAAGTCAAATTAGGACAGTTTTGAATCCTAAACTCACTAAGTCGATTCGAGAAGGAGCAAAAACACACCATCAGTTGGATTTTCGTTTTCATAATCAAGCTCTTAATAAAAAGTAAATGAATTTTCAAACTAAAAATGTAAGTTTCATAACAAAAAAAAAAGTTTAATAATTTGACTTGGGCATAAATAATTATGAAACTAAAATAGCAAGTGTCACAAGTTTTCTTGAAGACATAAAACATATATAAAAATATAAACAAGTAGCAACTTGTAGATAAAACGACCAATATTATTAGCTCTGGTTTTCCGCTTCAACTTTTTTTTGAACTTTTCGATTACGAAGCTCAGCAAACCTGCCCTCTAGCTCAGGTGTCCTGCAATATAATATCAAAGAGCAAAAAAGATAACAACAAAATTAATAAGAAGTTACGTTCGATTCAATAAAAATCAATAGAACAAAATTAATTTATGTACCTGGGCGTTAAACGACCACCATCAGTTCTCGAGAACTCGGCGTAGTTGCGCTTTTTCAGATTAAGGCAACAACGTCCACACCCACTAAAGTTAGGATAGCGAACAGATTCGGTTCTAGAGTTAGCCATCACAACCTCAAGCTTCAGACTTCCCATATAACTTCCATCTAGTGTTAACGCCTTCTTTACGTCATTCTTCAGATCAATGAAAGCATATCTAAAAAACCAAAAAAGAAAAAATATTCACGATTGTATTGTAACTTCAAAGAAGTTATAAAAAAAAAAAAAAATTACGAGCAAGAAGTCACAAACCCCAAGGGAGAACCGGTTTGGCACTCAAACGGAACAAAAACCCTAGAGATCTCTCCACATGAACCAAAGTGTTTTTCCAATGAGCTCTTGATATCACCCCTAGAAAGGGAACAATGGAATCCCTTAACAAATATGGTATCATGATTGTTTCCAAACGCCTCTTCATGATTATCGTAATTGCAACCATATTCTTCCACCTTTTTTGTTTTCTTTGTCAAAACAAGATATTATAGGTTTGTAAGACTGATTTAGCCATGTTTTGTTTTGTCAAGAATAAAAAAAAAAAAAGATGTTTATACCTTTTTAAATGCATTTTTTACATCTTCATCAATTTCCTGCACAAAATAGACATATATAGTTCACGTAAATTGGTTGGTCAATGAACAAAACATAAGCAGAGTCAGTGATGTTTGATTATAGTCATTTTATTAGGGTTTTTTTTCTTCTATATATAGTTAAAACAAGATTTCTTTGGAGTGAACTGAATAGAAGATTTCAATTTTTAAGAAACGTTTGAAATCAAACAAAAAATCAGCTACAAAGTTTTCAGTATTATTAGCTTCACAGCCTACAAAGCAAATAGTCCTAGAAAACACACTTATATACGTAGAGGTTTACAATTAAACGTATAGACGAGCAACGAAGTTTACAGTATCATTTCACAAATAGAGTCATAGAAAAACACTTATATACAATATAAAAATAATTAAACATATACCTTCAATAAAATATCCTCTAGATCAGCCATTGACAGTGATTTAGTAATTTCATCGATTTCCTGAAAAAAAACAAATAGTTATCTTATTTGAGCCTCTTTCTATCATTGCTCATGGAAGGAGTTGAGATGAAATGATAGATTAGTAATTAGAGAAAGCAGTAAATACAAAGTTACTGTTAAACTTTCTAGGTTCCAGGGTATATACCTTTCTTTGCTTCGTAAGATTTACTATCACTGAATCATCAAACAATTAATAATAACGTTAAAATCTCAATAAAGAAAAAGTCATTCAAGATTCACAAACCAATATTATATGTATGTTTTCCTCTATAAAACACATCCATAGCGAAAGCAGATATATCAAATGTTGATGGGTTTAATCAAACAACAACCCACAAAAAAAATAAAAACAAGATCGACACAACGGTATTTATATGCATGTTTGATTCCAATCAAAAAAAAAAAAAATCGACTTCTTACTTGTCTGCGTGGCTGCTTCAACCTAAAAAAAATCCGAAACAGTCCAGTCAAATTGTGAAGAAACCATTCATGGGGAGTTCTTTTTTTTTTTTTGTTTATGGGTAAACACTGTCGCTGAGTAAGAGAAGAGAAAGACATATAAGGAAGAAAATTACATCGGTGGTGGATGCAGAGCCTTCGTTGAGTGCCATGGAAAAGTATTAGATGAAAGACCGCTAGGTTTCGATATACAGTTTAGAGACGAATACCCTAGACTACTTAGGTTGTAATGGAATACAATAATGTGAAATTTTGATTTTAAACAATGTCAAGTCTATTTAATCAGTAATCATTAGTATAATAAGCCCACCCGATTAAAGCCAAGCCCACAAAAGTCCAAAACCCTAGACTGAGGTTTATTTTTGATCTTCATCAGTATAATCATCAGTATACCCTAATCATATTTTTCATAGTACGTACGGTTTCTTTTTTAATTTTAAAATAAGTACTTTTCTAGAACAGATTGAAAGGGAGAGGTGAGATTTTGGGGAAAGATAATGATTGCCATTACAAAAGAAGTGCTTTGTTGTTTTTGGAATTAGTCTTGACATGGAAGCCACTCATAGCTTTTGAATGCGTCTAGGAGGGAAATTAAAAATTAATTCTCTTAGATTAACCTTTTTTTTCTTCTCTTCTCAAAGACGCAAACCATAAGGAAAAAGCGAGATAGAAAGGACCTTCTACGTTTTTATCGCCTTTATAGTTTCTTTTTACTTTTGCTTTCTTTTTTCTTGAGAAAGAGTTCAAAATGAAAGAGATGAATCAGAAAATGGGGACTCACAAGTTCAGATTTTCAGACATCATGCCTCACTCATGGCTCTATAAGCTCAAAGGCATTAGCAGAGGTAGCAAAAAACACCATCCTTCTTCTCCCAAACACCTCTCTATCTCTGATGCTTTTTCCTCAAGAAAGCTCCGTGACCCTCTTCGTCGCCTCTCTTCCACTGCTCATCCCCAAGCTCCCAATTACTCACCCCCTAAATCTTCTTCTTTCAAAAGAAAGATCAAACGTAAAACCGTTTACAAGCCTTCCCCAAGGCTCAAGCTCTCTTCTTCCTCTTCTTCTCTCCATTCTCATGTTTCTCTCACCTCTTCTCGGAACCATCGCTCTAAACCATCATCCTCTGCAAATGTAATCTCTGATTCCGCCGTTGAAAGCTCGTCAGATCCTGTCTCATCTCCTTCTGACCTAAACTATAGCTTTTCACGTGATCCTAAACCGCATTCAGTTGACATAAAGGACAACCGTTCTGTCGGGAAGCCGGATGATGTTTCTGAAGATCCTTCAGTCTCAGAAAACTCAAGTCCTGTTCGGGTTGAGACTGTAAAGGAACCACCTTTTCAGATGAGGAAACAGCAGAAACTGAAGAAACCGAACACACGGTGTTCTCCACGGATAAAGATTCGGGCAAATTCTCCCAAGATCGCGAGAAAGAAGACAAAGGAAGGAACGTCCTCTGCCGAGTGGAAGAAGAAGGAGAAGGGGATTGCAAAGAGCTTCGCGATAGTTCTGTCTTCGGTGGATCCTGAGAAAGATTTCAGAGAGTCTATGGTTGAGATGATCGTGGAGAACAAGATGAGGGAACAGAAAGACCTCGAAGATCTTCTCGCATGCTATCTTTCACTGAATTCGAGCGAGTATCATGACGTTATCATCAAGGCTTTCGAGAAAACATGGTTACAGTTGACTCACCTCCCTTAAAGACTCTCTCTGTAACCAAAACGCAGCCTCTGCACAACTTTATTAAATCACAATGTACCTTTTACATTTTTGAACCAGCAAACTTGTTTCTCACAGTATATACTTAGATATTACATGAATAGATTTACAGTAATTAAAATACAGGAGAAGCTTAGCGCCTTGAGCTCGGTGGCTTCCGTGCAACCGCATAAGGTGACTGAAACCCAACTGTTTCTACGTCTCCAACAGTTTTGAACAATCTTTTCTTTCTAGCCTCTTCCCTTGGCGACCGGTGTAGTAACTGTTTCTGCACATCTACAAATGATCGGTTCCTTGTAAGTGTGCGGTTGTCTGAAGCCAATCTTCTGTTAGTTGAGCTGGAAGCTGCATACACGTTGGCTTGTCCTGACTGTAAATGAGAGCTTTCTTCGGGGCAAAATCTCGTCAAGTTGTGAGTTCTGCTCATAGCAGGAGACTGGGAGCTGTGCTCATCAACAGCTATGTAGTTGAGGTTGGAATAAGACCCTGAATGGGAAGAACTCTGAGAATACGTCTCATCGTGAAAATCATCTGCAGTTTTAATTTTATCTTAAAAACTTTTATAATAAACATCTGTCACACACTATGCATGTTGAGACTGGTGTTACTTTCCCATACCTTGTACCCAATCTTGAAGGCCTCGTGCCATATAGTTAGAGAGTGAAGCTTGGGAGGATGACGAGTGCGAGGAAGAAGAGTGGAAAGGCTCGGTGCGATGACGATGATGATCATGAGAGGTTTCATCATCTTCCTCATAGCTCCAACCAGGCACCAAAGAAGAAATCGTTCCATCAATCATTTTAGCAATCTCGACTGGCTCCCAATCTATGATCTCGAGTTCTTTTACCATCTCCTTTGCAACATCAATGGAAGTATCATTCATGATGTCAAAGGGAAAGAACACATTATTTGCCAGACCTGGAAAGAAACAAACAATTATGCGACTGAATAACAAAATAACCAGCTTAATCAAATTAGTCCCTCTTACCATTATCATATGCGATTTGTACTTCCAGATCGATTCTGTTATCTTCAGCGCCTAGCTTCCCAGCGATGGACATCTGTGTCCTTAACTCATCATCATCTTCCAAATTCAGTGAGTCCATTTCAGTCTCGTTCAAGAAGGGCTTCGGATTCCCAGCACCACTCGCATACACCATCCAGGACTCATCAGAGGCAAGAAATGGATCTTGCAATAGTTCCTTTGCTGATACTCTCTTTGAGGCAGACACGAGACATTTTCCGATGAACCTCTGTGCCTCGATGTCTCCAACTCTGTAAAAGGCTCCTGGTAGCTTTCCCTGGAAAGACAAAATTACAAGGGTCAAACCTGGTCTCAACCGATAGCTTCATCATCTATGTCACAGATCAGAAGACATACCGTAACAACTTTCTTGTAAATTTGTGCTGGATTGTTGCACTCACTATACGGGAACTCAGAGGTGATCATCTCCAAAAAGCACATACCAAAGGAATAAACGTCAATGAGTTCATTATAGTTCTCCTCATATAATTCTGGAGCCATAAACTCCGGAGTGCCTACGCAAAAGAAGCACAAAGAGGTATAATAAGCATATAAAATTGACAAGAACTGAGAACAAACGATTTTGTTAACATACCGATGACACTATGAGCAGAGTGGCAGTCCCGCAGCATTCTTGCAAGCCCAAGATCACCAATTTTGACTTGTCCAAGATGCCCATTAACAAAGATATTATCACACTTCAGGTCTCTATGGATAACAGGAGGGTCGTGCCCATGGAGATAAACAAGCCCTTCCAAGATCTGCCGAGCCCAGGACTTGATTGCCCGGATATCTATCCGCAAGTACTTATTTTTGTATCTGCACAAAAAACAGGACATGTATACAAAGCAAAAAACTGAGTAATCTTGGCAGAAGAAGAGGTCTAAGTGAATTACAAAGCAACAAATGAGTAATTTTATAAAGAAGAAAAGGTGTAAAGAAATTACTGTCGGAGGGTCCCAGAAGTGAACAACTCGGTGATAAAGTTTAGAGTATGATTGTGAACATCGATCCAGGAAGTGTAGAAACGAATGATGGACTTGTGATTGAGAGTGCTGAGGAGATGAACTTCGGAGTAGAGCCTCTGTAGATCAACAGAGGAACGCAGAACCTCTTTCAGCTTCACCTGGCTCCATGCTACTTCTATTCCAAGCTTCTCGTCGATTGCTTTGTACACTGTCTTCATCGCTCCCCTTCCAAGAATCTCTGCAAACTGTTCCAACATAGAACAAAGTGTTACAAAAAGGTTTTGATCCATGAACATAGAATCTGTCTGCATACTTACACGTCCGTAGCGGCCAGTCGGATCAGTTTCCACATACTCTGAAACTTGATTCATATTCATGGTTGACCAAAACCTGATTGATGATCCCAGAAATGTTTTGAGAGCACAGACTTTCGTTTCTATAACTCAGAGATATCTCTGGTGGCCAAAAGTCGTCCTATTTACTTCTTCTCTTACTTCATTAAGAGAAGCGTCAGCAGAAAATATGTTTAACAGTCTTTGGCGTCAATCACCCCATTTGGGATAAAATGAATAAAGACAATTGCCTTAACCTTGCTTGCATCACATATATTATAAAAATCATATGTATATCTATTTTTATTGACCCAATTGTAAAAAACATATAATATATTTCTAAAAATCCAATTGACAAATCTTGCTTCCAATAAAAGATGCTCAAGCCACAGCATGAAAGAAATCATCAAACGTGTACCACATTTTTTAAACACATGGCTAAGTAAGCTAAATAGGAAAAAAAAATAAAAAAAGATGCCTTGATTTATTTTGTGAGCCACAAATACAATTGCAAAGAGGATAAGCGTTGAGAAAGTATGTTTTCAGGGGAATGTGATATAGGGAGGAAGAAGTTTTGTTTCTTGAGGAAACTGCTAGATTTTCAAACGAACCAATAATTAGTTTGGTGGACACAAGCAATCCAAAAAAGATTGAGGTTAACAAAAATAAAACGATAGAGAAAAGGGGAAAAGTCAGAACAGAAGTGGGGAACATGACAAGAAGTTGTAGAGAATAGAGTGATAGTGACATCACCGTTGAACAATTTGTTTTGTTTGTTCGCGGCGACTTCCTTCAGCCCTCAAGGAGTTCAGGGTTCTGTAATAAACTAATAACACACACAACAAATATGCATTAAATCAATAGATATGTTCATGAGAGCTCTCATCATCTTACTTAGATTTGTATCTAAGGAGGTTCTGAATGTTTAACAGGCAATAACAGGCTATCTCATAAATCTTAATGGTTATGATTTGCATATTTGACTACAGTTTTGTTCTGGTTTAGATGTTAGTTGACACGTGGAAAAGGAGAGAGAGAAGAATGGTAGGAAATTGAAGATAAAGGATGGAATATATCCGAAATAAGAAAAGCCGTATAAGTTTGACACTGACTACAGAGGTTGCAGCCAGAATTTTTCCCACGAGCATATCATTATATTCTGCTCATTCATCATTACCATTCACCACACAACGTGTGAAATGGCCCTTTCTCCACCATGTTCTTTACAGTTGATATGTCACAAAGGCAATAACTCCACAGCATTTTAAAACCTATAGCACAAAATTCACAAAGGATGTTTACCTCTACCCACCGACTAAGTTCCTCCATTTATCCTTCAAATCCACCTACCAAGTTACATCATTTATATCACTCACACTTTGCATATATTATATTGTTCAAGAAAATTGCGAGTATGAAAGTTAGAAGTACATGCTCACCTCTGTCCTCTCCGCGAATACTGCAGGGTTTCCATTCTTTATATCTTTCCATGATTTTCCATACCTGCACACCAACAACAAAATGACAGAGATATTATCTTAACGAGGTCCAAGATGTATGTATCACTATTGAATATTGATAATAGAGTACGGGACTAGGGAAAGAGTGTTTCCATACTCTTTTACTCCTTCCCTCAGAGCTTCCACTTCTTCATGCGTCCAGAATTTCTTTGGCCTTCTGACATGGGATTTTGCCAATCCGCCCTTCTTTAATGGAGATACATTCAGAGGTACTGGGGTTGGTCGACGAGGCCGAACTCTGCCAGACCATGTGCCCTTACTATCCGAACCTTTCTCATTTACATTATCCTGTTGCTTCACAATTAAGCCATAACTTCGTGAACTGAAGAACAAGACTTTTAGAAAGCATCTTGACGAAAAATTCGCTAACACTTACCGGTGCTTCATTATGGTCTTGACCACTTGTTCCAGTTCTATTCAGCCGAGTAGGCGGAGGAGTGACATTTACCGAGTGATCAATTGCATTGTTAGGTTCTTCCCTTTGCCTAGTGGAAGGGTCGATCTGTCCTTGTATCTCTAACAGATAATCCTTGAGCTCTCGAGCAGCCGTTTCATCTCCCTTATCAAGACTTGGCTCATGTTCTTGTTCTTGTGCACCCATTGTCTGCTCCTCCTCTGAAGCATCTTTTTCATTTACCAGACATCCCACTCCTTCAACATCATTATCGTTTTCTCTATTGTTCCCATTCCTGTCCCCACTCTCACCACACGGCTCGTTAGCGTTATCACTAGTCTCACTCTCCAAACGCCTCGTGCTTTCATCAGCAGCATTTGTATCCCCTCTTTCTACGTTATCAGCCTTGCGCTTAAGAAACCTCCTTTGAACCACTGATTCAAGAGATGAACTCCCAAGTAATGCCCACTGCTCTTTGAGAAGCTGAGTGAGAAAAGTAACGGCAGTGTACCTAATATTAGTCTCACGAATCCGCTGATAGAGCTCAGGATCCTCAAGAGCCTTCTTCAAATCAGTCTCCCACTTTAACAAATCACGGCTCACCAAATCGCTTCCTCTCTCCTTCAAAACCCCAATCCTCTTCTTCCATATCCTCTCAAGAGCCTCGTTGAAAAACCCATCGGAAGCAATCAATGGCCACATGAATCTAAGCGTGCACTCAGCAGCCGTCCAGCAATAAGCAGACTTGTGAGACTCCATAAGTATCGAGTGTTGCTGCAACAGAAGCTTCTCAAGAACCTCGAGAAGATCAAGCGTTCCTTCGTCGATCACACCTCGGATCAACGAATTGGAGATATCCCGCAAAACGGAAGATATCTTTAGGTTTAAGCAGTCGGAGGAATCTTCTAATTGCAGCGCCGAGATCAGTTTAGTAGGTAAAACCCTAGGATTGTGTTGACGACGAAGGACAAACTCGGCAACCCAATTGTCAAAGACTTCCATTTCCGATCAAAGTTGAAACCTTTTTGTTTTGTTTTCAGCGGATGCAATGTTCGCCGGAGAAGACGAAAAAAAACAAAGCTCTCCGATTAGTAAAATTGGGCCTGTTAATGGGCTTTTTTAATTGGGCCTAAAGTCAAAGAAGATAAACGGTGAGGATTGTCAGAAGAGTGACAAGTGTCATGAACTGAGCCTTATCCACAGATTCCCCAATCCTTTTTCTTACTCTGTGTCGCTTGGCGCGCGCTCTCTCTCTCTCTCTGTAGTTCCAAGTTTCTGATATCTCACTATCACAAATCTGTGTCTCTGCGATAATGGCCATGGCAGAGCTCTCAGCCCCCAAAACGACGTCGACTTTTCTCAACTCTTCGTCTCGGCTTCGTCTCTCTTCAAAATTGCATCTTTCAAACCACTTTCGCCACCTTCTTCTTCCACCTCTCCACACAGCTACTAACTCCAAAATCTCTTGCTCCGTTTCTCAAAAGTAAGTCCCTTTCACACTCCTAATCCTTTATTCTCTCTGTAAAAGCATCTACGTTTTTCGAACTTATCTGATCTTAGATGTTTTTTTGTGAATTTGTGATAAAAAGTAGCCAAGCCCCTGTTGCGGTTCAAGAAAATGGATTGGTGAAGACGAAGAAAGAGTGTTATGGAGTTTTCTGCCTCACCTATGATCTTAAAGCTGTACCTTACTAACCCTCTTAGTATTTTTCAAAATAAAAATCTTATCTTGAGACATGAGAATTGAGATAATCCTCGGCTTCACATGGAGATAATAGTACTGTTACAAATGTTGTTATCTAAATCTAGAATTGTTTTGAGTAATCAAATGTGTGTGTGTGTGTGTGTTTTCAGGAAGAACAAACAAAATCATGGAAGAAGTTAATCAATATTGCAGTTTCAGGTGCTGCAGGGATGATTTCAAACCATCTTCTCTTCAAAGTAAGTTAATCCTTTTTGAAAATTACTGTTTGATAAGATAAGGTTACCAATCATTGGTCTTATATATCTAATGTAACTTTGGTTTTCCGAGTGTGTAGCTTGCTTCAGGTGCAGTGTTTGGTCCAGATCAACCCATTGCTTTGAAACTGCTAGGATCAGAGAGATCTATCCAAGCTCTCGAAGGTGTTGCAATGGAGCTGGAGGATTCGTTGTTCCCCTTGTTGAGAGAAGTTGATATAGGAACTGATCCATATGAAATTTTCCAAGATGTGGAGTGGGCTATTCTGATTGGAGCAAAACCTCGAGGCCCTGGAATGGAACGTGCTGACTTGTTGGACATCAATGGCCAAATCTTTGCTGAGCAAGGCAAAGCTCTCAACAAAGTTGCTTCTCCTGATGTTAAGGTCCTTGTTGTGGGAAACCCTTGCAACACCAAGTAAGTTAATTTTCTTAATTCAACCTTCTTCATCTCTCAGTCTCAATCAACATCCACCATCTTAAGCTAAGTTTTCTCATTTTATGATCTCTTTTTCAGCGCCTTGATTTGTCTCAAAAATGCTCCTAACATTCCTGCAAAGAATTTCCATGCCCTCACGAGGTTGGATGAGAATCGGGCCAAATGCCAGGTACCTTATATTTCAACACACAAACAAACATATACAGTATAATGCATACATATGATTGACAATACCATATTGCAGCTTGCTCTTAAAGCCGGTGTCTTCTATGACAAAGTGTCTAATATGACCATATGGGGCAATCACTCCACAACGCAGGTTTGCTTATCTTTGCTCTAGTGTCAATTGTTATCTTTCTATATGTTGGGATGTTTGTCTTATGTTTTAGAGGTGAATCAGGTGCCAGACTTCCTAAATGCCAAGATTAATGGCGTGCCTGTGAAGGAGGTTATTACAGATCACAAATGGTTAGAAGAGGGATTCACTGAGAGTGTGCAGAAGGTAAGACGCCGTTTCCTTTGATCTTAAAATTATTTTTGCAATGAGGTATGCCTTGTGGCTGAGTAAGTTTACGTTTGTTATACAGAGAGGTGGGTTATTAATTCAGAAATGGGGTCGATCTTCTGCTGCTTCTACTGCTGTTTCCATTGTTGATGCTATAAAGTCACTTGTAACTCCTACCCCTGAGGGTGATTGGTTTTCAACTGGGGTATATCTTTTTTTACACTAATTTAGATAACAACAAGATAGAGTGGTTCAAATTTTTATAGGGTTGTGTTAATGTAATCTCAGGTGTACACGGATGGAAATCCCTATGGTATTGAAGAGGGCCTCGTCTTCAGCATGCCATGCCGGTCAAAGGTATGTTCTATCCTTATTCTTAAAAGCTTTCTCTAGTGGCAAGTCTAAAAATTGTGTTTGTTTTTAGGGAGATGGAGATTATGAACTTGTCAAGGATGTAGAAATTGATGACTATCTTCGCAACAGAATCGCCAAGGTATAGCTTTCTTAGAGATTAGTCTTTTTCAGGTTTTGTATCTAGATGCCTGAAGTTTAATTGAGACATGGAAATGTTGCAGTCAGAAGCGGAACTGTTGGCTGAGAAGAGATGTGTTGCACACCTCACTGGAGAGGTATGTATATGTCTTGTCTATTGAAACAAAAACCATTTTAATAGAAGCTAACCTTAGTTGCTTAATGGATGTGTGTTTCAGGGCATCGCCTACTGTGATCTTGGTCCGGTAGATACTATGCTTCCTGGGGAAGTTTGATTTTTGCAGGACGTTGAACATCTCAAGTAAGCATTCTCTTCCGGGTTGTTAGCTGTACAGAGCACACCCCCATTACTTATAATGATATGTTCAGAATAAGAGAATGAAACTCTTTCTTCTTATTTACATGCATCTGTATGTGATTTTTACTTGAGCAATGCTCCAAAAGTCATATACAGCAGTATTTGTAAACACTTGAAACGAACCTTTGCTTTATTCCAGTTCCAGAACTCAAAACTAGATAATGCATATCTAATGTCAAACACAAATTGTTCACAAATCTTATGAGCTTTTTTCTTTCAAACCAATCTCAAAACAGCTCCCTATATGTGAAAAAGTATCACCAACAAAGTTACAAAATGAGTATAATACTATACAAAAGAATTAAGAAGCAAGAATGGTTGATGGTCTTGCTGGTCGATGACCTGAAAAGGCTATGCGTAGTCTCTTACACTCGTCTCTGCAGTAGTCTAGTGAAAAACAGAGCTGTCTTATCACTTCCCTCTTCTCTTCTGCTACTTCTTCTAGTTCCCTCCTCTGCTTCTCCACCGCCTTCTCCATCTCTATTGTTTTATCGCATCTTGCTTTTATTTCGCATCCAAGCCGACTTATCTCCGACTCTAGCTCACTCACCTTTTTGCTTAACGTTTCTATGCATCTCTCTTTCTCCGCCTTCTCCAGCGTCAGCACCTCGATTTCCCCCTTAAGCCTTTCCTCCTCTTCTATTTTCTCATTGGTCACCCTTCTTATCTCATCTTCAAGATAACGCACTTGGGCTTCCAGCTCTTTGAACTGGTCATCACGGTGTCTTTTCTCCTCCAGCAGCTTCGATATTTCAGCTTTGACCTGTGCCTTCTCTGGAAATATCTTTTCCTCTGCATCAGACACTGCTGTCTTCAAATCCCTGATCTCATGATCTCTACCAGCTAAACTCGATTTCAACATGGAGATTCTATCCAGCAGCTTCACAACCTCTCTTTTATCTGCACTAGCTTTGCTTTTCCATGCTGCAGCTTCTTTCTGCGCTGACTCAAACATATCTTGGAGACTCTTGAGTTTTGCATCATCAGACTTGCTTTTCTCGACTTCTTTTCTCATAAAACCGTTTTGTTTCTCTGCCTCCCGAAGCCTCAGGCTTGTAACTCTCAGCTCTTCAGACAAAGTCTCAATGTCCAGGTCTTGAGTTGAAGCTGCCTCTTCTTCTTCACCTTGTTCATCATCCAACTCAGATGGCAAATATCTTGCAAGCTGACTCCTTAACATATAAATTTGGTCTTCTGAATTCTGTAACTTGTCATTTGCATCTCTCAGTTCTTGCTCACAAGCAGCAAGTTTTGCAGGGAAATCAACAAATTTACTCTCACTTTTCACCCTCGGCAACAAACACTCGGTGTTCCCTTCGAGTTGCATCCTAAGTCTCTCTTTGGCTTCACGTAGCTCACTCTCAAGATCCATAATCCTCTTGCTCAGTGACTGAAAATCAGAGCCAATACTAACATAACCAGGGTAATTAGTCACAGAAGAATCATCAGATTCAAGTTCAGAATCAGTAATGGAAGAAATATCATCTCCATCTTTGTGATAAAGATCAGAGGGAAGTCCTCCATTGCCAAGGAAGTATTCAAAACCAGGAGCACGTCTCCCAGAAGGAGGACGGCCTAACCTATTGAGATCATTAGAGGTCCAGACAGCAGTGAGCTCGGAGGCAGAGATGTCTGAAAGGCCAGAGCTTTGTGACTGAAGCTCTAAAGTAGAGCTTTTTCTCAACTCCCCAGTAATGTTCTCATACCGCTCGGCTAAAGAACGGTACATACGGTGAAACTCATCGACAAGGCTAATAAGCTCAGGCCTTTTCTGGTAATACATCTCTGCCTTCTTGGCAAACGAATCAGCATCTTCCTCTATCAACTTCACCATCCGTTTCACGCTCCGGTCCATCTCTGATCATCATCCATCATCATCACACAAAAAAAAACAGAATAAAGTTGGTATTTTTATAATTCCTTAATGTTCTAAATAAAAAGACTAACCACCTAATTTAGGAAACCTTAAGCCTAATGAGATATTTTTTTTCACATGAAAATGACACACAATGCGAGAGAATGGACTCACCATCGAGATTATTCTCAAGCCACTTTGAATTTTTGAGACCGATATGACTATCCCACCACCATGGAGTTGATTTTGTGGATTCTGTTCGTTTGATACTCTTCTTGGAACGAACCTGCCCAACAAACCCAGAATCAAGAATGAGAATTTCGATTGTTCTTAGTATGAAAAAAGAGACAAAAAGATTTTTTATTTTGGTTGGTATGTATGTAATGTACCAGATCATAATCCATGGCTGCAAAAATCAATGGACCCTAATGAGAGAAGCTGGAAACACACAAGAGACAATCATGAGACTATTTGACAAAAGAAAAAAAAAAAGAAGAGACTACTTTTTACAAGACAAATAAATATAATACAGATTCTGTCTGTCAGACAAATAATAACAAAACCGTCGGTATTTTTATTTTTTTCGCTAATCCCAAAAAAAAAAGGATCGGTACTGTTCAGACTTCAGAGAGAATCATGACAAAACTTAACACACACAGTAAAGGACAAAAAAGAGAACCTGAGAAGAAGTAGAAGATGGATGATGGAAGGAGAAAGAAGGTAGTAGGGAAGGAGATGAAAGCTTTTTAGAATGAAATGAGAAAAGAAAATCAAAAGAAAATAAAATATAGTCAATATGAATTTATACACTTACCTTTAAGACAGATATTGCGGAACAAGTCTTAACTAGTGCTTAGCAGTTTTCAACGTGGCCAAGTGATTTGGTTGTCTCTCTGTAATTAAAATATGTTGATTTGGGGACTAATTCCAACTGTGTCCACGTGGAGTGTGAGAGAGAGTCATTGACCTCTCTTTCCCCACTAATCAAACCGACCATTCCATAAGATTAATGGCCGTCATGACCATTTCTCTCTCGATTATAGTTTCTGTTACCATTCCACATACTAGAAAGGTTCATTCATTCATGCAGTCAAAAACATCAAGGATTATGTATTCATTGAAATGGCTTTTGTTATTTCTATATGTTATCATTCAATGGGAAGACTTTGAGGGGTTTAGGCAGATAGGAGTAATCCGCGGTATTAGTGTTTGTTGCGTGTTGGTCTAAAGACCTTTGTTAGAGGCCAACACTATCTATCAACTTTTCATTCCTTTTTTTTTTTTTTTTTTGTTGTGGCGCTCCACTTCTCTAGCTTTTCAATTCAAAATTTTAATGCATTTAATATGTAATTCTATATGATCAAAATATTCATATAAAGTTACATATGTTGACCAAAAAAGTAAATGTACAATTACATTTCTTAAATAGAGAGATATCTTTAAGATATGTGAAAATGATGTAAACACAAATTAAGAACATTATTTTGCCAATGTGTTAGCAACTAGATTTAAATTGAGAATTTTTGAGAAATACCTCTTTTGGTGTACCCATTTTCAAAAATACTCTTTTCATCTATTCATTTTCAAAATACCCCTTTTAAAAGGCTTTTAGAAGTTATTTATACTGTATTTATAAAATATATAAAAAAAAATTACACACATACAAAGGTAATATGTGTATATATTAATAAGCTTACACACAAATTTAGAAAAAATTTAAACTTTTAGTGGCTTTTTTTATAAAGTTTGAAAGAGAGAGTATTTTTGAATTTCCTCCATTTAAATTACATTTAAATCTTTATCCTTTGTGATGTGTCAACACCTGATTTACATTTAAAATTTTCACCAGCAGACTATTCTCAACAAATGTTATTAAGACTGCTCCATTTGATAGATAAACATTACTATAATTATCTAATACAAATAGAGAATATTATCTTGCATATATTTAATATCTTATAGTAAGTATCAGATAATAAAAATTATGCAAAGTAGATTTGTAACTACAATATCTAGGTTCATTAATATATATATATATATATATATATATATATATTTATGTTAGAAAGAAAAGAATTAGATAGAAGTTGAGTTGATTTATTTCAATTTCACAATTTACTTTTTATGTAATTTTTAAAAACTATAATTCTAAGAGAAAAAAACAAAAAATTATAGCGTAGAAAAGAAGAAGTGTCAGTGGTGGTGGACTCATGAGTTGAAGGAGTGAATCTCAATTCAAAACAGAAAACATGTAAATATTTTTCTAAAATAAATAAATAAAAGTTGTAAGAACATAAAAAGTGAAAAATATATATTGCCTATCTTGATTTGGGCCCTCTTGTGCCTTGGCATAGAAGATGTGTATGGGCCTCCAGGGAGCAGAGTTAAGGACAATCTTTTTAGATGAGACGTTGGAGAGGAATGTAATCTTTGTGAGTATGGGCAAACCTGCTTTCTACATCGTTCATTCAAAGAACATGATGATGAACACATTACAGCCATACAGTAATATCACACTAACTACAAAAAGATAGTGTAACGAATGTGATGTATGAGAAGCAAATTAAAAGATGAGTGAGCATCATTTTGTGTTTGTGCACGGTGCAGGGCATGGAGGATGGTGTTGGTACAAGCTTGCCAATTCACTGAGGGAGAATGGACATAAGGCCACCTGCATCGACCTCAAGGGAGCTGGGATCAACCAAACTGATCCAAACACTGTCACCTCTTTGGATGACTATGACGAGCCTCTCTATGCCTTCCTTTCCCAACTTCCCATCGATCAAAAGGTCATTCTTGTGAGCCATAGTGTTGGAGGAGGGAGCATGACGGCTGCCATGTGCCTCTTTCCTTCCAAAGTTTCTTTGGCTGTTTACGTCGCAGCAGCCATGGTCAAACCCGGTGCTTTTATTCCCGATAGTCTCAAAAATGTAATGAAGATATGTTCGGGATTGATAGAGAAGGAAGCTGAGAAGATATGGGACTTCACTTTTGGAAATGGACCCCAAAATATTCCAACAAGCATCATGATGAAACCTGAGTACGTTAGGGACAAGTTTTACAACGAGAGCCCCATGGAGGTTTGTCCTGATCTATACTCTTTATAATCATCTCTGCCTCAAAAACATTTCAGAGAATCTTTAATTCATCCATTCATGTATGATCAGGATTACACACTGGCCACCACGCTTCTGCGTCCAGCCCCTGTCATGGCATTCGTAGGCATAATGGGAATTCCAGAAGCTCCAGAGACTGAAAAAATCCCAAGGGTGTACGTGAAGACAGGCAAGGACCATTTGTTCCAACCACATCTCCAAGACATAATGTTGGCCCTGTGGCCTCCTTCTCAGACCTTCCTTCTTGAAGAAAGTGATCACTCTGCGTTTTTCTCCCAACCTCAAGAACTCAATCAATT
Organism: Camelina hispida; assembly: GCA_023657505.1. Lineage (NCBI taxonomy): Eukaryota > Viridiplantae > Streptophyta > Magnoliopsida > Brassicales > Brassicaceae > Camelina > Camelina hispida. The sequence continues at coordinate 28,958,824 of CP094636.1, read as the reverse complement.
CCTCCTTCAAGCAGCATCCTCTCTCTCTTCCTAAGTCCTCTTTTGTATCTCTTTGGAACTTCTCCACATCAATCTTTTTGATAAATACTTGCATAAAACTTGATCATATTCATATATATGATGAGACACAGAGAAAGGAGCCTACAATATTTGCTATGTAAAATGCCACACGCGCCTCCAACAGCGGTATCACTAATCAGACGAGTGATATATCCAAACAATCAACAGAAAAAGCCCAAAAAGGCATACAAACTCAAAAGCATTGATAAAAGGGAAATGAGAAATCTCAAGGGGTGATTTGAACTTGAACATTGGAGTCCTTAGGTTTGCTATTGTCATCTGAAGAGGGCCGGGTGGTCTCAGAGTCTGAAACTCGTATCTCTTCGATCATTCTAACAACATCATCCATGGTTGGTCGTACATCAGGCATTTGAGCCACACATGCCATAGCAATCTGCAGCATCTGTACCATTTCTTCTTCAATGTTTTGGAACCTCATCAGCTCAACATCAAACACCTCGCTTGTCCATTCCTCTCTCACCACTGACTGTACCCACCTGGGGAGATCAACCATGTCATCTCGGCTTGGTGACTGTATTGGAGACTTCCCAGTCAACATCTCGAGTATAAGGACACCGAAACTGTAAACATCGGATTTATGCGTGTGTTTCCTTGTTTCTATTACTTCTGGTGCGCGGTAGCCTGCACCCCTCATTGGAGCAATGGGCACAGCCATCAGAGGAGTAAGCCCAAAATCAGAAATGCACGCATCGCTCTCTTGCTTCATAATCACATTTGAGGACTTTATGTTTCCATGACTGAACTTTGGACCTCCAACTGCATGGAGATGAGCTACACCTTTTGCAGCTGATAGAGTGATTTTTATTCTGGAGTCCCAGTCAAGAGGCACTTTCTCACTTCCCCTGTTACCTGTCAAGGCATTAAAATTAACAGATTCTTAAGTAACCAAACGAGTTAAACATAGACTATTAAACGAAGATAGGGAAGAAGACTAACCGTGGAGGAGTGATGACAAGTTACCAGCAGGGTAATAATCATAAACCATGAGCTTCTCATCTTTGGAGTAATAATATGCACGGAGGGGAACCACGCTAGGATGGTTCCCGACGCGACTGATAAGTTCCATCTGTTGTTCAAACTCCCTTTTTCCAGCTGCCACTTCTTTCAACCTTTTTACCACAACAGTTGTGGATTCCTCTAAGACAGCCTTGTATGCTGTCCCATAGCTACCCTTTCCTAGTACTTCTGCTGATGCCCTCAACAAATCCTCCAGATCAAAGTTATAGGAGCATCCATTAAAGAACACAAGCTTATTCTTTTCGGGTTCCTGCACCCCACTTCCAAATTCTTGCTTTGCTTTCTCAGTCAAAGTCTTTGCTTTTACGATACTGTCTTCCCTCTTGTCCTTTTTCTTGATACAGCAACACAGGATAATTACAGTGACTAACAGCAGCAGGGCAGCCCCTCCAACTGCAATAAGAATGATAGTGCTGACATGTAGTTTCCTTTTCGGACCTTCTTTGTGAGGAAACGGCGGCATTGGAGGCGAGGAGATGGGTGGGGTAAGAGAAGGAGGGCGAGAGGGAGCAGCACAGGGTTGCAGAGGAAGTCCACATAACAATGTGTTTCCAGAAAATGATGAACTGGGAAACCCACCAAGTCCAGATGGTATTGAACCATTTAGATGATTGTTGCTCAAGTTTAAACGTCTCAGGCTTACAGTGTCAAGACTAGGTATTGGTCCAGAAAGTTTGTTATTTTGGAGGCTCAACCCTGTCAATTGCTTCAGCTTTTGGAAATTTGCAGGTATCTTCCCGGTGAAAGAGTTAAATGAGAGATCTAGGATATTGAGCTGTGGGGACACAAAGGGAGGAACCTCACCGGAGAAGTTGTTATGTTGGAGGTAGATGTAATCTAGTGAAGGGAGAGAGTGAATATCAGGAGGAAGGTTACCACTGAGAAGGTTTGATCTCAAACTGAGAATCCTGAGTGATTCTAGTTTACCAAGTGTGTTTGGAGGGATTGGTCCCAAGAGCCCAATTCCAGGGAGACGGAGAGCAAGAACACGAGTACCATCAGAGGTGCAGGTGACACCAACCCATGATTTGCAGATTTGGTTAGTGGAATTCCAGTTGAGCCTTCTAAGATGAGGAACAGAAGCAGCAAAAGCAATAAGAGCTTGCCTATCCGAGTTCAAGTCCGCAGTAGCAGTTGTGACAAACAAGAAAGAGACAAGACAAGCAGACAAGAACTCCTTTGAGAGTCTCAAGGTAAATACTGGACCAACATAAAACTGGAAATAGAGCTGCAGCATCATCAGCATGACTTCCTAGCCTCCTGCTTCAAAAAGAAAAGGAGAAGATGATGAGCAATGACTTCCACCACACAAACCAGTATTGCAGCACCCAAGAAAGCTAATCAGGTATCTCTATGGAGCTCGCCAAAGCAAGCGTAGACGAGTAAATTTAAAGACTGGATCACAACATTGAAAGTTGATAACTAATATTCGGTTCTAAAAGCATATCAGTTATAAAAAAACAACAGATGAGAAGAAGAAAACAAATAAAGATACTAGTTAGATCTTCAAGAAAAAATATGCCATTGCCTCTCTTTATCTTTATCATTGAGAGATTAAACAATCCAAGAGGCTAAGATAAGAGATTGAAGCATCCAGCAAAAAAAAAAAAGGAAAGCAAAAGGAATAAAGCTAAAGAGCCAAACTTTAACACAAAATTACTTTGATTTGCAAAGAAAAGCAGACTCCTTTTGTCAAAAGATATGTCACTAGAGAAAGAAGCAGAGGTCAGGCCATCATGTGGACAATGTCACTAAGTAAAATAAAGATGAGTTTTTGGAGTGTCTGATTTTACCAGAGTTGTTGAACAAACAAATTGGAACTGATACACACCACGTCACTATATACTGTATGTAAAGTCTCCAAAACTTTCCTACCCACCTAGCCGGAGAAAATGGTGATTTTAAGTATAATTCCCAACAACGTGACAGACAATTACGGAAAGTTCAAAAGAAAAAAACCCAAAAGAAGAAGGAAGTAAGAGAGACGAACCTGAGAGTAAAGAGGCAAGCTAGCAAAGTAAGAAAATTGCGGGCACTGGAGCACTCAGACCTCTGTATTTTACTGTTTTGAGCGGACCATAAGAAAAGAAAATCTTGAAAATGGTGAAAGAATAGAAAGAAGAAAAAGCAATGTGTGTGGGGGGGAGTGGGGACTAGTGGAAGAGACGGAGAAGAAAGACGAAAGAAGAAAAAGGAAGGCGGAAGATATGAAGAGAGAGTGTGTGGTGAAGTTAAACAAAAAAAGTAGCGTACTTGTTAAGTGTAAGACAGACTTGAAAAGGAGTCTTAAGAAACAAATCATATTAGTGTGTTAATACCGCAACAAACGCAAGTGCGGAGACCCAGTGAGATTGACCAAGCTTAAGATTCTTTAGAGATAACAAAATGACAAATACGTTAAAACAAAAACCATCTTGTTCGGTTGTTCCTAAAAAGATTGGCTAATTTTTATTTGCAGAGTAATAATCAATTTGGACATGGTAATAGTGTTCTTACCTGTTCAACCACTCCAGCTATACTATTCTCTCTTGATTTGCGGATACTATGTAAAAGTAAATCTGGTCATCTCATCAACTACCAACTCCTAAACAAGATCCAACACATTTGGGCATTATTGAAGTGTGAACCTTTTCTACATTGAGTCGTGCAGCGTGGTCCTTCTGATATCAACCATTTCTATATTTATCACTATTTTTTTGCTTTCTTTTTAATCATACAAAGACATAATTATTACCTGCTGCTTTCTCTTGTTCCATGCTCTGTCAATTCTAAGGACACCATCTCCCGTTTTACTTATACATTTAGAACAGTAAAAAAATGACAGACTAAAACACAAACCCATGTGAACTAGAGTTCAACAAATTAGAGATGTAACTTAGTTCATAATTTAACTGCAAATTTGATTCCATGTCTATAAATAACATTCAAAACACACTGGAATTTTAAAAACAGCCATAATCTGCTATCTCTTCACTTGTAAAACTCAAAGTCCGTGTCTGGCTTCTTAACATTTGCGCGGTACCCCTTCTCGAAATCCTTGGGTAGTATCACATATCTGTTCTTTCGTACCGCATGCATACCAGCTTCCTGGCAGATTGCTGCTATCTGCATTGTTCAACAGAAAAACGAAATTGTGTGTTATTTAGTGTCTATCATCATAAGGACTATAATGCAATACTTTTAGGATCAATTTCAATGTACACTACCACAAGATTAAGATAATCAAACCATATTACTGCCTAACCACAATATTAAGGATCGATCATGCAATCCTATTAGGATTACCAACAATTCAGTTCAGGACAATGATGTACAAACAACTCAGCTAACATCCATACATAATGATTGAAACAGTAATAATTAGGAGTACGCTCAAGTGCAACATGTTCAACAACATCATTAGGTCGTAAACCAGATAATTGAGCATGTATCATGATAAAAGTATACTCTAGAGGGAAGCATAGAATACTAAGCAAAATAAACTAACCTCAGCAGCGCTAATTTTATCAGGCCGTGAAACATAGTCTTCCAAGTCAACCTCATCGCTGAGATTCATTTTGGAGGTGCATACCTACACAAAGGAAAAACCAGTCAGTACGACAGAAACTAAGATATCATCCAATACTTTATTCATAAAAAAAGACATTTGGTTTCAGGTCTATTTAACTATGTATGTGCTGTAGTAACTAATTTACCTGGAAAACAAGCCTCTTTTGACGTCTATCAGGAAGGGGGAACTCAATCTTACGATCGAGTCTCCCAGGACGTAAGAGGGCAGGATCTAGAGTGTCTGCCCTGTTGGTTGCCATGATGACCTTGACATTCACGGTCTGGTCAAATCCATCCATCTACATAATTCAACACAACAAGTTAAGGACACAACTCAAATCCATTATTCTACAGCATAAGATCTGAATTAAAACATAACAAGATACACTTATTTGTTTCCTGTTCTCACCTGATTAAGAAGTTCCATTAGAATACGCTGAACTTCCCTATCCGCTCCTGTTTGAGCATCAAACCTAGCTGTAGCAATGGCATCTACCTCATCAATGAAGATAATAGCTGGAGCATTCTCCTTGGCAAGACGGAAGACATCCCGAACCATACGAGGTCCCTGCAATTTAAAAAATTCAGTTAAACACCAAACAGAACCGCCTCAATAACAGAGGACCATAAAACATTCAAGAAAGGTATAATTTTTAATACCTCGCCAAGGTACTTTTGCACAAACTCGGAACCAACAACCCTAATGAAAGCAGCTGTTGTGTGATTAGCAACAGCCTTAGCCAACATAGTCTTCCCAGTACCAGGAGGTCCATAAAGCAAGACACCGCGTGGCGGGTCAATACCAATCTGTTTGTAAAGCTCGTGGTGGGTAAGAGGCAATTCAACAGCCTCACGAATTTCCTGTTTCTGAATATCACATCCTCCAATATCCTACACAAAATCACAAAGCACCACATAAGAAACCAATGATTGTTTCAAAAAAAACCCTAACTTTAATTTAGAAAACAGGGCAGAGATTTGAAAAACATAAAGGTGGAAACTTTACATTGTAGGAGACGTCAGGCTTCTCAGATTGGCTGAGAAGGGAGATACTAGAGTCAGCCTCAGGGGGTAATACATCAACAAGGGCGTTGGAGTGACGGTGAAGAGCGACGGAAGCAGAAGGCTTGAGAAGCTCTCTGTTAATTGTGCTGAGAATTCTGACATAGTAATTGGAGCCAGTAGTAGATCCGACGATGCCGTTGTTCTGATCTACCATCTCCATGAACTGACCAATCACGAGGGGAACGGATTGAATACGTTTGACCTCTTCTTGTGCCCGTAACAGCTCTCGTTTGAGATTCTTTTGCTCGTCTTTTACATATTCCTCTTGGATATCGGTGAACTCAAGTTGTCGTTCAAGCGATTTCAGGCGGCCATAGAGATCTTCTTCGTCAGCGGTTGACAGATCCATTAAGGCCGGTGATGCTTTAGGGTCAAGAACCATCGTCTCAACTGCGGCAGAAGCCATTCTCGGAGAGATCTTTGGAGTAGAGAAAAAGAAAAGTTGAGATTGCGACGAAAATAATAAAAAGACTATTTGTGAACCGACTCATCCAAAACCTCTAATAATGGCCTCTTTAAAAAGGAAAATTATTTTAAATGGGCTTTTTTGATAAACTAAGGCCCATGCTTTATATTTACATAGCCCGTTTACTTTTTCCATTTTAATTTGTTAATCTTTTAACTTTTCCTATTTTGGCTCCTCAAAGCGAGAGAGGAAATTAGGGAAGCGTTAATATTTGGAAACTGGAATAATCTAGAAACACGCCACTAGCACCAAGATTCACTTGATGACCGAGTAGGTGTATTAGCTCATCGCCTAGTAACCAAAACTGAGAGAAGACGGTTTCAGTTTAGTAACCAAACCGATCTCATCAGACATACTTTAGTTCTACTTCTAAATCGAAACACCAAAGCTTACAGAGGTTAATAAGCTTAAAACATACCATAAGTATTAGCACACCAAAAACCAAAATGCGCCTAAGGCTAATATATGGGGCATGTAGACAAAACAAGGCTCTCTTATGCTTTCCTCTTACTTAGTAACCTTGCGGATGATCTCTTAGTGGCTCTTGAGCTGTCTTCCTCATCACTTGAGTCTTCAACATCATTATCTTCTTCTTCACTTTGCTTCGTTCTGCCTCTCTTTCCTGCGCTTGTTAGATGAGCGTTTTCATTTCCTCTAAACACGTAGATCTGCAATAAGCACACACATTTATCAACAACTTATGAGAATGTCAACCAACACTCCAACCACATGACTCATTGTTGTTCAACAAGCACGCATACAGTACCTTGAACCTATTTGGTTCAACCAATTCGAAGAGTAGAGCATCACCATCATCCAGTTTATGATCAAGCGCAAACTTTTTCCAACCACCACTGAGCCCACTTCTTTTCCCAATGTAAACTGCTTCATACTCTTCGCCTTCTTCATCCTCTAGTACTACATCTATAGTTTCTTCAGAAAAATTGTCCACACAGAATCTTGAAGGAAGCCCCTTTTGAAATTGCAAGCAAAAAAACCCATTTACGTCAAACTCGAAAATCCTAGAAGAACACACACACACACAAGTGTAGTGAAGGAACGTACCAGCCAAAAGCAACTGTAAACATGGGAGCGAACCATAGATTTGACAAAGGAAGGGTGTGGTGAATCAAGGCAGCTCTGGAACTCCTCTGCAGCGTTGAGTGCTCCAACCTTTTCTTCGTAAGAAGCAAACTTGCATTCATCTTCAGGGCGTGCAATGTAGCTGATAAAGTTTCAATTTTTAACAACTTGGATCAGATTAAAGCAAATATTCATGTTCAGGGCGTGCAATGTAGCTGATAAAGTTTCAATTTTTAAGAACTTGGATCAGATTAAAGCAGAGATTTTTAGAACAAAATTGTGCAAGTAGGCAATTTTTACCTAGCCCATGACGAGTTACGCCGCGATCTCCTCAGATCCAAAGTACGACCTGTGTCTACATCAACCTAGAAAGAGAGATTGGAACTAAAGGTCATTGCTTTTGAAAAAATCGACTACAAATAAAATCACAGAGAGAGCTTGGAAACTTACATCATCGCGGTAAGAAGTAACCAAGGTGCGAACACGAGAAGAGCGTCTTGGTTCAGCAGTAGCAATGGGGGCTTTATCGATGGGTTTAGGATTACGCTGCTGAGTATGTGAGGCAAAAGCTGTGAAATTGGACAAATGGGAAGGAAGAAGAAATGGAGAAAGAAATAAAAAACGAGACCTGAAGCGTCTTCTTGGGAATCTGAGTCAGTAATGCCTTAGAAATCTGAGAAATTCCTAACTCCTGTGATTCGATTGTCAACAACAAAGTCAAAAACACGAATCAGAGGAGAAGAAATGAGGTAATGATGAAGATTAAACCTGAAATCTCTTGTGATTCTCTTGAAGACGGAGCTTGCGAGCTTCCTCATAGGCCATGGTGGTGGCGAGGCGACTGCAGAGTTTCTTTTTCCAATAAGGAGAAATAAATAAAATGGCGCTTCGGTTTTGAAATTCGAAATTATTGAATTAGGGATTTTTTGGTTTGTTTAGTTTAATTAATTAATCATTCACCCTTTGTAGTCCCTTTTGAAGAATAAAATGTGTTTGTTTTTGTTAAGTTTGAATTGTTCAATTTGAATAAGTCGTAGTCTTGGTTTGTAAGGTTCCTATATAGAACTAGACTTTGCTTTCAATGTTATTCAGAGAGTTTTCTCAGTTTTCTAGCAAACCTATCTGATCCAATTCTTACAAGTGGTATCAGAGCCTTCTTTGTTACAAAGCTGAGAAAAAAACACAGAGAGAATGAGTGAGAAGGAAGCGTTGATGGTACCTAAGTTCGATGGAGATTATGAGCACTGGGCGATGCTCATGGAAAATCTGCTCAAATCCAAGGAATGGTGGGATCTCATTGAGACTGGGATTCCACGACAGGAGAGGAATGTGATACTCACCGGACCACAAAGAACGGAGATAGCAGAGAAGACTGTTACAGATCACAAGGTGAAAAACTACCTGTTTGCATCCATCGACAAGACGATCCTCAAGACAATTCTGAAGAAGGAGACATCCAAGGATCTGTGGGAGTCGATGAAGAGAAAGTTTCAAGGCAATGATAGGGTTCAAAGCGCACAACTGCAGAGGCTGCGCAGAGAGTTTGAGGTTCTTGAGATGAAGAATGGTGAGACCATCAACGGTTATTTCTCAAGGGTGATGGAGGTTGCCAACAACATGAGAAACTTGGGAAAAGACATGCCAGATCCGAAGGTGGTGGAGAAGATCCTAAGAACTCTGGTAGAAAAGTTCACCTATGTTGTGTGTGCCATAGAAGAGTCCAATGACATCAAGATGATGACGGTAGATGGACTGCAAAGCTCTCTGATGGTACACGAGCAGAATCTAAGCAGACTTAGAGGAGAAGAGCATGCACTAAAGGTGGAGGCTCAATGGAGACCAAGCTATGGTAGAGGTAGAAGCGGATCACCAAACCGAGGTCGAGGTCGTGGCTTTTACCAAGGAAGAGGGCGTGGGGGTACCTCAAGGGAGATGGTAGAATGCTACAAATGTCACAAGAAGGGACATTACAAGTCCGAATGTCCAGAGTGGGAGAAAGAAGCTAACTATGCAGAGTTAGAGGAAGATATGGTGCTGATGTCGTATGTTGACATGGAGGATCAGGAACAGATGTGGTTCCTGGATTCTGGATGCAGTAATCATATGTGTGGGACAAAGGAGTGGTTTAGCGAGTTTGATGGTACCTTCCGCCAGAATGTCAAACTTGGTGATGATAGAAGAATGATTGTAGAAGGAAAGGGAAGCTTGCGACTGGAGATCAATGGAATCGTCAGAGTGATCACCTCAGTCTACTATGTACCAGGCTTAAGAAACAACTTACTTAGCTTGGGACAGTTGCAGCAGAAGGGGCTTAGAGTGATCTTTGAAGACGATGTATGTGAAATCTGGCACAAGGAGCAGAGGACTATGATGATGTACTCAACCATGACCAAAAACAGAATGTTCGTGGTTCATGCTACAGTAAGAATGGGAAGAGAGGTAGAAGAACGCAAATGTTTTCAAGTGATGGAGAAAACAGAGCAACTGTGGCACAAAAGATTTGGTCATCTTAACTACAGAGGTTTAAAAACTCTAGCAGAGAAGGAGATGGTGAATGGCCTATCAGCTGCAAATCTCGAAGAAGCTGAATCCACCTGTGATGTTTGTCTAAAGGGGAAGCAGAACCGTGATATCATTCCAAAGAAGAGTGATTGGAGAGCAACACGGGCACTGCAGTTAGTTCACAGCGATATATGTGGTCCAATCTCTCCAGTGTCAGAGAGTGGAAAGAGGTATATTATCAATTTTATTGATGATTATACCAGAAAGTGCTAGACATTTCTCTTGTCAGCAAAATCAGAAGCTCTGCAGTGCTTCAAGGAGTTTAAAGCGGGTGCAGAGAGAGAGTTGGGACAGCCATTGGTGTGTCTAAGAACAGATAGAGGTGGGGAGTACAATTCAAAGATGTTCGAAGATTACTGTAAGGAGAGTGGGATCAAACGTCAACTCACTGCTGCTTACACACCACAGAAAAATGGGGTTGCAGAAAGGAAGAATAGAAGCGTCATGAATATGACAAGATGTATGCTACTGGAAATGTCGGTACCAAGGAGATTCTGGGCAGAAGAGGTTTAGTATGCGGTTCACATCTTGAACAGAAGTCCATCAGCAGCGTTAGGTGACACAACACCTGCGGAGATGTGGAGCCAACATAAACCATCAGTGGGGCATCTAAAGATTGTTGGGTGTGTTGCTTATGCTTTGGTGTCGTACGAACAAAGGATAAAACTTGACGAGAAGAGTGTCAAGTGTGTGATGTTTGGTGTGAGCAAGGAATCGAAGGCGTATCGTCTCTACAATCCTGCGATGAAGAAGATAGTGATCAGTAGGGATGTTCACTTCGATGAAACTCAAGGTTGGAGTTGGGATGATGAGATACAGAGTAATGAACTAACATGGCATGAACTAGTAACGGAAACAGAGAGAGAAGAAGCAGCGGGTGCAGAAAATGAGAACGAAGCAACTGAGCCACCACCTCCACCAGAAAACAACGAAGAAGAAGAGGGTGGAGAGGTGGAGACTCAGCAAACTAATCATGATCAAGCACCAATAGCTCCCGGAACAAAACGAAATCGCCAAGCACCTGTGTGGATGAAAGACTATGTCACAGGCAATGTAGGGTTTGTGATTACAGAAGAAGACAACAATATATTAGCCATGTTCATTGCGTCTGATGATCCTGATCGTTTTGAGGATGCAGTGCAGCAAGACGTTTGGAGAAAAGCCATGGAAGCTGAAATCAAAGCCATTGAAGAAAACAACACTTGGGAGCTGATGGATCTACCTCAAGGAGCAAAAGTAATTGGAGTCAAGTGGGTGTATAAGACAAAGTTCAATGAGAAAGGAGAGATAGACAAATTCAAAGCTAAATTGGTGGCTAAGGGGTATCATCAAAGGTTCGGAGTTGATTTTCATGAGGTCTTTGCACCTGTTGCTCGATGGGATACAATCAGACCGATTCTTGCTCAGGCTGCAGAGAAGAATTGGAAAGTGTTTCAGCTTGATGTGAAAAGCGCCTTTTTACTTGGAGAACTTGATGAAGAAGTCTATGTGGAACAGCCAAAGGGTTTTGTAGTCGAAGAGGAATCCAATAAAGTATACAAGCTGAGGAAAGCTTTGTATGGGCTCAAACAAGCTCCAAGGGCCTGGTACAGTCGGATCGAGAGCTACTTTCTAAAGGAGAAGTTTGAAAAATCTTATTGCGAACACACACTCTTTGTGAAGAGGGAAGAAGGTAACATATTGATAGTAAGCTTGTATGTGGATGATCTTATCTACACAGGAAATTCACCCACAATGCTAGAAGAGTTCAAAGGTTCGATGATGAGAGAGTTCTCCATGACTGATCTTGGAAAGAGGAAGTATTTTCTGGGTGTCGAAGTTGTTCAAGATGAGCGGGGCATCTTTATCAGTCAACAGAAATATGCTGAAGAAATGTTGGTGAAGTATGGGATGGAGAACTGCAATGCCGTGAAGAATCCTATAGTGCCTGGAAGCAAGTTGTCAAGAAAGGGAGGTGGAGAAGCTGTTGATCCCACAACATTCAAACAGCTTGTGGGGAGTCTAAGGTACTTAACAGCTACTAGACCAGATTTAATCTTTTCTGTAAATTTGGTCAGTCGCTATATGGAGACACCCAATGAGCAACATATGCTAGCTGCAAAGAGGATATTGAGATATGTGCAAGGAACCACACAATATGGTATTCGGTACAAGCGAGGAGAAGGGCAAGAACTTGTTGGCTTTGTGGATAGCGATTATGCAGGAGATGTTGATGATCGAAAGAGCACTTCAGGTTATGTCTTTATGCTTGGAGGAGGAGCAGTTTCATGGGCATCAAAGAAGCAACCTATAGTGACTCTTTCAACTATTGAAGCAGAGTTCGTTGCAGCAGCCTATGGAGCGTGTCAGGCAGTTTGGGTAAGAAACATACTTGAGGCAATTGGGTCTGCTCAAGGAGAAGGTACGGTTCTATTCTGTGACAATAGTTCCACCATCAAACTGATTAAGAATCCGGTGCTACACGGTAGAAGCAAACACATTCATGTAAGGTTTCATTTCTTGCGTGAGTTGGTGAATGAAGGAGTCATCAACATGGATTACTGTACTACTCAGGAACAAGTTTCTGATATCATGACCAAAGCTGTGAAACTTGATGTGTTCGAGAAGCTGAGAAGTAGAATGGGAGTGTGCTGTGAGAAGGAGTAAACTGGAGGGAGAGGTTCCAGTTTAGGGGAAGAATTGAAGAATAAAACGTGTCTTTAAGGTTGTTTTTGTTAAGTTTGAATTGTTCAATTTGAATAAGTCGTAGTCCTGGTTTGTAGGACACGAGCTCAGTTTGTTTCAGTTGCGTTTATTTCGGAGTTCACGTTTGTAAGGTTCTTATATAGAACTAGACTTTGCTTTCAATGTTATTCAGAGAGTTTTCTCATTTTTCTAGCAAACCTATCTGATCCAATTCTTACACCTTTGTTTTGTGTTCTTACTATAATGACATTAATTGCTGGTTCATTAATATGAAGTTTCGATGGTTGGCTGTGTTGGGGAGAGATGAGATGATGATGGAACCAAAAAGGTCCAAATTAGTAAAGATGAGGAACTTATGTGAGGATTACTTATTAGGATCAAGATACAACGCCCAATACTCCTAGCTTAGTTTACACAACTATGCAGTAAATTGTTAAGTACTATAACAAGGCTAATTGAGAATTGGTTTTTTAGAGCTAAATTTTAGAATCAAATTGTTTTATCAAGTCTTGAAAGAAATAGAGATTCATTTACTATGTAATAAATTAAAAAAAAAAAAGAAGTTGCAATAGCAAATTCAAATACGGACCCAAATAGATATTTGATTAAATTCAACTTTTATGAAACTTCATGGGGAAAAGGGCCATTTTATATCCGTACACACTTCGAAAGTGCGAATTTATAAATATATTCTCAATTATATTTAATTTATAAAATTATATTTAATTATAATATAAATTTATAAATTTATCAGTTATATTTGATAGAAGAAGAACCCTAGGATATTTATTTTTCCCCCAATTCAAATTCATTTAATTTGGACTTAGATACCTTATAGGTTTATAAAGATAAATTTGTGTGCTATAACCGAGTATTGTTGTGGGATCAGTTGGTTAAGTCCTATACTGTATGTATCTTAGGACGAGTGTTCGACCTGCGGGAGTTAGGATTTCTACAACTTTTTCGATTTTGATGGATGCTATCTTAGGTTTATATCAATAAGTTTGTATGATTCTTTCGAGAGTTGTTGTGGGATAAACTGGTTAAGTCCTATATTTAACACAGAAGAGGTCGTGGGTTCGAAACCACTAGTGTGTGGATATTCCACAATTTTTTTTTCGAATAAAACAAAACGACGTCGTTTTGCATTTTCGATGGCAGTCAATACACACGTGGATTCTGAGTCAGCATTTCTAACGATTAACTTAAATCCGTTAACGTGGACTGTGAAATTGGTTCAATTTTGTGAGAATAGGTATGAAATTTGAAATGTCTTAGGGTAAATGTATAAATTGGCACTCATTATTTATACAGGTAGCAATTCGCACTTTCAGAGTGTGTATGGGTATGAAATGGCCTTTTTCCCAAACTTCATGATACCTGATTCCAAGACTAAAAGTTATACGAATTTGAATCAATTTTTGACCTGCAGAGGTTATTTGACTAATTTCAAAAGAAAAATCGTGTTAAAGGATATATCAATTTTCATTTATAATATAACTTCTCTGCAATCCTACTCTGAATCACTGCACTCACTTTCTCAGATACAACCACTGTCTCTTTCCTCTCTTTCTTCCTTTGTGGAGGCTGTTTCAACAGAATCGCACTAACATCCTTGGTAAGCAGTGCTCTTTCCTCATGGTTCAAACCATTTGATATCATTCTCTTCACATATCGCTTAATCCCAGGAGAGAAATTCACTGCATCAATCAAAGGCATCTCTATCATCACCTTATCCATCATAGCCTTGCATCTAACTTCCTCAAGCTCCTGCTTAGACCTTCTAGGCTTAGGAAAAGGGACCTTAGGCTTATAAACTTTTTCAGAATCAGATGGTGGAACTGGAACAGAAACCGAAGCTGTCTGTGGGGGGTGTCGATCGACACGGCTGTGGCATCGATCGATACATGATGGTGGTTGCATCGAACGATGCAGCTGAATATCGGTCGATGCAAGCTCTGCAACCATAGTATCATCGTCATCTCCTTCCTTCACTAAAATTGCATTACAGGCATGCTTGGGGTTCGACTCTATTCTTCCAGAAAAGAATTCCTCTTGTCTTTTAACAGACCCAACAGTCTGAATCACTTGATTCTCCAGCTTCTTAACATGAGTATTTAATGCATCAAACTTCCCAGTCAGCTCCATGAATACAGAATCAATCTTCTCATTGAAGTCTACTGTTAACTTCTGTTGACCTTCCAAAACCTGTCCAAGCATTGGTTCCATCTTGCTCTCTGAATTGGGTGGAGGGAGGGGTTGGTAAGAAGAAGAACCATAATTCCTAGTGAAGATGTTGTTTTGATTTCCTGTGAAGGAATTCTTCTGGACAAATCTCTGATTTTGATACCCAACTCCTTACACATAGTTGGCATCTTCTTCTGTAATTTCTGGCTTTGGCTTAAAAATCTCAACATCTTCAGCAAAATGGACTGACTTCTTTCCCACAAGAAGATTGTGCACTCTATCCGACTTAGCATTCACTGTAGCAAACTGATTTGAATCATGACCTTCATGTGTTCTTTTCCGCTCTAGGTCCGCATTCTTAGTATTGTTGCTTGAGGCTAACCTTTCAATCAACTTTTCAGCTTCATTTGGGTACCTTGTCTTGAAGTTCCCATCACTAGCAGCATCCAAAGCCATCTGATAACTCCAATCAATACCACTGAAAAAGATACTAATCAGCTGTACCTCTGAGAACCCATGATGTGGACAGTCTCTCTGTATGCTTTAAACCTCACCCAAGCGGCTTTGTAAGATTTAGCTGGTCCTTATCTAAAGGTAGAAAGCTTAATCCTCAGCTCATCAGACATCACATCATCATAGAAGTAGTTTAGGAATGCCACATTGATGTCATGCCAGGGTCTTCAGAGATCCTGGTTTCAGTTGCCTTAGCCAATGAGATGATTCCCCAGCAAGAAAGTATGGGAAAAGCTTGCAATAGAGATAGTCCTCTGTGACTTCATTCGCCTTGATGCTTGTGACTATATCCTCAAAGTTCTTAATGTGGTCTAGAGGCTTCTAATGTGGCAGGTTCTGGAATGGCCTTTGTCCAACAAGAGCAAAGTAGGCAGTTTTCAGCGTAAAATCATTCATTAGAAATGGAGGAGGGACAATTGCGGATCGGTTCTCATACAACAAGTCTGCTCTCTTGAAGTCTGCAAGAGTCTTAACAAGCTCACCATTGTTGTCCCGTCTGCCCTGAAGATTCTGCTGGTTGTTACCATCCAAATCGGCTCCATCCGCACAGGCTCTGGCATTGCGTCGATCGACGCCAACGTTGCGTCGGTCGATGTCTTCTTGGTTGCGTCGATTGATGCCTTCATTGCATCGATTAATGCAATTGGCATTCTCATCGGCCACGACGAGTTCTTCATGAATCACCTGTCCATCAACATCAAGTTTCTGGTCTTGCTCGTTGCGTACATTACCCTCTTGATCCCTGAAAACTACAGCCTCATTTGGTCTCAATATGATTGGACTTACCATCTTTGCCGACTTGACTGCTTTCTTGTTTTCATGCTCTAGTTGTCCCAAGTCTTTGTTCGTAAGCTTCACAACTGGACCAATAGGTTTGTTCTTGGTGTTAGGCTTAGAAAGCATGTACCTGAAACACACAAGAGAAAAGAAACAAAAGCGTGTGAGTAAAATAGAAAAATATAAATTTAGACAAAACTAAATACTTTAATCTAATGGTGAATCAAAAGAGTCCCCGGAAACGGCGCCAAAATTTGATATGCTCAAATTTACCCTAGAGCTACTCTCTCAAATTAAGAGATCACTGTAGTATTTAGGGATCGAATCCACAAGAACTCTAGACTCACACAATAGATTTAATAATCTTTTAATTATGCTAAATCAAAATATTAATTTAAAAACAATGTTGAAACAGAATAAAAAAGTGTTGTAGATTCAGGAATTAAAAACGCTAGATCTAGAGAAATTCTCAGGAAATCATGGAGAATCAGATCAATTAACTTATCAAGCAGAATTCAATAATTAAGCACCGTTCTTGAACTTTAAACCTGAAAATTCAAATCTCTGTGCAAAATTCAAGTTAAAGACCAGCAATAAAATCAAGTTTAGATAAGTTCACAAAATCACTAATTCAAATCTCTTTGCAAAAAGTAATTTAGCTCACCAAAAGTTTTTGTCAGAAAAATCAATTATATTCTCATATCAATCAATAATCCTAAGATCTAAATCCAGAGGACTAATAAAAAAATCTAGCATTAAGAACAACCTATTGTGAAGAACAAGAAAGATGATGAATCCAAACAATCAATCAATCTAATGATCCATGAAATCTCTAATGAGAAACCCTAAACCTAACAAGCAGATCTACTCAGACATAATAAGTGAAACACAAATCATATTCTGAATAAATTGCTTTAAGAAATTAGAAGAAGAATTAAAGGAGTTCTGAATATTCTCTGAAGGAGTCTTGATTCTTCTCTCCAAAAGTTCTCTAAAAATCTCTCAGGGTTTTCTCTCTAAAGTTGCAGGGGAAAATAAAGTTTAGGTCTAAACAATGACCATAAATATCTTATTTATATTCCTAAAACACGTCTAGGGACTAATAATGCAAATATGGAAAACTTTGGGGCTATTTTGTAAATCTTCAAAACTTTTGGAAAAACTTCTGATTTCTTTTTTGGCTCTGCATCGAACGACACTATCATTTGCATCGGTCAATGCCTTCTCTAAATTCTTCTTCCAACTTTGCAGCTCAGCCTCAATGCTTAATTATGCTCCAAGTCCTCCTATTTAGCTCCATTATGCGCTCATCCATGCTAAATCCTATAAAGATTCAAAAGACTCCAAAAATACCAAAAAGACTATAAATAAAACTTATATCACGGCTAAAAACACCTAAAAACCATGATATATCATATGCCAACTGAAACGGGTAATTCGAAGAATGAAAAACAATATACTCCAACAATTTTCCAAAAAAAAAAAAAAACAAAAATTTAGATAAAAAAATATGGAATGGAAAAATATAGGTAGATAAGTTCAAGTCTCAAACTTTCACTAACTTGGGTAATTGTTGACTATGCGACAGGTAAATGAGCCACTTAGAAATGACTATTTTGTGAATTTTGGATATTTTTGAAAATACGTTGATAGTTTTTGAGAATTATAAGTTTTTTTGGGTAACTTCAACGAACTAAATAAAAATTAAATATTTAATGGAGAATTTAGGTATCCTGTCTAAATTTCTTACGAAACATCTACTAATAAACATTTTCTATGAGTAATTATTCAAAAAAGAATGATTATAGGAGAGAATTTTCTGATGGATATGGGACAAGATAGAATGGGACGGGATGAAATGGGAGGGGACATATTTCCCGTTCAAAAGTATATATGTCTAGGTTATATACGCATCTATACTATTAATTGGGGAGTACACTTAGGTATAAAAAAAAAGACAAAAATATAACATATAACCATGTTGCCAAACAGACCCATTTAATTATATAATAAAAAAAAAAACTTTCCTAAACTAATGGTAACAGTTTTTAAAGAAAAAATGATTAATACTTTTCATAATTGGTTGAACGATGGATACTTAGATTTTAAATCTAATTTTGGATATGGTAATAACCCATAAAAAATTAATTTCGAAAATATTAAGTTTAATACTTTTCATAATTGGTTAAAAGATGGATACTTAGATTTCAAATCTAATTTTGGATATGGTAATAACCATAAAAATTAATTTCGAAAATATTAAGTTTTCCAATTAGTTTTCTAAATTAAGTATTAAACATTTATAGTTTTCTAAACAAGTTAGTCGTGTGTTAAATTCGATTCAAATTATTTCAGTATTTTAGGAAGCTATATCTATACTATTAATTGGGAAATCTAATATTTATGGAAACAATAATTATGAAATTAATTATAAAATCAAAATTACCCTATATTTTTGGAAATGGTTTAAAGTTTAAAGTTTGCTTCCATAATAATCAACAAATTTTTAAACCGAAAATTATATATATATATATATATATATATATATATATATATATATTAATTGGGAGCACACTTAGGGATACAAAAAAAACAAAAAAACATGACATATATTCATGTTGCCAAACAGGTTCAATTACTTATATAATTAAAAATAAAAGAATAAACAATATATGGTAAACAACAGCTGTTAGTCAAAAATCTAATATTTATGGAAATAATAATTACGAAATTAATTATAAAATAAAAATTACCGTATACTTTAGAAATGGTTTAAAGTTTAAAGTTTGCTTCCATAAAAATCAAAAATTTAAATCGAAATTATATATATATATATATATATATATATATGTAAACATATTTGATTTGATTTTAAATTGTGAGATATTTACAGAAATAACAAATCAATTTAATACAATTAAATAGGAACAAATAATCATATATCTATAATATTAATTAGGGAGCACACTTAGGATACAAAAAAAACAAAAAAGCATGACATATATCCACCAGTTAAATCAACAATCAGAAAGTTTCATTTAAAATAATTAAGTACAAAGTTATATTTTGAATCTGTAATTTTTATGAATGCCATCTTTACAACTTTGAATTTTTTTTTTTATTACTTCTACATGATCAAATTGAATTGCATATACTGTTTTGACTCATTTTTTTATTTTTCTTTTATTATTACCAAACTAATAATAATATTAGTTTTTATATATTTTTAACTTCATTTTTTTTTTATCAATACTTATTATACTGAACTTCTATAATTATGGCTCCTAAAGACTTTGGGTGAATTAAATTAGACAAATTTATGTTTTCTGTCAAATTTATATATTATAGGTCTTCACTATTTTTAATAAATTGTCTAATATAAACAATTTAAACAAATTTAGAAAAATTAAAAACCCTGCACAAAAGTGGGTTGGTCCATAGGTTTACTTCACATAAATTAACCCCAAATAATTTTAGTTTTACTAATACATAATTGTAAAAAAAAAAAAAAGAAGATCATATACAAGATAGGAACGGGTAATCTAAAAAAAAACATTATATAAACTATTTTTCATAGAAAAAAGAATAAGAAATAAATATATCAAGATGAGATTATAAAATTATGATAGTTAATTTATACTTTATGTGAATCCAACATTTATGGTGAAGCGGTTATTATTTCAAACGTTTAGAAATTTGATGAAGGTAAACCAATATAAGTTTATGTTATAAATGTTATACCAAATAATTATATTTACAAATAAAATATTATGTGGATGTGAATCTTTTACCTACTCTTATTTGTTGGACTAAAATATACAATTCAAATTGATAAAATATTATTAAAACTACGGTTATAAGATAAAAAACATACCGTATATGGATGAGACGGGTTTAAAACACATACGATCTGTATACTATATTTCTCTTACTATTTTTTAATGTACTTAAATCTAATCATCTTCTTTCCAAGCCAAACTGAAAATAAATTGGTACAAAATTAGATTATGAATGTTAATAACATTTTTAACATTCATAATTACAAATGTAACTCCGCATAATCCAAACTTAATTACAGACTTAGTTCTTTTAAAATTACCCCCGCACGTATGTGCGGGTCCAATCCCTAGTAATAATCTAAAAGAGTTTATTATTTGACCAAATATATGTTTATGGAAAAATACTAATATATTATATAATTAAAATTTGATCAACTAAAAGGGCTCATTATTTCACCAAATATTTGTTTTGCCATTGTTTTTAAAATAATTTTATTTATTTATTAAGTACATATACCTTTGGAAACCATATTTTTTTTTTTATTATTAAAGTCCAGTCTATTTATGGTATTAGAACAAGTGTAACATCCGCGAACCAGATTTTGTGTTTTTGGTAGGAGTATCGATCAACACCCTTGTGGCATCGATCGATACCACTAATTTCTGGGTTCGACCGGTTTGATTTAATTGCCGAATTGGTTCGGTTTGGTTCAGGGAAATCCCTAATTCGTGTCTTAAAAGGGAGAAAACGACCTAGGGTCGTGTTTTCTTGTTGTGTCGCCGTTTTCAAGAGAAACAAAGAGAGAAAACAGTTTCCTAAGGTTCTGAGAGAGTTTGTGAGATTTCAAGGCGTTTTGGTGAGATCTTGCTGTGGGATTGAAGATCCAAGGCTGGAAACGTGTTAGAAGCTTGCTAGGAGTGAGGATTTCGTTTCTACTGCTCAGAATCTTCTGGAGAAAAGGTGAGTGCTTGACCATGGTTGATCTAAGCATGAGATCTCTCTTGTTTGTGTGTTTTCTTTGTTGTTTGTGTTGTTTTGTTGTTTGGGTTCGTTGCTTTCGTGTTTCATAGTGATTTCTGGGGTAATTGGGTGAGTTTGGAGCGGATTCGAGATGGTTTGGATTCGGGATTCGTCGTTCGTGTTCGCGCAGATCGTGTCTGCAGAGGAGGCATCGATCGATACCACCTTCGAGGAGCATCGGTCGGCACAGGCTGTGTAGCATCGATCGGTACCGTTTGAGGAGCATCGGTCGGCACTTGTTCTTGAAGCATCGATCGGCACCGTTTGGCATCGGTCGACACCAGTCTTGTCCGAGACTTGTTTTCCTGGTTTGATGTATTATTGTGTGTTGTTTGTTTTGCTTGAACTTGAGGGTCTCATCTGCTTGTGTGTATAACCCAGTAGATGGGAGGATGGCCTCACTAAGTATTTGTGATAATACTTACGCATCTCAATTGTTGTTTGTGGTGTGTAAAGGAAAAGTGTGATCGTGGGATCAAAGGCGATGAGGAGGAGGATGTTCTAGAGGCTTGATTGATTGTGGTCTAGCTATTGTTATGTTGCTAGATTAAGTCAATGGAACATTGTAGGATGTTAGTTGTTGGTTATTTCTTGATTTGGATTATGTTGCTATTGAGTATTGGTTTATTGTTGTTGGAGTTCTTTGGTTTAATGGAATTGGTTTTATTTGGTTTTCCGCGGTTATTGATTGTTGTTAGGATGTTAGTGGGTATGGGACCACTAGTAAATTTAGGTATTAAAAAAAAAAAACGGGAAGGGTTGTTTCATTTTTGGTATCAGAGCCCTTACGGTTCTAGGTCTAGGGTTCATTGTGCTTTTGCTGTTGATGTTTAGGATTACATGCTATAATTGATTGTGTGAATGGCAATTGTGTGTGGCATGAAGTCCTAGAACATCCTCTTCGAGCCTGTTTTGTGATTCCATGGTGAGTTATTGTTATGTTTCTTGTGGGTATTGTTTTGTTTATTGCTTGTTAGCCTCTGTTCTTGGAAGATCAGTGGCTAAGGTGTTTGAGTTGTTGGTCGTGGACGGGGACGTGGTCGTGGTCATTGTCGGGCGGGTCCCGAGGCCAGCGAGTGTGTGGTCCAGAGGTCCACGAGGAGGTACGTCAGAGGGTCGCAAGCGGGAGGGACCAGAGGGGTTAGCCGGTGAGCGTGCCGGGGTGCTGGGAACCCAGGTGTGGGGTTGCAGCAGGTGGAGCCAGGGTCGAGATGATCGCTTGGCGGATCTGTTGGCGTGCTGTTGGAGCGGTTACCGAGAGGTACCAGTGTAGGCTCCAGTTGTGCCGCATGTGGCGGGGTGCAGCCAAGGGTTGCGGATATTGAGGACTTTCCACCTTATGTTAAGAGGATGGAGCGGTTGTAGATGACCGGTATGAGATTATTCTCAAGAGGTATCAGACCTAGAGAGGCGGATAGGTGGACATATGCAGTGGAGCATATATTTCTCTGTTTGGGGGTTAATCCAGTTGGTTAATGTAAGTTGAGTGGGCAGTTGTAACATTGCAATGTTATACTCGGACCACAGGAGGTACTTGTGTCGAGAGATGTTTATAGTCGTTAAGGATTGTTGCTCCGAGGGATGGTGATTCCCCGAATACCGATAGTTCGACGGGCTGAGGGCTCCGAGAGTGGCAGAGGGATGTTGTTCTCCTGAGGGGATGAGTAGTTCCCCCGATACCGAGATCTTGAGGATTGTGGTCCAAGAGTGAGACGGTATAACTCGAAGACGCCCGAGAGTGAGATCGGTATGACTCGAAGGTTGCGACCTAAGAGTGGAAGAGTTTGGAGCAAGCAAATCCTAGGACGTGAGTATGAACATAACGACGGAATGTAAACCTCGAGAGTGATGATGGTTTAATCTTGGATTTTAAGATTTATGTTGGCCGGTGGGCCAGGATTTTATGACCAGAGCGGTTATGAAATTTTGGCTTTGCGCCAAGATTGTGAGGCCGGTGGTGCTGGATTCCCGAGAAGGGGAGTTACAGCAGGTTTGAGCCGGAGAGGCATGTTTGCCAGATGCATAAGTTCACGAGAAGCCTTCATGGCAGGATAAACTAATCGTTGCGACGATGTTGGATTACGTTCATTGGAGATGGACAGGGTTGCAAGATTCAAGGTTTTGGTAAGCTTGTTGGAGGGAATAAGTCAAGTGGTTTGAGTTAGCTGCCTGCAAAGCATTCGATACGGTGAATCGGAATATGCGAACGTATGGTACTTGTTTGTTTTATTACGCTCGCATTGATGATTTTCTGTGGAGAATTGCTAAGCGGGAAGCTAATTTTGGATTAAGCTATCTTGTGGAAGTTTCCCTAAGAGGCAAGTTCCTGAGGGTTATTGGACGAGCTGGAGGAGTTGATATTCAGATCGCAGGGGAGTCATGGCCAGCGGATTTGCTTATCAGTCCAGTGGAGTTATATGATGTTATTCTTGGTATGGATTGGTTGCTTCGGTATAGGGTGCATTTGGACTGCTATCGGGGTAGAGTGGAGTTTGAGCGTCCAGGAGGGAAGTTGGTTTTTCAGGGTATTAGACCGACTTCGGGGAGTCTCGTGATCTCAGCCGTTCAGGCTGGGAAGATGATCGAGAAGGGCCATGAGGCTTATCTGGTTACTATATCTATGCCAGAGTCAGTGGGGAAGTCTACGGTTAGCGGTATTCCGGTTGTGGAGGACTTTGAGGATGTGTTCCAGTCATTGCAGGGATTACCACCATCTCGGTCGGATCCTTTTACTATTGAGCTGGAACCGGGGACGATGCCGTTATCCAAGGCTCCTTACAGGATGGCTCCAGCAGAGATGGCAGAGCTGAAGAAGCAGCTGGAGGATTTGTTGGGCAAGGGTTTTATCCGTCCTAGTTGTTCACCGTGGGGGGCTCCGGTTCTGTTTGTTAAGAAGAAGGATGGGAGTTTTCGGTTGTGTATTGACTATCGGGGTTTGAACCGAGTTACTGTGAAGAACAAGTACCCTCTCCCGAGGATTGATGAGTTGTTGGATCAGTTGAGGGGTGCTACTTGGTTCTCCAAGATCGATTTGGCATCAGGATATCATCAGATTCCTATTCATGAGGCAGATGTGAGGAAGACAGCCTTCAGGACGAGGTATGGGCACTATGAGTTTGTAGTGATGCCGTTTGGGTTGACAAATGCGCCAGCTGCGTTTATGAGATTGATGAACAGCGTGTTCCAGAGTTTCTGGACGTGTCAGTCATCATTTTCATCGACGACATCCTGGTATATTCTAAGAGTCCTGAGGAGCATGCAGTACACTTGAGAGCAGTGTTGGAGAAGCTGAGGGAGCAGAAGTTGTTTGCTAAGCTGAGCAAGTGCAGTTTCTGGCAGCGTGAGATGGGGTTCTTGGGTCATATTGTTTCAGCTGAGGGAGTTTCAGTGGATCCGAGAAGATTCAGTCCATCAGGAGTGGCCGAGGCCGCAGAGTGCCACTGAGATTCGGAGTTTCCTGGGGTTAGCAGGTTACTACAGGAGGTTTGTTCGGGGTTTTGCGAGTATGGCTCAGCCGATGACTAAGCTTACAGGGAAGGATGTCCCATTTGTGTGGTCACCAGAGTGTGAGGCGAGCTTTGCAAGTCTCAAGCAGATGTTGACTACCACGCCGGTGTTAGCACTGCCTGAGCAGGACGAGCCTTATGTTGTGTATACAGACGCTTCTAGAGTGGGGTTGGGTTGTGTACTTATGCAGCAGGGGAAGGTTATAGCTTATGCTTCGCGGCAGTTGCGGAAACATGAAGCTAATTATCCTACTCATGATTTGGAGATGGCAGCAGTGATCTTTGCTCTTAAGATTTGGAGATCCTATCTGTATGGTGGGAAGGTGCAGGTGTTTACGGATCACAATAGTCTGAAGTACATTTTTACTCAGCCTGAGCTGAATTTGAGGCAGAGGCGTTGGATGGAGTTAGTAGCAGATTATGATCTGGATATAGCTTACCATCCTGGTAAGGCTAATTTGGTTGCAGACGCCTTGAGTCGGAAGAGGGTGGCTTCGGCTCAGGAGCATGATATGGGGACATTGGTAGGTGAGATTAGTGCATTGAGTTTGTGTGCTATCTCACAGGAACCTTTGGGTTTGGAGGCAGCTGATAGAGCGGATCTGTTGAGCAGAGTGAGGTTAGCTCAGGGGAGCGATGAGGGGCTGATGAATGCCTCTAAGGCTGCGGGTGCAGAGTATCAGGTTTCTGCTAATGGTACTATCCTTGTGCATGGTCGGATCTGTGTGCCCAAGGGTGAGGATTTGAGGCAGGAGATACTGAGAGAGGCTCATTCGAGCAAGTTCTCTATTCATCCAGGGGCGACCAAGATGTACCGTGACCTTAAGCGGTATTATCACTGGGTCGGGATGAAGAAAGACGTGGCCGACTGGGTAGCTAAGTGTGATACTTGTCAGTTGGTGAAGGCAGAGCATCAGGTTCCTGGTGGTTTATTGCAGAGTTTGCCTATTCCTGAGTGGAAGTGGGATTTGATCACGATGGACTTCGTGGTAGGGTTGCCTGTGTCGAGGACGTTTGATGCAATTTGGGTCATTGTGGACCGTTTGACTAAGTCTGCACATTTTCTGGCCATCAAGAAAACTGATGGAGCAGCGGTTTTGGCCAAGAAGTATGTCAGGGAGATAGTCAGATTGCATGGGGTGCCTGCTAGTATTGTGTCTGATAGAGATTCCAAGTTCACTTCGGTGTTTCGGAGGGCGTTTCAGGCAGAGATGGGCACGAAGGTGCATATGAGTACAGCCTATCATCCTCGACGGACGGTCAGTCAGAGAGGACGATCCAGATTTTGGAGGATTTGTTGAGGATGTGTGTGCTGGATTGGGGTGGTCATTGGGCAGATCACTTGAGCTTGATGGAGTTTGCTTACAACAACAGCTACCAGGCTAGTATTGGGATGGCTCCTTATGAGGCTTTATATGGGAGGCCGTGTCGTACACCGTTATGTTGGACTCAGGTGGGGGAGAGGAGCATATTTGGTGCAGATTTTGTTCAGGAGACCTCGGAGAAGATCCGGGTTTTGAGGCTGAACATGAAGGAAGCTCAGGATCGGCAGAAGAGTTATGCTGATAGGAGGAGAAAGGATCTTGAGTTTCAGGTTGGTGATAGAGTGTACCTCAAGATGGCCATGTTGCGGGGTCCGAACAGGTCATTGACAGAGACTAAGTTGAGTCCGAGGTACATGGGTCCGTTCAGGGTAGTTGAGCGGGTGGGGCCAGTGGCATATAGGCTGGAGTTGCCTGAGGTTATGCGTGCATTCCACAAGGTGTTTCATGTGTCGATGCTGAGGAAGTGTCTTCACGAGGGTGATCAGTTGTTGGCTAAGATTCCTGAGGATCTTCAGCCTAACATGACTTTGGAGGCGAGACCAGTGAGGGTACTCGAGAGGAGAGTCAAGGAACTTCGGAAGAAGAAGATTCCTTTGATGAGAGTCCTGTGGGACTGTGACGGAGTAGAGGAGCAGACTTGGGAGCCCGAGGCGAGGATGAAGGCAAGGTTTAAGAAGTGGTTTGAGAAGCAGACCGCTTGAGCTTGTCTAGCCGGGTCCGAGCTGTAGTCCGTGGCTGGAGCGGGTACGGAGTATTCCAGCCCATCTCTCTTGATATTTGGTCGCTTAGGGGTGGTTGGTTGTGCGACTAAGTATCAAGATGAGGTGGTACTCGGGATGCGGGTTGATGGCTCCGGTTGTTGTATTTTTGGTTTTCTGATGTATTTTCGTTGAGATTGTAAAGATTATGACATTTTGAGATTATTAAGATGAGCATTTCCTTATGTTTTGACTGTGGTTGTCATGGGTAAAGAGAAATAGCTCGGGTTTCTATTTTTGGAAGTTTCCATAAATAGAAAGTTTCCACAAAAGGAAAGTTTCCAGAATTAGAAAGTTTTCTAGAAAGGAAAGTTTTGTGGAAATGTTGAGGTAGATCTAGCCGGGAGATACTCGTTGGCATCAGTATTTGTTTTGCTCTAGGCCGTGTGGGCCCAACTCACGTGATACCGATAGCTCGATGGACTTTGTGGCCAGAGAGTGGGAGTGGTATGTTGCTTCGGATGACGATCCGAGAGCGCGCTTGAGGGTGACGACCCGAGAGCAGGATATGTGAGGCTCCCTGGATACCGTAGCTGTGAGCCGAGGCTCGGCAGTGAGCCGGTATGTCTCGAGGGTTGCGACCCGAGAGCGGGGGGAGTGTGTGTGTGAGTGACTTCCTGGATGCCGTAGCTTAAGGCGGTTGGCCTGATAGCGAGCCGGCATGATTCGTTGGTTGCGACCACGGACGGGGGAAGCACTGAGTTGTGAGCAAATAGTGTTATGATGCGAGTATATTGGCTAGAGGGAGACCTCGAGAGTCAGTCGGAGGTGTGCGGGCTGTTGCGACAGTGGCACGGGAACCTTGACTGATGGTGTTTAGTCCGGTCTGGGGACGTGCGGGCCGTGTTGACGGTGGCACGGGGTCCTTGGCAGATGGACGGTATTGCGGGATTCGGGGACGAATCCATATTGGTGGGGGAGAATTGTAACATCCGCGAACCAGATTTTGTGTTTTTGGTAGGAGTATCGATCGACACCCTTGTGGCATCGATCGATACCACTAATTTCTGGGTTCGACCGGTTTGATTTAATTGCCGAATTGGTTCGGTTTGGTTCAGGGAAATCCCTAATTCGTGTCTTAAAAGGGAGAAAACGACCTAGGGTCGTGTTTTGTTGTTGTGTCGCCGTTTTCAAGAGAAACAAAGAGAGAAAACAGTTTCCTAAGGTTCTTGAGAGAGTTTGTGAGATTTCAAGGCGTTTTTGGTGAGATCTTGCTGTGGGATTGAAGATCCAAGGCTGGAAACGTGTTAGAAGCTTGCTAGGAGTGAGGATTTCGTTTCTACTGCTCAGAATCTTCTGGAGAAAAGGTGAGTGCTTGACCATGGTTGATCTAAGCATGAGATCTCTCTTGTTTGTGTGTTTTCTTTGTTGTTTGTGTTGTTTTGTTGTTTGGGTTCGTTGCTTTCGTGTTTCCTAGTGATTTCTGGGGTAATTGGGTGAGTTTGGAGCGGATTCGAGATGGTTTGGATTCGGGATTCGTCGTTCGTGTTCGCGCAGATCGTGTCTGCAGAGGAGGCATCGATCGATACCACCTTCGAGGAGCATCGGTCGGCACCAGTGCTGTGTAGCATCGATCGGTACCGTTTAAGGAGCATCGGTCGGCACTTGTTCTTGAAGCATCGATCGGCACCGTTTGGCATCGGTCGACACCAGTCTTGTCCGAGACTTGTTTTCCTGGTTTGATGTATTATTGTGTGTTGTTTGTTTTGCTTGAACTTGAGGGTCTCATCTGCTTGTGTGTATAACCCAGTAGATGGGAGGATGGCCTCACTAAGTATTTGTGATAATACTTACGCATCTCAATTGTTGTTTGTGGTGTGCAGGTAAAGGAAAAGTGTGATCGTGGGATCAAAGGCGATGAGGAGGAGGATGTTCTAGAGGCTTGATTGATTGTGGTCTAGCTATTGTTAGGTTGCTAGATTAAGTCAATGGAACATTGTAGGATGTTAGTTGTTGGTTATTTCTTGATTTGGATTATGTTGCTATTGAGTATTGGTTTATTGTTGTTGGAGTTCTTTGGTTTAATGGAATTGGTTTTATTTGGTTTTCCGCGGTTATTGATTGTTGTTAGGATGTTGGGTATGGGACCACTAGTAAATTTAGGTATTAAAAAAAAAAAAAAAACGGGAAGGGTTGTTTCAACAAGAAATAGTATATGCTAACTGAACCGGGTAATTTGAATAATGACAATAGTATACCCGAACTATTTTCGAATAAAAAGGGGACATAAAATTTAGATAAAAATATAGCTATTTAAGTTCAAGTATCAAACTTTCACTCATTTGGATAAGTGTGACTATGCGACAAGTAAATGAACCACTTAGAAACGGTTACTTTGTGAATTTTGTATATTTTTTAGTTAGATAGTTTTTAAGAATTTTAATTTTTTAGATAATTTTGGCAACTAAATAAAAATAAATTATGCCTAGAAAATTCATGTATCCCATCCAAATTTCTTACCAAATATCTATTAATAAATGTTGTCTATGAGTAATTATTTTTAAAAAACGGTCATAAGAGATAACTTTCTGATGGATAAAAGACAAGATGGGACGAGATATGATGGAGCGGAAGGGGACATTTTTCCGTTTCAAATAGCTACGTATAGATTATCAAGTCTTGGAAAGAAATAGAGATTCATTTACTATGTGATAAAAAAAAAGGTGTAATAACAAATTCAGATCCGGACCCAAATAGATATTTGATTAAATTCAACTTTCATGACATTTCATGATCATTGATTCCAAGACTAAGAGTTATACAAATTTGAATCAATTTTTGACAAACAGAGGTTCTATTTGACTAACTTTAAAAAAAAATCATGTTAAAGGATATATCAATTTTCATTTATAGTTCTAGTCAAAGGGAAAGTGATATGTTTGCCAAAAAAAAAAAGTCAAAGAGAAAGTGATACAGTTCTTGGTAACAAATAATTTGATAAAATTCTATATTGAATTTTAATTAATCTTGTATGTTAATTTAATAAGAAAGAGTCCAAAGTGTATTACACATTTTTGTTTATTACGATTTTTTGTGTGTATAGTATTTGTTTCTTTTCCTAATAGTATTTGTTTTGTTAGATCAAACGGTCAGTGTATGGGAGCAACGGCAGATGATCTACTTTCCTTTTTGTTTTAGTAAATTCACAATAGTTTTATTTTTCTCTCATGTGTTGGACTTGGGTTTATAATAAAACAACTACAATATGATAATATCCGCAAGTCTATTTTTAGATTTTGTCTAGATCTCAACCTTTTCGATTCTAAATATTTAAGGAGAATATATTTTCAAATTATGTAGAGTAAAAAGGAAAAAAAATCTCAAATAATTGTGATTAGTTTTGCTTTGTTTTTTGTTTAGATAAAGTTTGATGATCACTATAATATATCCTTTATCGAAATAAATTAAAAACCACAACAAAGCATATGCTTCACGAAAATTAATAATTATTTTGTTATTTCCTTTTGTCAATCTTGGGATCCTTGGGATTGTCAATCTTGTATGTTAATTAAATTATTTTGTTATTTCCTTTTGTCTGCGGCTCAAGTTTTCCATTCTATGAAAAAAAGAAAATACTTTTTTCAATTTTTTTTTCTGAATAAATTTAAAAACAAACGGAAAATAAAAAAGAAAATTAGTGTTGAAGTCGGTTTGCTTCTCGCTATAAACTGAGACTCTTCCTCCCCGAAGCTATTACAAACTTTCAGATTTCACCACTTTTACTTAGGGTTTAATTTTTTTTGCTTAAAGTTTAGAGTCAAATCTTTCTATTCGAGATGTTGGAATTCGAAATTTTTTTAGGAGAAAGTGCGTTTGGTTCGGTGAGTCTCTTCAAATACAAAAGACGACGCGACATCAAGATTCTCCACGCGGCCAAGACCTCGGACGACAAAAAAAAAATTTGTAATAGCAAATTCAGATCCGAACCCAAATAAATATTTGATTAAATTCAACTTTTATGAAATTTCATGATATCCGAATTTGAATCAATTTTTGACCTGCAGAAGTTTTATTTGACTAATTTCAAAAAGAAAAATCGTGTTAAATATATCAATTTTCATTTATAATATAATTCTTATTTCTAGTTAAAGAGAAAGTGATACAGTTGTTGGTAACAAATAATTTAATAAAATTCTAGATTTAATATTAATTTATCTTGTATGTTAATTTAATAAGAAAGAGTCCAAAGTGCATTACACATTTTTGTTTATTACGCTTTTTTTTGTATATAGTATTTGTTTCTTTCTAATAGTATTTGTTTTGTTAGATCAAACAGTCAGTGTATCCGCTAGATGATGGGAGCAATGGCAAATAATCTACTTTCTTTTTGGATTCCTTTTTGTTTTTGTTTATAATAAAACAACTACAATATGATAATTTCCGCAAGTCTATTTTCAGATAGATTTCAACTTTTTATATTCTAAATCTTTAAGGAGAATAGATTTCCAAATTATGTAGAATAAAAGGAAGAAAAAACTCAAATAATTATGATTTTTTTTTCTTTGTTTAGATAAAGTTTGATGATCACTATAATATATCCTTTAACGAAAATAAATTAAAGACCTTTAAAAAAAAACTATATTTTTGATGATAAATGTTGTTACATAGGAAAAAACCACAACAGTACTTGTTTTTGTTATTTCCTTTTATCCGCGGCTCAAGTTTTCCAAAATACTTTTGTCAATTTTTATTTTTTTTTCTTTGTAAATAAATTTTTAGAAAAAAACAGAAAATAAAAAAGGAAATAATCGTTTGCTTCTCGCTATAAGTTGTGAGACTCTTCCTCCCCAAGCTATTTCTAAACTTTCAGATCTTACTTTCTCTTAGGGTTTAATTTTCTACTTAAAAGCTTAGAGTCAAAAGCTATCTATTTGCGGCGATGGAGTTTGAAAAGTTTCTCGGAGAAGGAGCGTTCGGTTCTGTGAGTTTGTTCAAATACAAAAGACCACGCGACGGCAAGACTCTCCACGCCGCCGCCGTGAAGACATCGGACAACGAACACGCCAAATCACTCTACCAAGAATTTCAGATTTTGTCGGAGTTCAAAGGATGTCCCAGAATCGTCCAAGTCTACGGGAACAGAGTGCAAGCGAGAGTCAATCACATGGGTTACGTAGAGTACCAGATTCCCATGGAGTACGCGGCTGAAGGAAGCTTGAGAAGTTTCATGAACCGTTTCAAAAACGGGAAGTTGCCTGAACCGATGATCAGAGAGTTCACGCGTATGCTTCTCGAGGGTTTAGCAACGATTCACGGACGCGGCTATGTTCACTGCGATCTCAAAACCGAAAACATCCTTGTCTTCCCTAGTTGTGTCTACGACTACAAGAAGGGTGCGTGGAGATCGTCTTACGAGTTGAAGATTTCTGATTTCGGGTTGTCGAAGAAAGAGGGAGACAATAAGTGGTGGCATCCTGATCAACCGTTTGCGGGAACACCAATCTATATGTCCCCTGAATCGATCTCTCACGGCGAGACAGGTAAAGGACTTGATTTATGGTCCTTGGGATGTGTTGTGTTGGAGATGTACACTGGAAAGAAACCATGGTGGCATACAAAGGATTACTTGAAAGAACTCATGAATTGCTACGAGCCACTGTTTCCGAGTAATCTTTCTTGCGATGCAAAACTCTTTCTCATGACCTGCTTCGCCGTGGAACCAGATGAAAGAAAAGACGCGTTGAAATTGTTGAGGCATAGCTTCGTACCTAGAGATGTCAATAAGTTGGCAAAGCTTCAGACAGATGTCAAGATTGACAATCCCAAGGATCTGGAGAAAATTAGACATATGCTTCACGAAATCAAGAGTATGTGTTAGTTACTTTGAGAAGTTGATGAGTTCAGCCAGAATATCCTCTTGGAGACCTAATGTTGTTCTTCTCAGTCGATTCATTATCACTTCTTTATTAGTAGTCTAGTGTAAAGAAATTTTATTTTTGGTATATCCCCCTGCATCTGAAAGTTGTAATATGTAATAGTACTTCATGTATTTGACTATGTTCTACAAATATGTTTCTTGTTTACAATCTTACAAGAGTTGAATTAAATGTATGTGAACAAGTTTGTTTTTGTGTACCAGATTCATGTCCAATATAATCTTCTCTGCTTTTCTACTATTTGGTTCGGATCTTTGATATTTGTTTGGTTCATAACCTCTCCTGGTGTCAAAAGTTAGAGCCTGTTAAATTTGTGAGCGTAAAATTTATTTATCAGTTGAGTTGTTGTATGGTGAGTCGAAACAATTCCACGAGGATTTCGGGAGATTGTTGAATGGTCACATTCCAAATAGAGCAAGAGCGATTACAAATCAAAGCATTTCTTGAGCTGGCAGCCTGGCATTGAGATGTATTGGTCCTCAAGGAGATGTTCCAAAGATGATTGAAGTGGCCAAAGAACTTAAAAAAGAATTGAGAGATCGAAGGATCAGTCTTGTGGTTCTATCTAAAGGATGTTTCTTGTGGTTCTTCTGTTACATATCTTTCTTTAGTCAAAGATACTGATAATAACTTTTTCTTATTAAGCTCCAATTTATCAGTGAAGATGATGCAAAAATCTGTACTTTTGTAGCATATATTTGTTTTATGTTTTGTTCATCTGCTTTGGAGAAAAATTCTTTGGCAAGGCGCAAATTTGGGCGGCCTTAACTTCATAAAAACTTATGTTAATTAATCATTCACCACTATTATTATTATTTAATACTAATCCTTTGTTCTGTGTTCGTTCTTTGGGAAACTATCTATTACCATACAAAAATCAATGAGAGATAAATATCAATTTTACACATTTGGGATTCTACTCCAATTTGATAGCTGCATCAAGCATATCCACACTGCTGTTTTGTTGTGTCCATAGCTGAGCGTATCTTCCTGCCTTTCCTAGCAGCACATCGTGGGGGCCTTGTTCCACCACCTTCCCGTTTTCCAATACTACTATCTGCTCATATACCAAAAAGTTTCAGTTATACAACAACATACATTGTTTCTTTGTTTTATGAGATAAGCTGACGATTTTATGTATACTACAAACCTCGTCACACTGCATCGCAGTGGTCAGCCTGTGGGCAATGAAGATGGATGTCCTGTTTGTCGCCAGTGCTTTGAGTGCGTTCAGTATTTCTGCCTCTGTTGTGCTGTCCAGCGCACTCGTTGCCTCATCACACAACCTGTGCCATTTTACACCGACCACCTCTAGTGTCATCTCAAATTTCTTATGTATATGAGGACTTAACATCTACTCAATCGCATACACAAACTGGATGCTGCTTCTGTGCAAAAATACTTACAGAATTGCAGGAGATTTCAGGAATGCCCGAGCAAGTGCTACTCTTTGTTTCTCTCCACCACTCAACTGCCCACAACATCAATCCATGGTTATAACGACCAGTAAAACCCCATATATATATGACTCTACTCAAACTCTGGATAGTCACTCATCATTGTTCCTCTTCGCAATTATATTGAAAACCTTTATTAGCTAATATCTTTCTTTCTCATGATTGTTACACTTCTGTGAAAGTAAGTTTATTGGATCATAATGAACTTTGACTTGGTGTCTTATTGAGACTGGGGACTAACTCCTCATATCTCTATCATGCAAACTTCAACTTGCCACTGGAATCATAAGGCATACACTGATCTATCTAAAACATTCCAAATATAACATCAAAATACTGACCTTGAGCCCCCTTTCCCCAACTATCGTTGAATATTTATCAGGGAAATTACTGATCGTTTCATGAATTGCAGCACGACGAGCAGCCTCATACACCTGGATCGAAATTGTGTTAGATCAGGATCATTGATATTAGACGTGACGCCTGCACCAAAGATAACTTAGGTGGTACCTCTTCTTCTGTAGCTGAAAGACGTCCATAATGTATGTTGTGAAATATTGTATCATTAAAGAGAACCTGCAGTGCAATAGAGGTTGCCATTGAGAATAACAAAACTTGAAATGTTCTACATATAAAGAAAGAACAATAATGATAATACAGAAGAAACGTGGAAAAACAATTTAATGTCTTGTATGAACAGAAAGGTTCAAATGAGAAGAAAAGGGAGAAAGCAATGAATGCAGGTCATAGTGTTTTATATAAATAAAAGCTTACGATGAGAAGTACAGAAAGATAGAGAAGATATACTAAATGCCAACTTACAGTGTCTTGCGGCACAACTCCTATGGAGCTTCGGAGGCTATCTAGTCTTACTTCCTTTATATCTTGCCCGTCAATCCTTACCTATTAACCAATATGAAAATGATGTTATCTAGACAAACTTTTTCTTCAGTGAATTACTTTTGTTGCAAAACAAATGCTTACATTTCCGGAATCTGTGTCGAAGAATCTGAATAGCATTCTAAGAATTGTTGACTTGCCTGTCATTGAACAAAGCATAAGATTTGCAATGGTATAACAGATTAATAAACTTTAACTTATATGCTTGCTTAAACAGATAAGGCTTAGTAATTACCGCTCCCGCTAGTTCCAACAATTGCCACACTTTTTCCTGCCGGTACGACGAAGGAAATTCCATCTAAAATTTTCCTCTCTGGAAGGTAACTGTAATTGTAGAGAAAAAAGAATGCTGAGATCCAAACTGTGCAATATATCCTACAATTTGCCACTTTGATAAAGCTTTACAAGTCTTATTTGTGGAACGTGTTCCTCTATCAGTTGGTGATATTGGTCATGTGTGTCTAATTGTTTCGTAACTAGCATATTCTGTGTATATGATTGTTGCCTAGGATGACAACTCAAGAAAAGCTAACATGCTATAGAGACGGTCAATCCTAGGCACACAGGATAAATAGAGCTAGTAGTATATTAGGTTGTTATTGGTTGTCAGGATTGATTCATATGGAAGTACTTATGTAAATTAGTAAAAGACTTCACACCTATCATCACAAATAAATTTTGAGTTTCTATTACTCATATTAATCTCAACACACTTTCAGGCTGAAGATGGCATTTACGAGTAGTATAATAGTAATGTTCCACTAAAATTAACACCTACCTGAAGTGTACATTTTCAAACT
This sequence comes from Camelina hispida, assembly GCA_023657505.1. Taxonomy (NCBI): domain Eukaryota; kingdom Viridiplantae; phylum Streptophyta; class Magnoliopsida; order Brassicales; family Brassicaceae; genus Camelina; species Camelina hispida. The sequence goes on along the minus strand of CP094636.1, from coordinate 28,923,417 downwards.
CAATGCTTCCACCTTTCAGAACAAGAGGCTTCGCGTCATGTATATTTGTGATGTCAGATTTCTCCTGAAGAAGTAAGAGAATACCAAATAATCAATTATTACATCCAAGGACTCCATACTAAAAAGCATGCATTTAAATATCACTCCTAGATTGAAGCATTAGCATAGAAAAAGGTGTTTAAGGAGCTTAACCAAAAGTAGAGTTTAAGTAACAAACATAACATCCTCATATACCTCTAGCAACTGGAACATTGATTTCATGTCCACAAGACTCTGAATGGTTTCACGGTAAACACTACCCAAAAAGTTTAGAGGAAGAGACAACTGAAAGAGAAGTCCATTCACCATAACCTGCATCACCAAACATACAAAAGCATATCAGAAAACAGTTTGCAAGAAAAGTGCAGAGAAACATAAAATACCAACAGAGAGGAAAAAACAAAGGGTGCACTGACCAAGTCACCGACAGTCATCTGGCCATTCATAATACCCTGAGAGCACAAAACCATTGCTGTTGACAGAGCTGTACTAAATATGATACTTTGTCCAAAGTTTAAAAAAGCAAGACTTCTTTGAGTTTGTAATGCAGCATCTTCATATTCTGTTATAAGCAGCAAATCATTAGACGATAAATCAAGGTAAATGGAGTAAGCAATTATATCTAATGATGCACAATATATCTGCTTCCTTCCTAGCTAGAGAACGTCTAAATAAAATAATAAAAACAGTCATCAGCGCATCTTCGTATCTGAATTTGTTTCTAGTTGCTAGTATTCTTGATAAATGTAAGATATTCAGATAATTTTGTTTTCCATGCTAAACAACTAGAAGAGTTACTTACTTTTCAGGAACTGGTCATACTTTTCAGCCTCATAACCTTCATTGTTAAAATATTTAACAGTCTGAAATAAAATAGAATTTCTGTCAAAACTGTAATTTCAAGCGAAAACAAAAGAACTGAAATTTTACCTCATAATTTATCAAAGAATCAATGGCCCTTGTGCTAGCATCATTATCAGCTTTGTTCATAGCCTTTCTAAACTTGGTTCGCCACTGAATAAAATAACGAAACGTCAACAAAGCATCTGACACTTAATGAGAATTGTGATAAGATAATGAAAGACGAAGAGAATGTATAAAGACAATTATCCTTCTACATGGGCTTCACACCTATCATTACAACTAGACATGTATTTATGCCGATGCAAAGAGTTGATACACAATTAAGACAAGATAAGCTTTGTAATGAGTTCAAGAAAGTGTCTTAAGAAAATTATAACAGTCAGTGCTGGATTATCATATGATGAAAACGTTAAGTATTGCATCATAGTTAGCATTGAAAAGAGTATACCAAAGAATAGACAGTACCTGTGTCACAGCTAACGTGAATATGATATATGATCCAACAGAAAGAGAAGTAATCCAGGCAAAAGCAGCTCCGAACTTGTATGCTAGTATACCTGATACCATAGATATCTGGAAGATACATATTAATTACGTCGACTGTTTTCAGAGACAAAGGATTATTATCAATTATCAATTGGAAAGAAACAGTAATGAAACCCAACGATTGACGACCAATTATCAATTTGTTAAAATGAGAAAACTCCATGATAAAACACTAAGCGGTCAGCCAAGATTTACCTCCAAAATGGTAGGTACAACGTTGAAAACCATAGCTGAGAGTATAAAGTTTATTGCACGGCTACCACGATCAATGATTCTGTTCAAACCACCTGTTTCTCGACTGAACATGAACAACCAAGTAAGAAATTTCTGTTTATATGAAACTAAGATGGAGTGAGTGAAATTACTCGCAAGACTAAGAGAGAGGAGATGAATACCTAAGGTGGTAACGCAGGTCAAGATCATGTAAATGTGAGAACACCTACAAAGGCATCAAGTGAAGATGATTGATACATATGGAGAGTACACCATAAAAAATATCTATTCGCAAGATAGTAAGAGCAGCAACATACCTTTCTAGAAACTGATCGAATTGTTCGAAGAGCTACCTTAGAAAACACAGCAGTACGAAGTTCTGCGAAGATAAAAGTAATAAGACCATACATTCTTTTCGTCTCTGTTTAGAAAAGAACGAAAGAGCAACTGAGAGTTACCATTAAAAGCAGAAGAACCCGTCCGAGCAATTCCGTAACCAATGAGAACAGCAGCAGGAGTACCAAAAGCAGTAACAAGAGAAGGGTTTGCAGCGGCAAAAGTGGTAAGTGAAGCACCAGTTCCAGTAGCTGAACCAAGCCAATCAACAGCCAATTTGAAGAGAAAAGGAACCTGAACATTCAAGACCTTAGCACCAACGAGAAAACCCAAAGCAGCAACGACCCTAAACCGGAACTCTGGGTTGTCTCTCATCCACAAATAGCCAGCAAGCGTACGGAGAATCTTCATATCAGCCATAGCCGACTCTGAGTCCGGTTTAACCGGTTTGATTTCCTTAGTCTTGGTGTCGGCTTGGTCGGGATTTGGAGTAGAAGTCGACAAGAGACGGCTGTTAAGCATTGAACTCCGTTGAACGAAACGAATTGGGATTGGCGATGGTGAAGGATCGGTGAGGAAGGCATTGATAGTTGGAGATGTTCGGATTGAGTTACGTCTGATGAAACTTGAGAAACCATTATGATGAAGAAGGTGACCAGAGCGAAGACGGTATGAAAAAGATGGGATTTTTGGTTGAGGGTGAAGATAAGAACGACAAAGCAAGAGCCCTGGAGCCCTAACGAGCCGAGATCCTCTCGACATCCCTTCTTGTCCGAAAGTTTCACAGACTGTCTTTTTTTTTTTTTTTGCTCCGGCGATGACTCCTCCCCTAATCTTACTCCCGAGCTAAGCTAAAACATGTCACGACGTTAGACAGTGTTTAATGGGCCTAAAATTAAAAAAGCCCAATAAATTTGAAGCCCAGTTGTGTTTATCCCCTTGTTGAATGAGTCGTCGTTTCTCAACCATTCTTTCATCATCATCGTCGTCGTCAAGCAATGGTTATTATTATGAGCTACTTCCACAAGACGTCATTGTTAGTAAAGAAATGGGAAGCCGTGCAGTATGTATACAACGTGTGGCACCACCGTGCTTTGAAGCCTCGCAAGTGAAGAAGAACAAAACAGTTGGTCCTTCTTTTGTGAATACTAGGAGTAAGAGAAGAAGAAGCAATGGAGTGAGATGTAGCAGCATAGTTGATTACATCGGAGGTGACTTGGTGAAGCCAGACATTGGTCGTTGGCTTCAAGATGTGGAAGAGCACAAGGCAATCGCTATTTACGCTCCTCATGAAGGTGGCTACGAAGGTCGTTATCTTAACCGTCTCAAAATGCAAGGTTACTACTTTCTTGATATCTCTGCTCGAGGCCTTGGTGACCCTGAGACTACCCTCCTCAAGAACTATCCTGTTTGCCCTGTATGTCTTGTTACATTGATCTTATCCTTCAATCTTGTTTCAATCAAAATTTTGTGTGAACCATGTCTCTTCTATTCTTCTAGGCTCACCTTGGGAAACAACCTATAGCAAGGTGGTATTATCCACCCGAAGTTGATTATAGGCTCTCTGCTCTTCCCCCTGGTGCCAAGGGTCTTGTCTTATGGGTCCTCGAAGCAAAGGTTTGCATTTTTCTCATTTGATATATTGTCTCAAAGACTCAAACATTGCTGCATCTCATCTTTCTATTTATATCTTATCAACAACTCAGGTTCTGTCCAAGTCTGAACTCCAATTTCTCGCTTTGCTTCCCTCTCTCCGTCCTAATGTCAGAGTAATTGCTGAATGTGGCAACTGGTGAGCATATCATGATTTCCTTATGATCACATTATCTATGCTTGCACTTTGCATGACCATTACCTATCCCCCTGCAGGAGAAAGTTCGTCTGGAAGCCTCTAGCAGAAATTGCAAATCTAGCTGCACAAGAATAACTTAATGGCACAAGTGGAGCTTACCGTGTATAGTTTTTTCATGAATACATATCCTGCAAGTGTAGCAAACTCATCATATTCAAAATTTGAAAACTGTGCTTGTTACTTTGTAATATATATAGACCCTTCTATTCCCATGGAGTAGTTACTGATAATTTCTGACTCTGCTTTGTCACAAATGAAAGTACTCATAATCAGTGATGGGACAGTCTAGTAGACACAACATGTACTAAGATACAGAGCAGTCGAAATGTAAAACTCAGAACACACTTGATTGATCAGAAAGACAGAAACATGTGTAACTTTAATCAACTCCATTCACTAGACAGTCTAGTAGACACAACATGTTCCAAGCCCAAAAAAATCGTTTTGAAACCCGAAAGTTTCAGATCTTTTGCAAAGTTCTTAAGATATCACCCACCTGTTACGAGACAACTTAATACCTAGAGCTTACACTTAAGATTCTTGCCATGATACTCTGTGAGAAATCTACATATATGTCACCCTTAAGACTTTGATGGAGCATCATGTGAAGATGCTTTATATTGTCATACTCTATGCTTAACCATAAGTCAGTGGCGTTTGTCAAGCAGGAAACTTTAAAGTAGAAACAACATTACGAAAGAAATAGACTTGATAATAAGCTCAGTACAAAACTTTAAGGCACTAAGACAAAGCTGGACTGGAGAATGCAATAACAAGACAGATGGCAAAGTTCTATACTACAGATTCTTTAACTTTAGGCAAGAAGGTATCCCACCATCCAGGTTCATACTTGGGGTATGGCGCCACCCAATTTTTAGGCTTATCGAACTCAAGAGTAGCAGGATTGGAGGCTAAAGCTTCATCAATAGAGGTAGCTTCAAAGGAATCATACAGAACACGATCCAACCTTAACTTCATAAACCTGCCATAACACAAAACAAAAACAACAATGCTTGTGTGAAAGAGGAACGTAATTTTGTTAAAAAAGAGAGTTAGGTATCCAAGGTTCTAACGTGATCCAGGGGCCATTGGTGGAAACAAGAGCAACAGCAGGACGACGAAGCCTTTGAGTAATTTTGGGGTAATTGTCAAGGAACTTAGGCTCAATCACAAGCCAAAAGTCTTGCTCTAAGTCACGCTCACCGTAGTAACGTAGACGTTCAAACAATTGCTCCTGAAAGTGTTCCTCTTCATCAAGCATGAATTTAGCATTTGCAACCAAAAAGTGATACTTAGTGCTCTCTCCCTACAATCATCCACAAAAACGTAAGCTCTTTGGTTTCGTTTTGATTAGTTGAGAGGAGAAAGATAGAGAAAAGAGTAACCTTTTTATCAGACTGTTGCTCAGCTGAAGTAGCAGCGGTTATGAAAGAAGATGAGAAATGTGATGGTAGTAGAGACAGAGGCGGCGGAGAGAGATGGAGTTTCTTCGTCTGCTTGGGGAAAGAAGAGGAGACGAGAAAGGGTTTCGGACGATAGGACGCGGCGGTAGGTGGCACCGCCACAGTCAATGCTCCGGTGACGCTCCACATTGCTGAATTGAGTTCTTTTGATCCGAGGCAGAATCTGTAAAAATCTTATCTTTTTTGCCGGGCGTAATCCATTATTATCATCATCACTCTCTCTCTCTCTCTCTCTATTTCTCAACTCTATTTTTAATTGATTTAATAACTTCTTTGGGCTTTATGATTTCAACAGTAAAGGCCCAATTTAGGGCCCATAAGAAAGAAGAAGGGAAAGGTGTTTAACTGTGACTTTAATGGCGACGGAGGCGGAGCTGAGATGCTGAAGCTGCAAGTTACCGGGAAGACGATCTTGTCCAGTATTCGTTGTCGGAGAGAGGCAAGTTCTTCTTACACGATTCACCATTTTAGAAGTTAGGAGGATTAATCTTGAGTGTTTCAATTGATGCAGATGTCAACGTGTTCGTCGTACGTATTTGGACCTTACAAAATCGATCCGCGTGAAGTGTTCTACGCAACACCTCTCTCTTACGCCATGGTTAATCTCCGTCCGCTTCTTCCTGGTCATATCCTTTTTTTTTTTGTTTTTTTTTGGCTTTCTTTTAACTATTTTGGTTTTGTTGTGTAAATTGAGTTCCTTTGTATGACTTTAACCACACGATCACATGTTCTTGTTTGTCCGAGACGCCTTGTGCCGCGTTTTACTGATCTCACAGCTGATGAGACTAGTGATCTCTGGCTTACTGCTCAGAAGGTTGGCTCTAAGCTTGAGACCTTCCACAATGCATCTTCTCTCACATTAGCAATCCAAGTAACTTTACAACATCTCTTTCTTTCTCTCCCAGTTCTTGTTTTTTTGTGTGTGTGTCTGAATCTCCGAAAGGATTGGAATTCAAATGATTGCTCTAAAACCTTCAGGATGGCCCTCAGGCGGGACAGACTGTTCCCCATGTACACATTCACATCATGCCTCGTAAAGGTGGTGACTTTGAGAAGAATGATGAAGTCTATGATGCTGTAAGTTTCCTGCATTTTGAACACATTCCCATCTTTTGTTTTATACAAATCTTATGGTGGTATCTTGTTGTAGCTTGATGAGAAGGAGAAGGAGCTGAAACAGAAGCTTGATCTAGACATAGAGCGGGTTGATAGGAGCATTCAGGAGATGGCTGACGAGGCTTCCCAATACAGATCTCTTTTTGATTGCTAGTTATCATTTATCAGTATCAAACCAAGCTATCCAGTAGCATTAATAAGATCATTGTAACAAGCGACTCCCAGTTTAATGTTTGGTGTCAGAGACTTTGATTCAATCTTGTAGTCTCCTCTCTTTCTAATGCGACCCAATCTTGGGCATAAATTAAGCGTTATCATTTTGATTGACATTTCTTAACGACATTAGAATCAACTCTTCCATTTTTAAAGAAAAGAATCCCACTTGCCATCATCATCATCTCATGCCTCATTTTACAGTTTACACAATGAACAACACTAAATACTTGAACTGATCAAACGCAGAGATGTATAAAATATTGTCACATAATCAGTACGCTGTGGATACTAAACAATAAACTAAGCGGCCTTTGATGGTTCTTCCCCTGGAGCATCATCCTCGTCATGGTAAATGTTCTCAGCCATCTGCCATATTTGGAGTATGTTGTCTTCAGCAACACTGGAAATCACCCAATCTTCACAAGGATTCCATGAGAAATCTGAGATCTTGCTAGTGTGACCACCATGAATAAACAGCAGCTCTGGTGGGCCGTCCTCTGCATCCTCCACAGTCTGTTCCTCATCGATCCTGTCATAAGATAACCTCAAACACATCAATATAACTCCTACATGACGAAACATGACCATTTAATAACTAAGCAATTAAGCGTTGAGCCCAGACCTGCTAAGGTCCCAAACCATAAGCCTTCTACCAAGGCAACATGATGCTAAGATTGTCTCATTCTTCGGGTTCCAACCAACTTGGAAAACCTCCTCTCTGGTGATCAAAACAAATAATTTAGGTTAGCGTACTGCTTTTACTTTAGCTCTTAGTAACAACAATCCATCTCTTAAGTTTATGGCGAATTGGTCTTACTTATGGCTATCAAATGTGTGAAGAGCGCTGCTTAGCTTCCGTAGATCGAATAATTTGACAGTCTTATCAGTTGACCCTGTTGCCACGACCCACTCATTAAATGGGTTGAAGGCTAGACAGTTAACCTGAGGCATTTCAAACAATCCAACAATTAACAAATACAGAGGAGGCAATGCAATTCAATGGTTTGCTGTTTACACGATAATAAGCTCTTAACCAAAACAACAGTTCAGTTGTATATCTAATGAGATACGTTGGAGCAAACAAACTAGCCTAATGCTCATATATTTTATCTGTATGTAACGCTAATAAATATATTGCAAACGCACCTCCATAGAGTGAGCAACAACAGACTGTACTGGTTTACTGGCAGATGGAGAACGAAGATCCCATATAAGAAGGTATTGGTCATCACCAACAGATCCAAACAGGTGTTCATGTCTCAGATGCCATGCAACATCTTCCACGACGCCTTCATGAGCCTATAATTAAGAAAACAATCATCAGCAAGGAAAACACAGAAACCACAACATTATATCTGTCTACATGCTTTCATAAAGTTTTGACTGTTTCCGTAAAGTAGATGCAATTGCTTTGCCTTCTAAAATGATGCAAAACAACAGTCCCAAGACATCCTAAGAATTTTACCTTAAAGATCTGATGAGCGTCAAGAACCCTGTTTTTAGGCGTAGCCTTGGTATCCCACAAGCAGATCTGAGCATCATCAGAGCCGCTAAGCAAATAACCCTCCTTGAACTTACTCCAAGAGAGGCCATATCCCTCAGAGCTGTGACCTCTGAGCCTTAAATCAGGATTACAAGCCCCGTCAAGTGGAGGCTTAGATGGATGCTTACTGTAATCGAAAACATACACCTCCGCATTAACTGTTTTGGTAGCAATCATGAAAGGGTTTTGAGGCATGTAGCGAGCTCTATTGACTTCTCCTTCATGATTAATTTGCTGCATAATTTGCACCTGCTCAAGCAAAAGTAATCACCTTTTTTAACTCATTTGAACCCTAAATTCTATCTAAGACTTTAAAAAGGTAAAAGAGAGTACCTTTCCGGTGGCGCAGCCGAAGCCGCCAAATTCAGAGCGGTCATCATCGTACTGACGAGCTTCGCTCTCGGTGTCGTCAAGGGGAAGCTGAACTTGAGCTACCATCAAGTAATTGGGTTCGTTCTCAGAAGTGTGGGTACCGAGAATCATCTTCTGAACGGAGTAGTCTTTACCGGCAGGCTCCTCACGCACCGGGAGCCATTCAACAGTGAGTGAAGGCCACTCAAGAGCGTGAGTAATGACGAGATCGTAGAGGAAAGGTGTGTTCTTCTTCCAGATCTTGTACTCTTCATTGATTAGTCTCTCCTCGATCTCCCCTCTCATTTCCTCTTCATCTTTCCCCATCTCGGCGATTAGTCTCTGTTATTCCCGCCACAAGCCACAAGGCAAAACCCTAAAACAGATCTCTTTTACAAAAATTGTTTGTAGAGAGAACTTCTCTCTTCTGTTTCTGTATAATTCAGATATAGAAGGAGATGAATTTAAAAAGGAAGAAGATATAGAAACAGGCCTTGGTATTTTCAAAAGGCCCATTTAATACCAGGCCCATTTAGGCCCACCCAGTGAACATACTAATCATCTTTTATCACACCAGTCAACAGAACGATGATCGGTGAAAAGAGAGAGATGGAGATCGGAGAAGATGAATGGAAGGTTTGTTGTGGAAGCTCCGATTTCGCGAAGCTGATGGTGGATTCTGCACCGTTTGAATCATTAGAAGCAGCAGTACATACTGCAAGAGACATCTGGTTCAACCTTGTTAATGTGACAGCTTGGCTTGAAGCATTCTCAGCTCATCCTCAGATCGGTGATACTCCTTCACCTTCTTCTATCAACTCCGATTTTGCTCGTCGGAGCAAAGCAGAGCAGTCTACGGCTTTTGCCTCAACCTCTTCTTCTGCTTTAAAAGTGAGATTGATCTTCTTCACGTTTCTTTTCTCTTCAGTAAATTTTATCAATTTTGCTTTCAAATTTCCTAGGAGCTTGCTGATTGGAATGTACGCTACAAGAAAAAGTTTGGCTTTATCTTCATTATTTGCGCCTCTGGCAAGACTCACGCTGAGATGCTCACTGCGTTAAAGGTCAATTTGGCATTTCCGGTTCAGTTTTGTTCTGTGTGTGTGAGTGAATGAAACAGTTACATATTCATCAAATCGTCTCTTTTTCAGGAAAGGTATGAAAATAGGCCAATAGTGGAGCTTGAGATTGCTGCTACAGAACAAATGAAAATAACAGAGCTACGAATGACAAAGCTCTTCTCCGATAAGGCTCGAGTTGTATCAGAAACTGACAGCTCTAGCTCTACTATTTCAACAACACCTCAAGGTATCTTGCTGATTTACCAAATCCTTTCCTTTTCAACGTTTTGTTTGTGGGTGTTTGAACGAGTCAGTATGATATCCTCATGGCTATGTTTGTTATCTGTGTGACTATTTCTACTTAAGATCGACTGAGAATCATAGGAGGACATTTGAATGTTGCAGCTGAATCAAAAGCTATCAAGAGAAGAAGTAGGCCACCAATCACGACTCATGTCTTGGACGTCTCACGTGGTGCTCCAGCTGCAGGTGTTGAAGTGCATTTAGAAGTGTGGAGTGGTACTACTAACGGTCCTTCCTTTGGTCACGGAAGTGGTGGGGTCTGGTCTAGTGTGGGCACTTCAGTTACTGATAAAGATGGGCGCAGTGGGGCACTGATGGATCTGGTTGAGGTTTTGAATCCTGGGACGTATAGAATAAGCTTCAACACTGCAAAGTATTGCCCAGGCTGCTTCTTTCCCTATGTTTCGATTGTATTTCGAGTTACAGAATCTCAGAAATTTGAGCATTTCCATGTGCCACTTTTGCTTTCACCATTTTCTTTCTCCACATACCGTGGGAGCTAGAGCTGCTACCGCTGTCTGCTGTACCCAGTTTCCAACATATTTGGTTTTTTCTGTACCACTACTTGCTATAAATTAAGGTCTTTATTCGAGTACGTATTTCTTTGGATTTGTAATTCTGTAAAGAATGAGTTTCGATCTAGACTCAATTGTGAGCAGGACAATAATAGTATAGATTACCATGCTAGACATCTTGGGAGTTTCTAACCCTTTGTACAAAATGGTCAATCACAAAACTAGCCACTAGAAAAGTTGTGTTTTGATCTCGGGAGATTCCAAACCTTTGAGCAAAATTGTCAAATCAAAACAGTTTCTACTAGTGAATATAATTCACACACCTCTACCTACCCCTCCCGTGTCTAAAGATCCCTCGCTATATCTACCTTCTCCAAATGCTTGCAAAATCTTTCGCAAATGACAATAGGTTGCTCCACGCACTTGACCTTTCTTCTTTCACCTCACCAGCTCCTGTCTCTTTTACTTCATGAGCTCCTGTCTCTTTCACCTCTTGAGCTCCTGTCTCTGAAACTTGTCTGTAAAAACAAAAGATATAAGAATTCAAACTGAAGCGGTGCCAATATGATCAACTTGAATTGACTTTTTTTTTTTCTATTAATTAACCAAATTGTCCTAAAATATGGATCGGACCAGCTAAGGAGAGACCTCGTTGTATGCACAAATTACCTGGTCTCAGTAGGCACAACATCTGCTGATACAGCTCCTTCAAGATGGTCTGCTTTCGACTCTTGATTACCCAAGTGAGTCAAGTTTCCCTTTTCCTCGGTCTCTGAGTTTTTTAGACATACCTCTACTTCAATTCTCTGACTTGTCTCTGTTTCTTTTTTGTCATCTGTTGCAGTAATGTTGTTGTTGCCCTGGAGATTACTTTCACCATCAGAGTCAGAGAGAGAAGAATCTATTATGTCCTGCCTCTGCTCACTTCCTATCTCAATATCCACACTGCCAGCCTATAAAACAGAAACAGGGATAACTAAGCCAAGTGATAAGTGAAGCCTAAGAAAATTAAACTGATCACACACCAAAGCAAGAGATTTTACTTGAATCTCAGGTTCAACAACGACAGGAGAGAAGTGCGAGGAAGAACCATCTGGCACAGAAGGAGAGACTGAGACTTCTGAGAGAGCTTTAGCTACAATTGGCACATCTTCTTTTGGTCTGAGTTTCAGCTCTTGTAAAATTACCCTGAGAATGTAACGAGAGCCTCCCACTGCCTTGATAGTAGCGCTTAGTGTAGGGAATTTACCAGCATTACTTGCTCTGTATCTGCATACAAACAGAACCGCAAGTTCAACAAGACTTTTGAGACTCAGATAACTAAGCTGCACATAATATACTATCTAGTTAACATGTGAAAGTAATCAGCGGAGAGACTGACTTACTCGTTGACATAAGCCTCAACCAAAACTCGCCGATCCTCTTTAGACAGTCTTTTGTAAACCTTAGAGGTTGTTGTTGTCAGAGATTCGCAAACAGCAGGAGAGCCATAGAACCTTGTAAGCTGTTTAACATCAGTTCCGAAAACAGCATTTCTGCGTGCAGCAGACACTGCAAAAACAACATCGTGGCGGGGAGTAAGAAAAACATTTCAGCAACTTTGAGTAAAAGAAAGGGTTTTAGCTTTGTTACAGGTAAAGTGTTTCAGCTGTCTCAGAAGCATCACTGCACTCGAGGGTCTACTCCACGCAAAAATTCCATAACTAGGCTTCTGTTCTGTTACCTAACTAAACATTCGAATTGGATTCTCTTAAGTAAAGGTTTATACTTTATACTAACGCCATTTTCAATAGCGACATAAACCTTCGAAAAGCGATAATAAGAGAAACTTACGTTCAGTGAGGAATGAGTCGATCGTTGTGTATTGGTCTGAAAATTGCGAATCGTAGTTTTTTTGAGAGAGACGAAAGAAAAGCGAAGAACAAGTAGGGTTCGTTCTCGTTTGTTCTTTTCCCTAATTCTTCTGCCAAATTTGCGTAATTGTTTTTTTTTTTTTTTTTTTTTTTCTCTCTTCTACTTGAAGTTGGGCTAATCCAGTGGGCTCGAGGATAAGGACTTGTTCGCCAAGACAAATTTGTAAAATTACTATATTGTCCGGAATACTTCGATAAATTTCAAAAAAAATGTCTAGTAAACCATATTGGATGAACGTCACGAGGGATGGGCGTTGTTGTAAATTTGTAATACATCTACACCTATTTACATTGGAGCGAGCTAAACAAGTTTAGATCGAACTCCTCTTGGAAACTGGAGAGGCTAAGCAGCTAACCGGAGAAATCCACCAGTATTGGATGGAGCTGAGTTGAGAGAACATATTTTCGATAAATCCATAGCATTTTGTTTGTTTCCTAAATACACCACAAAGTCTCGTAATAACATTCATAGTGCGCGTTAAATCTTTCAAGGCTTTTCCTTATAGTATATTCATTACCAATATTGACCTAAAATATAATATGATAAGACGGTAAAATGAAAACTAAGAATCAGGATACATCCTCGAACAAAGTCTTTTCCTCCACAATCTTGGCAATACTTCCATTTACTTGTACCCATGTTTCTGCTACTTTCTTGATTTTTCCATCAGACATCTCCACCAATGTGAAAGCTCTTGTTGTGTTGCCACTCTTCTCAGACTCATCTGCTCCACTCAAACTATCTCCCTGACAATTTTCCTTTGCCCTCTTAACTCTTGGAACTATTGCACCGTTCAAATAAACAATCTGGTTGTCACTATTTTGCACAACCATTTTCCGATTTCCTTTCCCTGATTCCAACTCCTTATGCATGTGTCCAAACACAACTAAAGGAATCGATAACTTTGTTGTCTCCTTCAGCTGGCGTATTGCCTGTTCTAGATCTGAAACATTAAATGACGTTTCTTATCAAAAACATTAGCTTGTATTCCCGCATAGCGTTCTTGCATCTGTCACCAAACTAACTATGCAATGAGCAAGGAAAATGCTACTGATGCCTAATTGAAAGGATGGCAGCTTACTTTACCTAGATCACCATGGTCACCGCCTTCATCCCCCCAGTCTTTTCCACATATATCCTCTGCTTGAAAACCAAGACCTGAAAGACACATAAACCTTATCCTTATAAGTTCAAACCTGACTGGCTTAAGAGTAGACCAATAAGGGAGGAGTTTTAAAGGTTGATGCACCTGTTGGCCCATTATGAGCAAGAATTATCGCCACATGATCTTCTGGTGTTCCATGTGCAGCTCGACATATACTCTCAGCACTGGCATCCATATCACGAACTCCGTACCTAGAAGTGTGAAATGAATTGTAATTTTCTCAGACTCTATCCAGGGTGGTTAAATTGCTATCCCTAATCACTAGACTTCAAGTATAGAAAGGGCTACAGATTCACTAATATTATCAACTCATTTTCTTATGAACATAATCATTCAAAGGTTTTCTTCTTGGAAGACGAAAAGCTATTCTGACCCATAAATATTTCATACTACAGAGCATACAACCATACATGAAGATGCATGTCTGCCAGTCAAAAATACTAACCTCTTGACAAGAAGCTTTTTACGATGCAATTGATTCCCCCATGTGAAAAGGGTCGACCACCAACAATACTGAGCTTCAATGATGGGAAGTCCAAGCGTTGATATCCTACATGCTCGTCACCAAGGCTGTTGATTGCAAAGGAAAACAAAAAAGCACAAGATAACTTTTCGGAATCTGTATCCAGTAAATCAAAACCAAAAACTACAGGAAATAGAGCTAAGGATCACAAACAGAAAAATCACAAGCTCTTTTTTTTACAAACAAATCAAGAACACCAAAAGCACACATTTCCTTTGTTTCAACCAATAAACCCTCTCTCTAAATCTAGTTCCCGGAGATGGGTCTCACGATGAGTACTCTTTCCTCTAGATATGGAGTTCCCCGAAGAAAGTCCTAATAAACTATGAATATCAAATCAAGCAACTTGATAGTTATCTCAAGAAGCCCTAACATCGAAATAACTTTGAAGGGTGTGCATTAAATACCAGAATTGCTGAACAATAAAAAAAAAAAAAAAAAAAACATTGCAGTAGCATCGTTTACATTACATGTAACAACACAAGAATACCAAGTCGAAATGAACTGGAGGAGCAAGCAAAACCATATGTGGGTGAACATTGACAGACAACCAAAAGCAGTAAGTGATCACATGTATTTCTTGATGTAGCATCATGAGTGTCAAGTCAAAAGCACAAGCAAATAAAAGACTCACCTATCGAGTTGCATTTGAACGCCGTTTGGTTTGCTGAAAGAAACATAAACCAGACCATAGAAACCTCACTATTAGAAATCAAGACCAATGTCCGAAAAAACGGTAAATCAGAAAGAAAGAAAAAAGGTTAGTGCTAACCTTGAGAACTTCTGGGTGTTCCAGGCATCGTGATTACCCAAAATAACTGCTTTAGGGAAAGGAAGAGCAGCTACGCTCTGCACAAGTGGGACATCTTCCTCACCAAAATCACCTAATCAAAATCATAGAAGGGTAGTATGAAGAAAAAGTAGATTAAAAAAAAAGTCGAAAAGGAAGTCAATTCGTCGAAAGTAACAGAGAAGTTGCCTGTGAATAGCACCAAGTTAGGCTGCAAATCAGGTTCAGAAAGAGAATTTAGGGTTCATAAGCCATGAGGAAGTAAACATGAAAAAGGGTTTACAAGATGGAAGGGAAATCAAAGGACCTGCAGTAGACGAAGAGCCTTTTGATCTTCATCTAGATTCCAGAAGCCATGCTTTAACCACAGAACACGAAAAAGGTAAGACTAAACAAAAAGATCAACGAAGGCTTTGAGAGAGAGAGAAGATACAGAGAGATGAAGTAACATTACGATATCTCCGACAACAGCGATTCGTACGAGAGAAGAAGACGCCATTAGAGAAGAACTACAGAGACTTGAGAATTGAATTTGATGTTTCTGAAGAAACAAGGAGCAATAAATGACAAGGTGCACCAATGATATGATGCAAACTTCTTTTTTTTTTTTTTTTTAATATAACCTAAAAACGGCGCCGTTTCCGCATAATGCTACAATAGTCACAATTGCTGACAAACCCAATTGGATTTTTTCTTTTCATCCTTGCCTTTTTTTTTTTAGTATACAAACACCCCCACCCGAATGGAAAAACAGAGAACCCCAATTGCTTATTGTTACCAAAAAGAATGTCTCCTTCTACTTACTTACTAACTGTATCAATCGGTTATTAACTCTTCTTTTTTCCCCTCCTTTCCATCTTCTACTGTTACAGCTTGAAGACGCTCTGATAGCTGCTCCACTGAGGTCTCTTCTTTCCCAACTTCTTTTCTCGTTCCATCTTCTCCTCCCATCTTCTGCCTCTCTCTCTCATCATAGTAGCCGAAATCTTCGAGGATCGATGTATGTGCCTCATATTCTTTGAAGATTCTTAGCATCTCAATCCCCTGACGTAGCTTTACCTGTTACAGAAGTTCATCAATTTAGTCCCATCACCACATACATAGATTTTCAGTTAGTTAATGCATGCAAACATCTACTTTAAGATTTCAAAGTCTCTAGAAACCTAAAGCCACGAGTGCAAGCTTTTTTCTACCAAGCCTATACATGTCCATCGGCCTCATACCAAGAGAGACTATTGAAGCAAAACTTTCCTCAAAATTACTACACCAACTATTAAGACAGAAAAATAAATGATCATAATGACAACACTGGGCAAGGGCAACAAAAAAAGTTAAGACCCACCTCCTGCGAGTCTCGGCTGTGTGTCACCGGCTTGTTCTCATTGTTTTGTAAAAGAATATGACTAAATCGGTTATTCGGTACATCTTTCACAATATGCCATTTCACTGGGAACTGCCCACTCCACCTGTCTTGCTGCCAGTAACCAGCATCCTTTTCAAAGTCTACAGGTCCGACCATTTCAGACACCCCACAGAATTGTCCACTAGCATTTACCTGCAAGATTTTGAACTTTCGTTAATCTCACTGTTTCCTTGAAGCAACTGATGGTTGTCTTCCAATTGCTATAAAAAGGAACATATCAGTTACATATATACTATAACGTCAAAGAAAAAAGCCATACCGAGAAGAACAGAAAGATTGGGCACTTCCCACCCATCTTCTCAGCCTCTCGATAAGCCGTATCTAGTTTTTTGTTGCCATGCGGTGTGCTGGCCCAGACATTGTACTTGATACTCCTGTGGACATTGTCTTCACTAAATGACTTGACGATAAAGAATTTGGCATTCTTATAGTCTGTCACAAATTCTGGATGGTTGTACAAACTGGGATTTGGTCCAGCTGTACTTGAATCACTCGTTGAATCATCAGTAGTAGAGCCAGGTTTGGAGCTGATCTTGCTCTTTACCCGGCTTGATGACCGTGGTCCTCGATTACCATACAGATCATTGGTGGTAGATACAGGGCCCTGCTCCCTCTCTCGCCTTTTACCTATGTCAGGGGTTACTCTGACTCGATTATCAACTCCATAATATGGGGCGACAGCGCTAGGATTCTGGTAAGATCCTACATGATAATAACCTCCCAAAGACGAGCTTGAAGCAACTCCACTCCCTTGCAAAGTCACCTGATAGAAGATGACAACAACATGTTATAAGCCCATAAAACTGTAAAATAATTGAATTTGATGAGTATGCCAAAAACGCCTCCATTCTCCGAAACCATTAGAGGGAAGAAGAAACGTAAGCTTGACTTATTAGAAAGAGTATTAACCTGTGAAGCATTCTGATCATATGGGCCAAGTATACCCATCGTCTGAGGATAAGGTATAGGTGATGTTAAAGAGTTGTCCCCTTGATTCCCAGGAAAATTGACTCCACCATATTGACCAAAAGGAATCATATAAGCAGATGAAGGGTCAATATCAGAGGGAGTATAATACGTAGCAGAAGGTGCACCATAAGGTGAGTAAAAGGCAGGGGAGACAGGGATCTGGCCCTCCAACATCATAGATGTATAAGGGTTGAAGCCATAACCAGGGTGGTACATAACAGATGAATTGTCATTGTAAACAATCTGAGAATAAAAGAATAACCAAAGTTAATAATGTAACTCAAAGAGAAAGATACATAGAGTAACAGGACAAGTCATACTAACCTGTGGCACATGCAGGCCTTCAGGGGTAGTAGTAGCATAATGTGGATATCCATCCCAACTGTTGATGCTTTGTGCATACCCTAGAGAACACACACAACAATGCAAATTGAGTACTCTCACAAACCAAAAGGGGTTTATATACAAAAGAGAAAGAGAGAGAGAAGAACACAAATAATACCAGGATTTGTAACATCCCAATCGTAATGATAGACATTAGTAGGGGGTTGAAGGACATTAAAGTATGGAGCGGGACCAGGAGAAGGAGTAATCGAAGAAGAGGAAGATACAATGTTCCTTCCAACTTCGTGAGAAGAAACCTGCTGGTGAAACGAACAAAGCAATTTAACCTAATTTGGTTTACAGAAAGATTTAAGATAGTACAAGAAGAAGAAGATGAATTGAATTGAATTGAATTACCTGGTTGACGCCATTAACGGCCATCACTGGTCGTTCCCCTGCGCGAAGTCAAACATATATCTCGTTAGAAGTAGAAACCATGGGAGAAAGAAACGAACATAATTAACGGCTCTATAATGCTCTCTAGGGTTTGGTTTGGGTTCAATTGGGGGATTTTTGTTAATTGAAGAAATCAGAGAGATGCGAAAGAGTAATAAATAATGAGAAGGGGGAGAAGAGTGTATACCAGAAGAGACGATTCGGTTGCGCTGATTTGTTGAAGAAGAAGAAGAAGAAGAAGCGGGATCCATGGGACGAAGAAGAAGGAGAAAGAGAGATCTGTGTGGGATGTGACTGTGAAAGAGAGCCAACGGGGAATCGCAAAGAGGTTTTTGTGAGATTGATTTTAATTTTTTGAAACAACGAAAACTCTCTTTCTCTCTATTGCAACTGTTGTGGGGTCCGGGTCCGGGTTATATATAAACTCGCGTCGATTAGAGTTGGTTCTTCCTTTCCCTGGCTTCCCTTTTTTAAAGGCGGTTTGAGCCTTTTCGGTTTCTTCAATGTTTCCCAATAAAAACTGTACTATTCACCTTTTTTCGAATATGTTCATTTCATTGTTCAATGCTTTTTCTTCCCAAGTCAGAATTTTACAAAAAGAAAACAAACAAACTTCAAAAGTCAAATCTTTTTGTAAGCCAATGCATGGATGGAATTAAACTATCCGAGATTCGATTCGTCATCCGTTACGAAATTTTTGAACGTTCAAAAGTTCTAGAGTCCGAGGAATTCAAATCTCTGAGTTGTTCGCTTTCTCTCTTTAACGTCTAATTCATTTATTGCATTGAAATCATATAAAAAAAACTGACATAATTAACGTCGGACAAAAAGTATACGACGCAGATACACAGGAAAAACGTGATAGTAAATGATGAAAAGAAGTGAATTTACATGTTTAATACTAAAACCTTGCTAAAACTGATTGATTTTTTTTTCTTTTTTCCATTTAGAGTCAGTTCCAATATGTGAGATCATCCTTTTGAACTCCATAGTCCTCTAATTTTGTCAATGATATATGGATTCATTAGTCGTTTGAATGATCCCATATTGCTAATGAGGCATTGATTAATTTGTCGCACCCCAAGCTCCTTTCCGGACCTTACCATTAGTACTCACGATTGCAACATTCAAAAGCTGTGTTTGAGTGCAAAATAGGACTTCAAAGGCACCACATTACTTATGTGGGATCCGATGAAAATGGCCATGAGCCCATTACCAAATGACTTTTGATCCTAAGTAATCTATTTACACATGAAGAACCAATTGACTTTTTGATCCTAAGTAATCTATTTACACATGAAGAACCAATTGACTTTTTGATCTTAAGTAATCTTTTTACCCAATTAACACCAACTTTGTCCTTCGGTGGTTCAAATCTATCGTTCTATGTGTGTGCATCCTCTCCAATATTCCATAAAATACAAGACCAAAAACATCGATCTATTTCCCACACACAAAAAAAATAAAAAAAAATCTAAATCCGAGTAATTGAAATCTCTGAGTTGTTCTCTTTCTCTTTTTAACGTCTAATTAATTTATTGCATTGAAATCATATATAAAAAAATTATATAACTAGATGAGGACCCGCCCGATGTGCGGGTTCTAAGTTTTATAAATTAAATTAAATTTTTAAAAATATATATATTAAAATTTGTTGTTAGTTATTTATAAATTTTATTTTCGTTATAATACACTGATTTATATTTATTTACAAATCTTTTATGTATGTTACTATTAAAACTGTATTTTTTACACCTAAATATACTCTGTGTTACAAATATATTCTTTATCACTACCTATAAAATGTCTATATGAATACATTAAGCCAACTATTTTACTTTTATTTCTGCATAGTTTTTTAATTACTAAAATTATTGGCTCAAAAAACATTTTGAATAAAAAGTATATTACATAATATACTAATCAATGATATATCATCAAAATAATGTATTACCACCATGGAGAAAACATCAGCTCCGCTCTCATCCCTTATGGAGAGAACCTTGCGTGCAACCTCCTCCACCATGGAGAGAACTTTGGCTCCGCCTTCCTCTCTTGGGGAGATAACCTTGTGCCCAACCTTCTCCACCATAGAGAGAACCTGGCTGTGTCGTCCTTCTATGTGGAGAGAACATGTTCATGTCTTTTTGCTATCTCAAAATGGCTTGCTCCGACAACCAATAAAAGTAAAAACATTTTTCTAACGTTACAAAATCTTTTGATAGTAACTAATGTTAAATTTTCTAATGTATTCGTGATAGTAACTATGCAGAAGTGAAAGTAAAATAGTTGGATTAATGTGTTTATATATTACATAATATAGTAATCAATGATGTATCATCACAATAATGTATGACCCCCATGGAGAAATCTCGGCTCCGCCCTCATCCCTTATGGAGAGAACATTGCGTCCAACCTGCTCCACCATGGAGAGAACCTTGGCTCCGCCTTCCTCCTTTGGGAGATAACCTTGCGTCCAACCTCCTCCACCTCCCTCTCTTAGGGAGATAACCTTGTGTCCAATCTTCTCCACCATAGAGACAACCTCGTCTCTGCCCTCCTCCTGTGTGGAGAGAAAATGTTCATGTCTTTTTGCTATCTCAAAATGGCTTGCTCCGACAACCATTGAAAGTAAAAACCTTTTTCTAACGTCACAATATGTTTTGATAGTAACTACTGTTAAATTTCCCAATGTATTCGTGGAAATGCCTTTGACACACCATGATGTAGTCTCTGTCTCTGTAACGCCTAAACCGACACCTTGCTTAGTGAGCCCATGTCCACTCTCAGTCCATGGTCCACCTTCCTAAGTGGGCCCTTCATCTATTCTCGGCATTTGGACCCACCCATATTTGATGGCAAGTTTGTTACGTCTGGGAGGCTTTAAAAACTTGTTTACCGACCCTACAAATCAACAAATGATATTTTCTTGTGTTTTGTCCTCACTCGCATAGTTCCGACAATCACTTCCAGGAAGGTCACCCATCATGAAATTCTCTGAGGACCCATGATCAAAAAAATAAGTGCATTTTGGTGACATATGTGGTCATATCAATTCTTTTAAACTTTTACGCAAACCAGGGTATCAGAGTCATTGAGATCCTATGGATCTATTAACAACGATTTATGTTTTTTCAATTTATCTATCTATGTTTGTTGTAAGCTTGTGTTTGATTAACTCATTTTATCCATCCATTAGGTTGATGAGCTTCTACTCGTTATCTCCATTTGGGATTGAGTGGAAATAATGGTAACAATTATGTTTGAAAAAAAAAAGAAGGGTTTATGACCAACCAATCAAGATTGAGAAATTAGAAGAAAATTAATTTGGCATAATTAAAGAAACAATAAAAAATTATAAGCATGGTAATATATCCCAAATAATTCAAAGATGAAAATATAAATTAAATAAAACAATCTAAAAATACTAAAATAATTTTTAAAATACAGTATTAGGAAAAGAATATGCATATATTAATCTTTTTTTTAGGTCACCATATTATTCTTACCTATTCCCAACTGGAAAAGGAGAAAGTAGGAGAAAATTTGGTTTAAAAACATAAGAAAAATTTATCTTTCCATTTAAAAAAATTTCCCAATTAAACAAAATTGAAAGCAATGTTTTTGAACAAATTATTTAAATATAAGATGATCTATGTTTATATAGAAGTGAGTATTTACAAAATTTAGAATTAATAATTAACTGTATATTTTCTTTAATCCCTTTTTCTATATTTTTCTAGAATTAATAACTTAAATATTAAAAATAAGTAAATAATATTATAATTTCGAATTTTATAATTATTTACAAATTTTTTATTTTTTCTAAATTATGTATGTTTTGATAATTATCTTTTTATATTATTAATATTTTTTAAAACAAAATATTTTATTTTTGTTGTAATCAAATTCCTTTTATTAAATATTAATTTTTACATATGTCAAAATCTGAAATTGATAACTTGACACATGTCAAAATCTTGTTAATGGCTAACTTTCAAAACCCAACTTTATATAATAAGATTAACGTCGGACAAAAAGTATACAATGTAGATATATAGAATCTAAGTGATGGTGAATGATGAAAAAAGTGGACTTACATGTTTAATACTAGAACTTTACTTGCTAAAAATGATTCATTCTTTTCTTCTTTTCATTTAGAGTCCGTTCCAATACGTGAGATCATCCTTTTTGACTCCATAGTCATCTAATTCTGTCAATGATATACAGATTTTCTAATCCATTAGTCGTTTTATGATCCCATATTGCTAATGGGGCATTGATTCATTTGTCACACCCCAAGCTCCTTTCCGGACCTTATCATTAGTACTCACGATCGCAACATTCAAAAGCTGTGTTTGAGTGCAAAGTGGGACGTCAAAGGCACCACAATACTTATGTGGGATCCGATGAAAATGGGCGTACGTGACGACTTTTGATCCTAAGTAGTCTTTTTACCCATGAAGACCAAATGACTTTTTGATCCTAAGTAATATTTTTACTCAATTAACACCAACTTTGTCGTTCGGTGGTTCAAATCTATCGTTCTATGTGTGTGCATCTTCTTCAATATTCCATAAAATACAATGCCAAAAACATTGATCTATTTCCCACACAACCAAAAAAAGAAAACTAAAACTTGACATGGAACAACTTACTATTATTCCTTGACGTAAGGTAAATGCATATTGAATGCCGTTAAGTAGGGTAGACCCATTCTATAGCATGGACATCCCAGAGTTGTATTACAGCTCAAAGAAGTGTACAATATGAGTTTGTTTTCTTTTCTTGCTTGTAAAATACTCATTCCATTTCAAAATATAAGATGTTTTAGAAAAACTTTTTGTTTCATAGGATAAGATGTTTTCAAGTTTCCATGCAACTTTTAGATTAGTTTAGTATTTTATATTATGCAGTATTGTTTCTCATTGGTTGAACTTGTTAAAATTAAAAACTTCTTAATCTACGTGTTTAAGTTGAAACATCCTACATTTTGAAACGGAGGGAGTATATATTTCATCCAACGACCAAATTCTCATGTCTGTTATAAACTACTTTCTCTGTTAAGTATACTAGGGCCGGTGGAATGATATCTTTGATTCCATGCCAGGCTCAACTTTGAACTTTTCATAACAAGATGGAATGACATCTTCGATCAGTTCCATCAGTACGTGATATCAACTTTTCATATTTGTACGTGTAAAAATTATTATATGTGCAAAATTGTGAAGAATTGAGGGAGTAATTAGTATATTTTTAAATGTCATGGAAGATTCATGCAACGAACGACAGAAACACGGTAAAGGGAGATAAAAATAGGTTTAAATGGGTGTTCAAGCCATAAATGGGATGAACAATTTTCTTTCTTACTATTAATTAACTTTCTTTTTCTTCATTCCCCATTTTACAACCCCTTCTTTCTTTAGCCCCAAGCTTCCGTTTTTCTTCATCTTTTCTTTCACAATCTCAAACCCATACAGGGTAAAGAAGCACAAGGAGGCAGAAAGAGGAGAAGGGGCTTATGTTCTTGCTTAAATTCGCATTGTGCGATTTCTTAACCTCTTTTTCACCTTTTTATTATATTTAATTTGTTTGCGTCTCATAATAGCTTTTTCCTTTGTGTTACGAACAGGATCAATTAACACAGATATGCTGAGGTTTATCATCATTTTTTCCCTTTTTATACACTCATGTGTTGGGGCTCCCAGACCTCCTGCTGCTGCCGCGGCCGTTCCTGCCAAGAAATGGCTCACCCTTAACGGTATGTATCATTTTACATTACATGCATGATTTTTTTTCTAGGTAGTATAACATATGAACATGCTCGTAGTACATAATCATATTAGTTTGTTTCTAAGAATCCATACCTCTCTTTTTTTTCCTTCAGGACAAGAGCCTGCGGTTGTCGCTAGAGGCGGATTCTCGGGTCTTTTCCCGGAGTCAAGCGCCCCTGCAAACGACATGGCTGTTAGCACCAGCTCGCCTGGCCTCACAATGTTATGCAACCTTCAGATGACTAAGGACGGTGTGGGTCTTTGCTTGTCAGATATCAGACTTGACAATGCAACCACCATCTCCACGCTCTTCCCCAAAGCCCAGAAGACTTACAAGGTCAACGGTCAGGACCTCAAGGGATGGTTTGTCATTGATTACGATGCCGAAACCATCTTCTCCAATGTCTCTCGTATGTCTTCTTTCTCTTTTCTTACCTTCAACACTACTCTCCCTCTCCACCACTACACATTCTCATGTTTTGTATTCTTGAGCAGTCATCCAGAACATCTTCTCTCGGCCCAGCATCTTCGACGGCCAAATGCCGGTTTCTGCTGTGGAGGACGTCCTTGGAACCAAGCCTCCCAAGTTCTGGTTAAGCGTTCAGGTACCACTTCTTCTCTTATGAGCATATGATTAAACAATATGGGAAGGTTCTTGTTGATTCATTAAAAAAAAAAATCAAATGTGCAGTACGATGCCTTCTACATGGAACACAAGTTAAGCGCAGCTGAGTACCTGAGAAGCTTGCAATTCCGCGGCATTAATGTCATCTCATCTCCGGAGATCGGTTTCCTAAAGAGCATAGGTATGGACGCAGGCAGGGCCAAGACAAAGCTCATCTTCGAGTTCAAAGAACCTGAGGCAATTGAGCCCACCACCAACAAGAAGTACAGCGAGCTTCAACAGAACCTCGCAGCAATCAAGGCCTTTGCTTCAGGCGTTCTTGTCCCCAAAGACTACATTTGGCCCGTTGACACGGCTAAGTACCTTAAACCCGCCACCACCTTTGTGGCTGATGCTCACAAAGCTGGTCTAGAGGTCTATGCTTCTGGCTTTGCCAATGACATGCGTACTAGCTTTAACTACAGCTTTGATCCCTCCACTGAGTATCTCCAGTTTGTAGACAATGGCCAGTTCGCTGTTGATGGCATCATCACCGATTTCCCGCCAACAGCATCACAAGCCATTAGTGAGTTAACTTCATCTTATATAGATGTATCCACAAATATTTGGTTATTAGGAAGAAGCTAACGCTTCATGTGTCTATGTTCTTGCAGCTTGCTTTTCTCACCAAAAGAGCAATCTCCCCAAAGTAGGGAATGCGTTAGTTATAACTCACAATGGAGCAAGCGGGGACTATCCAGGCTGCACTGATCTGGCTTACGAGAAAGCAGTCAATGATGGAGCAGACGTGATTGACTGTTCTGTTCAGATGTCCAAAGACGGAATTGCTTTCTGCCATGATTCTGCAGACCTCACAGCAAGTACCACCGCCATGACTACCTTCATGTCCCGAGCCACCAGCGTTCCTGAGGTCCAGCCTACCAACGGCATTTTCTCTTTTGATCTCACCTGGGCTGAGATTCAGTCTGTGAAGCGTAAGAATTTGGTTTCTTTTCTACAAATTTTTTTAATATTTCTTAAACTAAATTACTGAGCTTGGGATTTCTTTGTCTTCAGCACAAATTGGGAACCCCTTCACTTCCACGGGCTTCCAAAGAAACCCAGCAAACAAGAACGCTGGGAAGTTCATGACTCTCGCTGAGTTTCTTGAATTCAGCAAAGCAAAGGCAGTCCCCGGAGTTCTGATCAACATAGAGGTAATCCTTTTTTTTTTAAACTACAAATGCTCTGTTATTTAACACAAGGAAGCTCCTCTTAACACCTTGTTTGTTGACAGAATGCTGCTTATTTAGCCTCAAAGAAAGGCTTAGGAGTTGTAGACGCAGTTAAGTCTGCTCTGGCCAATTCCACAGTCGACAAGCAATCAACTCAGAGGGTTTTGATTCAGTCAGATGACAGCTCAGTCCTGGCTACTTTTGAGGCTATTCCTCCGTACACAAGAGTCTTGAGCATTGACAAGGAAATCGGAGGTGCTCCCAAGCCATCTATCGATGAAATCAAGAAGCATGCAGATGCCGTGAATCTCAAGAGAACTTCCCTTTTCACCGTCTCCCAAAGCTTTGTCACAGGGAAAACTAATGTGGTGGAGGAAATGCACAAAGGGAATATCTCTGTTTACGTTTCGGTCCTGAGGAACGAGTACATCTCCGTAGCATTCGACTACTTCTCTGATCCTACGGTTGAGCTTGCAACATTCATTGCAGGGAGTGGCGTTGATGGAGTCATCACGGAGTTCCCTGCCACCGCTACCAGATACTTGAGTAAGTCATGAAAAAACAATATATGCATAACCAAGATATGTACAAAACAAAGATAAAGGCTGATCAATTTATATTTGATGCAAATGCAGGGAGTCCATGCTCAGATTTGAACAAAGATCAGCCCTACGCCATCTTACCTGCAGAAGCTGGCGCTCTACTAGCCGTGGCAGACAAGGAAGCACAACCACCGGCTGGTGCCCCGAACCCGCCTCTTGATGCCAAAGACGTGATCGATCCGCCTCTGCCTCCAGTTGCAAAGTTGGAAGCCTCCAATGAAGCTGAAGGATCTAAGCCACATCCCCCTCCTTCAGGCACTGTTGCTATCGCCGCTAATCTCGGCCTTTCCTTGCTGGCAATTCTAGTCTTGGGAGTCCTCTGTGTTGCCTAAATATAGATTGATGCAAACAGTTTGTAATATGAAATCCTCTTGTTGACACTTATGCTATATGTTGTTATCATACGTTGCTACGATTTACACACACACATGAACACAACGATCAAAGCTCTAAAGAAGCCTCTTTTTTGTGTAAGAGTATTGATTAGTTCAGAAACTGGAATCTTGGCGATCTACCATTTTGAATTTTCTATCTTTTTCTATTTCCCTGACTAACCCTTTCCACAAGGTTTTCCTGCAGCTAGTACTCTCTCAAGATAGTGAAGCTGCAAAAAAAATGAAGAAAACATAGATCAATACTAAAATCACCGTAATAGTTGTGTTGTGTAACCGGATCACAATATGAAAGACAGTTTCTCACTTGGGAAATTAAAAAGCATGATTCCCAGTTCTGAGTGGAATAAATTGTTTTCACTCTCACTATGCTAATTTCTCGACTCTTAAATCATTGTAGCACTTTGAGCAAAACCCAACCTGCTGCACAGTTTTAAAGAAGTAAATGGGAAAAGACACACATGAGGAAAACAAAATCACATTTGCTTGCTTAGATTGACCAAACATGTGGTATGATGATGTATTTATGTTTATTGCTTTATATAATTACAATATCTTATACCCCTCCCCTATTTTACAAGTTAGCTTTGCCGTTAAAGAAGATAAAATATTGTTGTCCTTAACATCCCAACTTCTTCCATTGTTCAATGGTCTAAGCCAGTATCAAGCACGGCCTTCACCTTCACAGGTGCTTCATCTCAAGGCCGGTCCAGTCCTGGACCATTTCCATCTAGAAATCGGAACAGTCCGTTATTCAAGGAGCGGTTCTTTCCTTTAGTCGTTCAGTACTCATTCCTTTATCTACTCCACTTGTTTTTGTTTTCTCCTTCTCGACTTCTTCATCCAAGGGCTTCTTGATTTCTTTATCTAATCCACTTGTTTTTGTTTTCTCTTTCTCGACTTCTTCATCCAAGGGCTTCTTGATTTCTTTATCTAATCCACCTTGTTTTGATTTCTCCTTTTCAGCAGCATTCTTCTTAGCTTCTGCCTCGAGTTGTTTTCCGTTTTCTTCGTGTGCACGATTGAACAGTCTAACAAAGTTTAGCAGAGTCGACACCACTGCAATTTACAACCACTCACTAGATTCAGAAAACTTTTGGAACACATGGTTTCACATTAAGCTACTGAAAAGGATTGCATACCTTGTTCAAAAGGGCACTTAGCAGGGTCTTCACCAAAGTAAAGAATTAAGCCATCCACGTTTCTTCCCTGCAATACATTGTTTATTTATTCTGACCAAGTTCTCAAACAAAGGTAGATCAGAGCAGGTATATAATATCTACATTGGGCTTTTGGGGACATACCACTCCTGAATATAGTGAAGCCAAGCACCTTACTTCTGCTTCTGCATAATGAAGGAACTCCTTCAATATCTGAGAATTTTTTTGAAAGCCTTGATTAATATGATATCAAACAAGAATGAAAGGAATCAATTATCAACTCTCTAGTGTCAAAACATGTTGCATGGTTCATTAGTTAGTACCCATATAACATCCCTGTTAGTTGTTATAAAGAATAATTCTCTTCAAACTTCACTAGCCACATAATTTGGAGATCACACCCCTACTTTCTACCCTCGTTGGCCTGCTTATCTTTCTTATTCGACTTGATTATTCTCCCAGTAAACGGTATGTGTTTCTAATGAAGGTCAATTTTTCATACATATTTTCTGTTCCCTTGCAAAAGCCTTGGTAGATAAAACTACCATCAATGACAGCAATACCTCGTTAAAATTATGTGAGATTGGGCCATCATTTTCGGACATGGACAGTTCCTGAACAACTTTCTCCAGTCCCTTGTTTATAGCTTGCATCTCTTCTGCCAGAAACTTCAGTTGAATCTGTATCAAACTTCAGGAAATTAACGCCCGTTTCAAGTTTTCTTATAGATTTCCGCAGAAACATGAAAATTTAAAACTAAATACCTTTGTTGCCGGCTCCAGTGAGGATAGTTCTTTTGTGAAATCTAAAACTTCTGGAATTTTTTCAGCAAGTATCTGTAAAAGATCCCATCAGACTATATATTTCGCTATATCTACGTAGTACATCCATAAAGCTGCAGAAGCACAGACTATAATAGCTACCTTGCATAGATAATGCATTAGAGTCATACGGTTGTTACGTGCCCTTGTTTCACTGAGTTTTGGCAGACTGTCCAATTTAAACCCAACCGCAGCACCTAGGCAAAAACTAATTTGAGAGCAGGATAAAAGATAAAATACAGAGTTGATACATTCCATTGCCAAACTCACCCCTAGCCGTTCCTTGGTTTAGGGCGTTCCCAAGAGATAAAATTGTCTGCATTATTCTTTTAAATTTTTCAGAATTTTTTACCTGATGAAAAGAGGAACAAAAGAGCATCAGTAAGACATGTTTTAATCATGTTGGGAGGTCACCTAGACTCAGTTGAGTCTGACTTACCTGCTCCGCTGCGGAGTTCACAACACCTAGACTATTCTTGAGCTCAGAAATCTACAAAGTTCACAGAAACTTTAAGTACCACACTGAAAGGTCCAAAGAATCTTAATTAGCAGGGTATCAGCTTTCAGACCTGAGAGCAAAACTGCATTTTGAATGAGAATACTCTGAGCTTTGTTTCTATTCGCGGGACTTTCATCATTTCTAAGAA
The DNA here is from genome assembly GCA_023657505.1 of Camelina hispida. Lineage (NCBI taxonomy): Eukaryota > Viridiplantae > Streptophyta > Magnoliopsida > Brassicales > Brassicaceae > Camelina > Camelina hispida. Next base: position 28,894,200 of record CP094636.1, on the reverse strand, counting down.
GAACTGTTCAAACAATTTCAAGAAGCATATTTGGTGTAAAATTCTAAAAAGCATAATGGTTACTCTAATGAGAATAGAAAACTTTCTAAGTTTTGTACCAGTTCACATTTTCCAAGCTTTTCCTTGTCACCAGTGTACCCCTACAAACCAGTAACAAATGAAGATAAATCAAAAGAACATATAAAACCTGGATAACAGAACACCCATACTTTTTCTAGGGACAAAGCAGCAGAACATAAATCTACGAGGGCACCTCTTGTACCTTTAGTAATTCCATTTCTTCTCTAGTTGGGCAAAACTTAATTAGGTTCTCAACCTGATCAGTATCAAGAGCCGACTCTTCCAGGTTAAGCACTGAGTGCTGTCAATATATTAGATACAGTTAGCTTTTAATTATCATGGGCATAAATAGGGAGACATGGACGTTGTACCAAACATAGCTGCTATGATTACAGTACATCTTAAACCTGTAGAGCTTTATATTACCGTCAAATCCTGCAAAGGTACTTTCACTTTTGAAAGCATGATTTCACAATTGTATGCTCGCCGGTGATCAATCTGCAAATAAGAGTTTCCCATACTATTCAGTATTTTAAACCACAGAGAAAGCAATCTTTTATGGAAAAAAATGAAATCAGACACTATGACATACTAACTATTAGACATAATTTACCAGTTGGACTTTCTCGACTTTAGGTCCACGAGAGCTATTTAGTCTCGATTTCCCTGCCTGCTCTGGAGCAGATGCGGAGAAAAGACTTTCAAGCTCGGTCATGTCAATGTCAGGAGCCCTAAACAAATAGGTAACATATGATTGACTTGAAAATCATTAAAGAATCTGGAGGCATCAGAGAAATAAGTGACAACAAGGTGAACAATGCATACTTGGAAGCTTCACTAGACATTTGTGTTTCAGCCCATAAGCTCCCATTGACAGCTCTTGTCAGTTTCAGCCAGTGGTATGGCTTCAACTTTTTGGTTGGATTATTCTTTTGATTAACACGTAACATTCGCCCTTTTCCCGATGAAAGAGGTCCAGTTGGTAAAGCAGGCGTTGGAGGAACATTAGGACCAGAAGATTGGGATGAACTGGTTCCTAACTTTGGAGGAGGAGGAGGTGGTGCTGACGGTCCCCTAGTCTGACCCAATGGTGGCGGAGGTGGTGGTGCGGTTGGAGGAGGAGGAGAGGCAGAGTGGGTGGGAAACGGGGGAGGTGCAGGGGGTGCACTAGGTGAACTTTTAACAGCTGAGAATCCATTAGATTGCGGTGTTGGAGGAGCGGGAGGAGGGGGTGAAGAGGCATGAACAATTGGTGCTGGCGGTGGGGGTGGTGGAGGGGGAACTTTAGTGACTATGTTCTGGTCTGAATGCCGCATTGGAGGGGGAGGGGGAGGAGGAGGAGGAACCGGTCGAGGCAAAGCAGGCATTTTCTCTGAATTAGACACTGGAGTAGGTGACCTCTCCGGTTGTCCAAGATTTGAAGCCACGGCATCGGAAGCTCCTTTATGAGGTGCATTAGTAGGACCGAATGAACTTACTGTCTCAGATTTTGATGGTTTGGCGGGAGTAGCTGATGATACTTGAGGTGACAGGGACGATGAATTTGTTGTACTAGAAGATGGTTCAGGACATACATGGGATGTAGAAGCAAGGGGAGATGTTGTAGGCAGAGTACTGGAATTTGTTTCGTTTGGAGTTGTTTGGTGAAACGTAGAGCCTGCTAATGACATCCAAGAATTTCCTTGTGAAAGAGGCTCTGTTGGTGGGACAACAGAATGCTGCAATTGCTCTGAAGGTTTAGAAGCAGCAGCTGGAAGTGGAGGAGCTGGGGGTGCTGGGGGAGGTGCTCCCGATAGATTCAACGGTGGTCTTGCAGGATGAGGTGGTGACGGTGTCGATGGCAAAAACGTGACCGCTTTCTCATCGTCTGCAGAAGGAGGAGTAGTTAGTTCTGAAGATTTAGCGTCCACAAGAGGTTTAACTGTTGCGGAATGATGCACAAGCTTCAGAGAAGGGGACTCTTGACTTAACAACTTTGTTGCATCCTCCCTGGCGGTATTTTCCTGATTACTTATCTGAAGGACAGAATGCAGATCTTCTGCTATAAACTTCTTGACTGTATCGTCAGTAGGAGGCTTTTCTGGTGTGTCGATTGTTTCGACCTCGGACACTGAAGACAATTTGAGCTTTGCACTATTTTCCATTGCTGCGTGTTTCACAATATCATGGATACTTTTGGGGCTTAACCCTTGTAGTCTTGGGCTTGAATTCCCATCAGGTCCTTCTTGAACAGCATTTGCAATGGCTAACTGCTGAAGCATATTGCGTGTGGCATCCGTCTGATCACCCCAGTCAACTTGATTGAATAACTCATGAACTTTGGAAAAAACTTCTATTGGAAGACCATCTTTCTCTTCCAAGCACGAAAAGTTCATCAAGTCAACAGACGAGGCAGCATCCATATCTGAGAAGAGAAGCTTCACAGAGAAAGTACTCTTTGTGAGTCCTAAGTTACAAAGTAGTAGCTATATGAACCATGTACAGAGAACATGAACGAACTCCATGAGTACATACCTCAACTCTGAACCCCTTTGGGAATTCTTTTATATGCCATAATTTGTCGACTTCATCACGGTTGAGCATCAAAATGTTTGACCTAATAAAAGCAGTGTTGAAAACCACTCGAAACATCATGACCTCTCTTTCCATGTCATCGTTCAAACTGAGGCACTCGATCACAATATCACCTTGCACATGACAATTAATGTCAATCTTGACTAGTTCACATTCTGCCTGCGTTGAGAAAACAACATCGAAAAGCCATGATATCATATTGCATACATGGAAAAAGAAAGCTAAAAAGCATAAAGAAACACACAAAAATACCTGCTTGTAGACTCTCAGGTGTTTCCCTTTCTTGGGGGTAGAGTACAAAAGCTTTGGCTTTTTATCATCTACAAAAAAAGGATCCTGACCATAGATTCGGAACATAGGGCGAAAACCTACTTGTCCACTAACATCAGGAATAAATCTCAAAATAACACAATCCATGGTGAGAGCCCTATCCAGTGGAGGCCATTCAGAGACCAAATTCCTTCTCGAAACGTACTGTAGATAGCGAAGCTGAGAAGGAATCGGGTTCAAGGGTGAGAACAAACGCAGAAGCTCACGCGGAGCCTGCTTGTAGATCATGTCCAAGGTCTTGTACTCACCACTATACTGCTTCCGGTATATAAGGAGGGAAGCTAGCATAAAAGCTAAAACTGGCCAAGCCCCGCTTTCACAATGCATAAGCAACAAGTTATTCGGACCGAGTGAGAGCCAGCTTTCACTTGACCTGAGAAAATGGTGCATCATTTCAACAGGCAACAACGAGCAGCCTTCGTAGTGCCGAGGATAATCCATTATAGTCAAGCCATGTTCTGACAAGACATCAGCCATCACACTTCGAGAACCAACTTCACGGAAATTAAACACAAGAGAGGATGCTTCAGGGAAGTGCTCCTGTAGTTGATTGACTACTCCCCCCATATAAACTTTGTAGTTGTCTTCATCCCATGAATCGGTAGAGAAGCAGCAATCAAACACTACAAACACAAAAAAAACCTTGTCTTCAGTTCAATGTCCTTTTCCCAATCATTGATTAAATGAAATTTTTCATATCTTAATTATCCATAAATTTATAGGCTTTATCTTAAATATCAAGCAAGTTCAAGGCTTTAACACGGATGCAAGCAATGGTGTAACTTTTAGTACGATCTGACTAGAGCTATGAAATTTTTAAGACAAATCTCATAATGGGGTATAGATAGAGTGGACCACTGGACCTAGATGGAAGATAACAAATTTTTCAGACATACAATCCCAGAAGACCGAGAAGTGCAATGAGCTAGGCACAAAAACAGAGGAACAGGAAGAAACACATACCAAAGACTCTGTCGCATATCTCGAGCAAACCATCTGGAGGCTTACGGTAGAACAATTTACGAAACAACGCCATTTCTTAGCCAAAAAAAAAAGATCCCAAACCCTCGAATCCAAAATCGACAACCTTGGTTTGTGTTTCCGTTTGATTCCAGAGTTTTGTAACGAAAAGTTGTCTTTTTTTTTTTTGTTTTGTTTGGTTCGATTCTGTTAGGTGATGTTGATTTGTTGTGTGTTGGTGATGGTGATGAGATGATCTTAGAGAGAGAAGAAGGAAAAGGTCAGCTGGCGCTTTGTATGACGTGGATCCCACGATCAGCCGCCATCTCTCTACCGGGCCCTGACACGTGTCTTCTCATCTACGGACGAACCGGCATTAATCTCTCTCGGCCCATTTAATCCTTTTAATGGGCTTTTTCATTTAGGCCCTTTAGTTAAAACCACTGCTCTCTCTTGCATTGTTCTTTCCTTGTCTCTCTAATTTCAAGTTTCAGACTTTTGAATCCTAACTGATGGAGTTAACGATTTTAGCATACGTTTTTCTGTAAATAGTGAGTGAGGCTATTTTTATCCAGGAAATGAGCTCTGAATCTGATGATCAGTTAGTTTTAACTTTTTAACTACTTTGATGGTTTTTTTTGTTTTCTTCTTATTGGCGGACATCAAGGCGCCAGTTTGGGGGCTAACGTTAGTCAGATGAATGAATGATTCTCAATTTCCAAGGTTGTGTGTGACAGAGTCAAAAAAAAAAAAAAATGAAAAAAGTGAGATTTTTACATTAATAAGCCAAAAACCTTTTGCTGAAATGAGAAACCACAACAACCACCCACTCCTCCACTCACCAAATCCATTGACAACTTTGGGATATTTGGAAATAATTCACAAAAGTATGATACAGATTCCATTTCCTATTATTACTACTTGTACTCACTAGCAAAATACTTTACCTAATTATAATAAAATCTCCACATCTCTCTTTTTTTGACTTTCAACGACTCTCTCTATTTCTCTTTCCCACTTTCTCCAGTGTCCATATACGATACAACCAAAAAAACTCAACTCTCAAACTTTTCAAACCCTTATCTTCTTCTTCTTCTGAATATCTTAACTTCTGATCAAACTATTTTATCTTCTTTGAAGCTGTGCACGTGAAAGGGATCTCAAATGTATTCTAAACTATCACCTCTCTACCCCGTGATTCCATTATGTCTTTTCTTCTGTTCACACAGTCTGTCTTCTTTCTGATCTTTCCCATCCACCTTTCTCCAGCTCAAGACACCAGATTATGGGGTTGTCTCTATGGGGATCTCTTCTGTTCTTCTCCTTCTTCGTCAAGCATCTGACGAGCCAAGATCCCAACACCGACGCCTTTTATCTCTCTCACTTCTTCTCTGCATTGAAGTCATCCCAAGCTCACACTTTTTCCTCTTCGTGTTCATGGCCAGGAGTTGTTGTCTGTGACTCTAGAGACAACGTGCTCCATATTTCGGCTTCTGGGTTGAACCTGTCTGGTTCCATCCCTGACAACACCATTGGCAAAATGAGTAAGCTCCAAACTTTAGATCTCAGTGGAAACAAGATTACGTCTCTGCCCTCAGATTTGTGGAGTCTGAGCTTCCTCGAGACTCTCAATCTCTCTTCCAACCAGATTTCTGGGCATCTTCCCAGCAACATCGGCAACTTCATGTTCCTTCAGACGCTTGATCTTTCTTTCAACAGCTTCTCTGGTGAAATCCCTGCCGCTATAAGCTCTCTTGTCCGTCTAACAACTCTCAAGCTCCACAACAATGGTTTTCAGTTAGGTGTCCCTCCAGGACTTCTCAATTGCGGATCTCTAGTCTCCATCGACCTCTCATCCAACCAGCTCAGCGGGTCTCTGCCTGCTGATTTTGGTTCGGCATTCCCACATCTAAAAAGCTTGAACCTTTCACGGAATCTGTTTCAGGGTTCACTGGTAGGAGTCTTGCATGAAAACGTGGAAACACTTGATCTGAGTGAAAACAGATTTGATGGCCATATCTTGCAGTTAATACCCGGCCACAAACACAACTGGTCTAGTCTGATTCATCTTGACTTGTCCAACAATCGCTTTGTAGGCCATATATTCCATGATTTGAGTTCAGCTCATAAGCTGGAACACCTTGACCTCGCGTGCAATCGTTTCAAAGCACAAGAATTCCCGCAAATCGGAAAGCTTTCAGCGCTGCATTATCTGAATCTATCCAGGACCAATCTCACTCATATCATACCGCGTGAAATCTCGCGGCTGAGTCATCTCAAAGTTCTTGATCTCTCCTCCAATAATCTAACTGGCCATGTGCCAATGTTGAGCCTCGAGAACATTGAGATACTTGATCTCTCGCTGAATAAGCTAGACGGAGATATTCCAAGGCCAGTTCTGGAGAAACTCCCCATGATGCAAAGGTTTAACTTCTCTTTCAACAATCTAACCTATTGCAACCCCAACTTCTCACAAGAAACGATCCAGGGATCCTTCCTTAACTCCACAAACAACTGCCCTTCGCTGCAAAGCCGATTGTTATAAATGGTAAGAAAGTTAACAAGAAGAAGACAGGGCTTAAGATTGGTTTGGGATTAGCAATCTCCATGGCGTTCTTACTCGTAGGACTGTTGATCATACTTGTTACTTTAAGAAGTAGGAGAAAAACAAGAACTTGGGCAACAAAGCTAGCCACAAACAACAACACAGAGCCCAACTCGCCAGACCAAAGTGATTCAATCACGTACATCAAGCAAGCAACGCAAATCCCAGTGGTAATGATCGACAAGCCATTAATGAAGATGACGCTTGCAGACCTCAAGACTGCGACTTTCAACTTCGATAGAAGCACAATGCTATGGGAAGGCAAGTCTGGTCCTACTTACGGAGCAGTCCTAGTCAGTGGATTCAGAGCAGCTTTAAAAGTTATCCCAAGTGGAACCACATTGACAGACATGGAAGCCTCAATAGCCTTTGAACGCCTCGCTAGAATCAATCACCCAAATCTTGTCCCGCTATGTGGATACTGTATAGCTACAGAGCAAAGAATTGCGATTTACGAGGACCTCGACATGGTTAATTTGCAAAGCTTACTCCATAACAACGGAGACAACTCTGCAACGTGGAGACTTCGGCATAAGATAGCTTTAGGGACTGCGAGGGCTTTAGCTTTCCTTCATCATGGCTGCATTCCTCCAATGGTACACGGAGAAGTGAAGGCTGCAACAATCTGGTTAGACTCTAGCCAAGAGCCACGCTTAGCTGACTTTGGTTTAGTCAAACTCATGGACGAGGGGTTCCCCGGTTCCGACGAATTAGACGAGTACACACCACCGGAACACGAGCGAAATGCTTCTCCGACTCTAGAGTCCGACGTGTATAGCTTTGGAGTTGTTTTGCTTGAGCTCGTGAGCGGGAAGAAGCCGGATGAAGAAGAATTGGTGAATTGGGTGAGAGGATTGGTTAGGCAGGGGCAAGGATTGAGAGCTATTGATCCGACGATGATAGAGAAAGGTGCGGAGGAGGAGATTGCGGAGGCGGTGAAGATAGGGTACTTGTGTACCGCCGATCTGCCATGGAAGCGACCTACGATGCAGCAGGTGGTTGGACTTCTCAAAGACATTTCTCCAAACAGTTGATGGGCCAGTTATTGGGCCTTAATACTGGGCTAATCACACACCTTAACATAAATATTAACATGGTGGTCTCACAAAAAAAAAAAACTCTCAAGCTTTGTAATGTTTATTGTTGATTTTTGTGGTTTTAGAAGAAATGAGAGAGTGGTTTATATGTAAAGCAACTACTACAATACAACACCTTTGCTTTTATTGAGAAGAAGAAGTTTTGCTTAAAAATGAGATTCAAAGGTAGAAACGAAGAGTGGGGATTAGAAGATATCAATGTCCAAGTCCATAGAATTCACAAGCACACCATCATCTTCCCACTTTATATCTTTGGCATTTGGATCTTTCTCTATTATGCGCAACGGTGCATCTAATGGTGGAGGGCTCTGCATTGCAATCATTCTCATGTATTAGCTAACAAATACAATACGGGCTGATTTATATAACACTATATTAGTCCCCTACCATGCACCGTATGAGAGGCCAATTAATCCCGCGGAAGAAAGCATGCTGCTTTATCTCATTTGCACCACCTTTGGATCCTAACCGGCTGTTCGGATCTCTATTCAACAATGTGTTGATCAACTGTCTACCTACAAGACTTACCTGCATATGGTTATAAACTTATATTAGTATTTTGGTACGTTGGGTGCATTGAAAGACACACATGTTATTAACAAGAAAGCTCACAGGGATACTGCTGGGGAAGGTGAGATCTTTGTGCAAGATGTTGGCAAATGTCTTTTGCCTATTCTTGCCCCTGAAAGGTGTGCGACCATAAAGCATCTCATACAACAAGATACCTAAAACAAAGAGATGAGCATATTAGAAGGGGTTGTGTTGTGACGTGAATCGTTATCATAATTAGGTAAGATGGTTGCAGATTATACCGAGTGCCCACCAATCAATAGCACTTGTATGACCAGCACCCGTGATTATCTCCTGAAACCATTAGGTAAAACATGAATAGAATACCCAAAAATCTGAAACACATTGAAGAGGCAGCTGCAAAGGACGATAACAATTGCAAGAGATAACATTAAGTGCATTAACTTACAGGTGCAATGTATTCTTCAGTCCCTACGAAGGAGTTTGACTGGGCACTTGGTTCTGCGACAAATGTTGGTAGTGGTTGACTTTTGGATTTCCTTCTTTTGCTAGGTGCAGCCGGAACAATTAGCTGCACAGGATAATGCTCCTAATTATAACATTTCTTTATCTTGCCAATAAATAAGAGTAGAGTTGAACAAAAAAGCACCTGGGGTGTGCAGTTCGTCATGAATGATAAATCAAAGTCAGCTAATACAATGTGTCCATCCTTCTTGAGCAGTATATTTTCAGGCTTCAAGTCTCGGTATACTATTCCTATTTATGGAACATATATACAAATATTTAAACGAAACAATAACTCAAATTATTGGACGATGACGAGACTACTTAAAGTCTGTTGCAGTTTATAAACAAGGGATGTTTAGATCAACACACACAATGAATCACCAAAAACAAGATATCTTTTCTGCCGTTTATTTACCTAAGCAGTGAAGATATTCTAAGCCGATAACGACCTCTGCTGCATAGAACCTGATGACAGAGATTGATTAAATTGACACATAAGTGCAGATAAAAAAATGACAATGAGGTTTATAGACTTCATCTGTTATCTAAGAAACAGCTAACTAAATTATTGATATAGGATGCTAAGTTTCCTTGTTAACATATCCCCTCTTTAATACATAACCAGGAGATCTTGTCTTACACACTATACATTTAGCTCCAAGAAAATAACAAAATAGGATACCTTGCAGAGTCCTCTGTTAATATTTTCATAGGTTGTTTGTCAAGAAGTGCAAACAACTCTCCACCTGGGCAGAAGTCTGTAATCAAACAGACGTGTGTAGATGTCTGCGGAGATGAAAAAAACACTTCAGCGATGAAACAGAAGAACTGATATGATGCAAACAAAAAGAAAATTATCTACCTGAAAGGAAGCGTAGAGAGTAGGAAGGAAAGGATGATCCAGAAGGGCAATGATTTCCCTTTCGATGCATGCTCGGTGAGCCTGCATAATGCTGCATGTCGTCAATGAGAGAAATAATATAAATGTTGCATTTTCCAGCTTTCCCTCTCTACAGGAAACTCATTCTCCATCATATACCTTGTTACGATTCAACATCATTGTTTTCTCCATTGCTTTCATGGCATACAATTCACCCGTGCCCTTCAGCTCAACCAAATGGACACTAGTTTTCCAACCAAACAAAAAATCAAAAAATCAATCATATAAGTCTATACTAAGTAAAAGGAGATTCAAGGATAGTTTGAACTTCAAGTTTAGTGTAATGGACAATGTCAATATGTCATACCTGCCAGTATCACCGGAGCCCAATGGTTTTATTGGTTTGAAATGATGTAGTCCCACTGTTTCTCCACTTGCTTGGATCTACAAAGGAGACTGTCAAAATAAGAACAGGGTGACTGAGAAACCAAGTAAGAGGTAATGTGGTTTGATGCATGCCTTTTTAATTGCTTTCCACGACGTACTCTCCTTATTGTGAGGCAGAGGATAGACAGGCCTCGAGTGTGCAGCCCATAGGTCTTCGGGCCGCTAAAATACATTGCAAATCGATCGCATTTATACTTTTACATCTTTGTTAAGTAATCATAAATTAATATGCCTTACCGAATTAGCATCTGGAAGTTCTCTGACAGCTTCATCTACATTTGTTGCTGTAGCTTTCACCTGAGTTATATATAACCAATGTGATCGTCTTTTCTTTGATAGAAAATAGATTTTAAAATAAACCGCAGTCGGAGATTAACAACGTACCAATTTAGAACTCTGCATCTCTGTTTTCTCAGACAAACGATTTTGGAGGGGCTCTACATGATCACTTCCATCAAGCTGTACACCTATGAAGTATTGAAGCTCTCCCTAATGATGAAAAAGGTCATGCAGTCAGAAAAAATGCACGGTTTTCTTCAAAAATCTGTATCTATAAATTACAAAAATCTCACGGCGACCTTTTGATCACGCATAGGTTGCAAATGGAATAAGTTCCAGAATTTCTTTCCTGCAATGGTTTCGAGTATTGATGACACATCTGCACTGAAATTTTATAATATGATCGTCCAAAAATGTTCAGTACAGATAATTACCGCTTTTAGTATAGTTTATCAACTGCACAGTAATCTCCCTTTGATCCTTTATTGCGTCTCTTATCTTCTGGACAGTCGATTGATCTGTCTCTGGCCCCTGAAGAAACCTGAAGCCAACCATTTTGCACATATCCATATCATGAATAAACAAAAACACAGTCGGAGAAAACTGCATAACTAACAGACATGATGAACTTCATGAGTAAATAGATACAAAAAGAATATGCACATACCGACAATTTCTCCCCAAAATCTCCTCGCGTGTATACTCTGTCAATTCAAGAAAGCTATCTGATGCAAAGATCTGCAAAGGAAACAATTTGCATCATCATTTCAAGGTTTTATGCTTAAATAGTAGCACACTTGAATTAGAAAAAAATCAATATAAGCAACATCTACAATTGATACAAAGAATTTTGAAAAAAGACCATGCATCTAAATTTTTAGACTGAAAACACACATACAATGGGATTATCAGGAAGACGAGGATCACTGATGACGAAATTCTTCTCTATCCGCTCAAGAGTGGTAGCTAGATCAATTCCTTGGCGTATATCCCTTTCTCTTTCCGAAAGGTCCCAACTGTCCCTCTGCTCTATTACTTCTGTGCTCAACATCAATTCTTCAGGTTCCATATTTGCAACATCTTCATGCTTATTCGAGCTAGGCGATTTGAGCCTTGACCTGCACATTTCACGAGGTTTGATCACAAATCATTCAAATTATATATGTACAGCTTCACAATTAACTAATCAATACATTTTAAAGCGTACATTCTAAGGCCCAGCACAAGGTTACAAAAGTATACAAGAAATAAGACATGCCTTTAAGCATTTTATGTATATGGAGACTATGGTGGATTTGATGGTGAAAACACTCACCCCGTTGAAACGCGTCCAGGTGTTTTGACCGGCTTTGAAGCCTCATCTGATTGCATAGTTTGTCTACCAGGTGTGTCATTGCTCACAGAATCCCGCACTTGAGACTTGCGATGTCTTATTGTCTGCACGACCTCTGTAATGGAATCCAAAGCTTTCTCCTTCTGGCGAGCTGATACCATCAAGAACATTAGCTAAACTATATCATTGTTACTATCACAGAAGAAACTGTTAAATTTATGGAGAGATGCAAGGGAGCACAAACCATCATATCGAATCAGGGATTTGGAGAGTCCATTCGGCCTCAATTCTTTGTCGTTTACACCTTCTGTGTATTTGCTAACTTCGACCTGCATCCTGCATATGGAAGTGTCAAAATGATTGATAGAGGAGGCAGTCGATTAACTAGGAAAGAACAGGGAGGGATTAAGGGAGGTACCCAATGAACTTAATGGTGTTGCCCTGGTCGTCCTTGATAGGAGTGATTGTGAGAAGATTCCAGAAAGGAGTTCCATCTTTTTTGTAGTTTAACAGCCTTCCACAGTAACTTTTCCCATTCTTGACACTATCTCTGATTTTGGCAACCTCGTTCTTGTCTGTATCCGGCCCTTGCAGAAACCGGCTGGCGTATTACCCAAAGAGATTAAGACCTTTTAGAATAAGTTTGCATGGATTTCAAAAGCAATATTATGCTAAGTAGAACTAAGGATGACACTAGGAAAAGATATGAGAGGAGCCGTACCAGTTTCTTCCAACAATTTCCTTGGAGGAATAACCAGTCATGGTGAAGAATCCACTGCTGGCATAGACAATGGGACAGTGTGGCTGAGTGGCGTCAGAGACAACAAAAGTCTGCTGCAACGTGGATAGAGCGGTTTTAAGCTCCTGGGATACTCTAGGGAAAGCCCCTGAATCAGAAGAAGTAGATTCTTCGGATGACCTCCTAGACATGGTCTTAGTTCGTTCCACTTCACTGGAGACCTTAAAACTAATGCCATCTTCTCCTGACTCCGGCTTAACAGCTGATAAACCCCATTCAGCCGTTCTTTCAGTAAGCTTAGCGGAATCTTGAAACTCCATCCACTTACTACTGCTACCTTTACCGTTTCCATCGAGAGGTGGCTTTGATGAAGAAGAAGTTGAAGATGATCCATGTGTCTCTTTTCCACTGGAGGGGTTAAAGACTTCAAGGGATCTACGTTCACTTAAAGCCTCCGTATCATTCAAGGGAGATGGAGGGGCTCTAGGCCTCTCCATAATGTATCTTTCTTTAGGCTAATGAATAGGCTGCAAATAAAAACCAGACACCACAGAAACACAAAGTTAGAAGATAGATAGATGAGGCAGGCACACCTGTAGGTTCTGATAACAACTAATAAATGCCATTAAAGTCTTTGTAAGCAAATCAACAAAACACGTTAAAGAAGTTGGAAGTTTAATAATAAAAGAGAAAAAAAAAAAAAAAAGGTTGAAAAATACCAGAGAGAAGCTTTATCAGCTGCAACTCATGGATTTATAGTACAATGGCTTTAAAAAGAGCAATGACGATGAGAAAAAAGCTCTCAGAGATAAACCAACTTTAAAAAAAAAAAACACACACACACACAACTGTATTGAGTTATATATTATATGAGCTGAATAACAAAATCATGTTTCTGAGGCTACAAATGAGCGATGAGGAAGCCCTGGGAGGATAGAGACATCACTATCAATAATCAAACTCACATGGACCCAATTTTTCTTTATTTTTTCACAATCAAAAGAAGGACCACAACTCTTGTTTCCCCAAATACGTGCACTATTGTTTATCATTCCCTTTAGTCCTCTACAAAAATTTCTTCGTCATCTACACATTTATTACGCCCCCTCCCCTCCCCTCCCCTCACATCAATTTCACCAATAATTCACAACACAATCACACCACACACTACACTGTTTTTTCTTATTTCGGTTAAAAATCATGTAATAATTGAATAATTCAAAAGTAAAACTTACTAATGTGGTAGAACATGCGCCATGTTTGATTAGACGGAAGACGAACTCGTTTAAGAAAACGACGGTGGCTGCTCCTTCTTCTCTCGAGAAGATGCTTTCGCAGACGACGAAATCGAGTAATTTTGTTTCGTTCTTTCACTGTCTGTTTCAAAATAATGTTGCAGAGTCGGATCCCAAAAGTAAAGCCCATCTAAAAGCCCATATAGGCCTAGTGGGTTTTGACTAATGGGCCTTATTAAGTAAGATGTAGAAGTGAGTGAGAGAGACGAGGGAAACTGAAACTGAAGCAGCTGAGAAGAATGGAGGAAAAAAACAGCGGCGGCGGCGGTGTTAGGCTTCACGTCGGAGGATTAGGAGAAAGCGTTGGGAGAGATGATCTTCTCAAGATTTTTTCTCCGATGGGTACTGTCGATGCTATTGAATTCGTTAGGACTAAAGGTCGTTCCTTTGCCTACATCGACTTCTCTCCATCGTCTGACAAATCCCTCAGCAAACTCTTCTGCACGGTGAGCAGATTCGATTTCGCTTTCCCTTTTTAATTCCATTGCTGTGTTCTCTTGTTCTTCTTAAACCCTAATCCGTTTTTGGCAGTATAATGGATGTGTATGGAAAGGAGGGAGGTTACATCTTGAGAAAGCAAAAGAGCATTATCTAGCTCGGTTGAAGCGAGAGTGGGAAGAGGCGTCTTCTCCTAAAGATGATACCACCATAAAAGCTCTTCCTGATTCAGAACCTTCCACTCACCTTAACATCTTCTTTCCCAGACTCAGAAAGGTACCAATGCTCCTTACATGATATGTACTAGTACTAGGAGTAGTAAGAGATTAGGGTTTGAGCTACCTTTTTTTATGGTGCAGGTGAGAGCTATGCCACTTAGTGGAACTGGAAAACATAAGTATAGCTTTCAGCGTGTTCCATTGACGTCTTCTCTTCCAAAGAGCTTTTGTGATTGTGAAGAGCACTCTAACAACTCTCTCACTCCTCGGGAAACACATCTTAATGATCTGGACGCGCTTAATGTGGGAATAAACGAAGACGAGGTGAATGTTATGAACTCCGTGATGAATAAGCTCTTTCAGAAACACAACATTCCAACTAGTGAGCAAGTCCCTGAAGAAGACAATGAGATTGATGCAGACCAAGATAACCTCGTCATCAATGTGGTATCTAGTAGGAATGATATGGGGAAAGCAGAGATGGATATGCTGTCTAGGAAACGGGTACTTCAAGCTAATATTTTTCTATTTTAGTTAACCCAATAATGAGTCATCTATTCGACCCTATCCCTGATCTGGCTCTTTCTTTGATTTGTAACTCAGAAATCAATTCTCAACGAAACAACACAAAGTGGAGAAGGATATGGTGAAGGAAGAAAAGGGAACCACATTCATCCTAGCAAAAAAAGGCAAACAATTGGCCAAGAGGAAAGTGGAAGACTGGAATCTTCTCAGGCCACACGTGAAAAGAAGAAGCCTTCTGAAGTGGTACCGGATAAATCATCAGATGAACCGAAGCGGTCTAGTGGCAATATTTCCTGGTCCCAAAAGTCTTCCTGGAAATCACTTATGGCCAATGGGAACAGCAGTGATTTTAGTGTATCTAGTTTCTTGCCAGGTGTTGGCTCCAGTAAAGCAGTACAACCTGCACCACACAACACTGATCTTGCTGGCTTTCCTAGCCAAGAAAATTTGAAGGGGAAGACAAAAAGTAAGCGCCTAAGTTCTACAATCATGGCAGCGGATTTACCTGTGTCAGATGACATAAAGAGGGATGATAGTGACACTATAGCAGATGATATAGAGAGGGATGATAGTGATGCTGGGGAAGATGACGCATCTAGTGACTCTATGGCAGATGACACAGCTAGTGACTCTTTGGTTGAGAGGGATGATAGTGATGCTATGGAAGATGACGCAGCTAGTGAGTCTATAGCAGATGACACAGCTAGTGACGCTTTGGTTGAGGGGTATGATAGTGATGCTATGGAAGATGACGCAGCTAGTGAGTCTATAGCAGATGACACAGCTAGTGACGCTTTGGTTGAGGGGTATGATAGTGATGCTGTGGAAAATGACACAGCTAGTGACTCTATGGTTGAGAAGGATGATAGTGATGCTGCGGAAGATGACGCAGCTAGTGACTCTTTGGTTGAGAGGGATGATAGTGATGCTGTGGAAGATGACGCAGCTAGTGACTCTATGGTTGAGAAGGATGATAGTGATGCTGTGGAAAATGACTCATTTAGTGACTCTTTGGTTGAGATGGATGATAGTGATGCTGTGGATGATGACGCAGCTAGTGACTCTATGGCAGATGACACAGCTAGTGATGCTTTGGTTGAGAGGGATGATGGTGATGCTACTGAATATGAAACAGCTAATGAGTCTATGGCTGATGATCCAGCTAGTGACTCTGTGGCAGATGACACAGCTAGTGACGCTGTAGATTCAGACGACTCAGAATCACTTGCAGATACTGTTGAAGCGGAATTTGTTGCAATCACCGAGGGCAATAGGGGGAAGAGGAAGTCGAAAGCGGGAAAGCATGAAAATGTAGCAGAGGATTTGAATTCGGAAAAGGAAAGCTTAGTCGTGAGGGAAGATGCTGTAGAAGAAGAAGAGGCGGATAAAGAAGCACTGAAAGCTTGTAACAAGTCAACAGGAGGTTCTTCGTGGCTTCAGAAGGCTTCATGGACTCAGCTGGTTAGCGACAAAAATACACCTTCATTCAGTATAACTCAACTCTTCCCAGATCTAAGTACTGACAAGGGCGAAGCAGCTAAAGTGATCAACAATGTAGAACACCAGACTGCAAGTGCAATGAAACAAACAGATTTCACAGGTAGCAGCGGTGGCTTTGTGTCTGCGGGAGTCCCTGTGGATAGTACCCCTGTGAGAAGTTTAGATGAGAATCGGCAGCGTCTGAATAGCAAAAATTTGAGTGAAGGAGGCAGATTGGGTGCGAAGAAGAAGACATTTAAGAGAAAGGTTGGGTCGGGGGAGACATGCACTTTTATGAGAAGCTCGACTTCTTTGAAAGAGTGGGCAAAGGCTAAGAAGGCATTGAGTGAGCCCAGGAGAAAGAAAAATAGTGAAGAATGAGTTAGATTGTAAGACGATCAGAGGCTCCTCAAATTATGTATTCCTCTACAGTTTTGTGCTTGAATGATACAATACCAAGCTTCCTTCTTTCTAAAAATTTAAGGTTTTAACGTACACTTTTATAAAAGCACTTCTCATTATAGATAAAATCTGATTGATGAACTGAACTTTGACAGTCAACAAGCATGGGATACAGAAAAAAGCGTAAGATGCAACGTTTTACAGAGTTCTTGTTACTAACTGAATTGAAAGAAAAATAAGGAGCCAAGCCCCTATCTATCTTTGAGTTCCTGTTCGAACTGGCCGAGTTTCAGGCGTATAGGCTCCAAGAACTGCTTCATATCCAACCTAATAAGCTGCTTCAGCTGCTGGGAAAGTTCCTTGTCTTCGCTGAGCTTCACATCTACCTGCTCCATTTGCACAAGGTATCCTCATCATCCAGAGATTCTAACATTCTTCCCAAATCAAATCAAAGTCTCTATGCATCTTTGTCTAAATTACAAACAGAACGTTTCTTCTCAAGATTCTCCATAGTAACATTACCTCAAGATCATCAAGCTCGCCGAATGAAAACTCAGGAATCTCAAGGCTCCCCTTCACCTTCTTCATATTCTCTTCAAATGACCACTCTCCTAAAAAATCGTCATAACAGCAGTTAATGTATGCAAACAAGTTGTAATTTACACTAACAAAAGACAATGAAAGTAAGTTCCTCAAGTTATCAATGACAAAACTCAAATGCACAAGTCCTCCTCATATAAACGACTAGATTTCATGATAATTGAAGGCAAAAGGTCTTTGATTTTATCAACAGAAATAAAGTAAAAGATTCTTAGTGAATAGTGGTCTTACCCTCAACTTTAAGGGAAAGCTCGTAAGTATAGCCAACTCTTTTCTTGTTCCGAACAGTGACTAAGAAAGCCTAAGGAAGCAGAGGAAGAAGGAATCATCAATCGAGAGCAAAGATAGACAATACAAACACCAAAAAGGAAGAAGAAAGAAAGCAACTCACATCTCCAACGCATCTGTTAACATCTATAACCTCAGCTTTGCCAGAAGAGAATTGCAATGAACCCACTGATCCCAACAGCTCCTGCGAGCACGATTTCAAGCAAATTAGCCAAAAAAGTAAAGCAAACAAAAACAGAGTAAGAGAGAAAGAGGAAACCTTTAGACGGTCAGTGGCCCATTTGGTGAGATTTTTCTCCTCCCAAGTGCCAGCCTATGTAGAGAAAACAACGAGACAAGAAGAGTTAGATAATGCAAAGAAGAATGGTAAACACGAGTTTAACAGATGATAACGAAAAAAAAAAAGAAGCAAACCCGATTCCAGAGAGAGCCAAGGGACGCAGGAGCAGCAGCATTGAGAGCGACGTCGTTGTTGCTGAGCTTCTGGGGTAGAGGAGGAGGAGCTGCATCTGCTGTGGCTTCTCTCACCCAATACCTATACGATGAGCCCTCTTTCGTCTTCTCCTCCTCTCTCTCCATTACTTTTCTTTACTCTCTCTCTTTCCCCTCACTCTCCTCTTCTCATCCAATTTAGGGTTCCTCCGATGTCTCCGGAAGTTTCGAGCCTCCGCTCAGATCCTATTTTTATATTATTTTCTTTCGAATTTTTGTTCGTGTTCCAAGATTTCGCTTTAATCAAGTTGTTGTCTTTAAAGGGGCCCACTATTGACCCAAACACAGGTTCTTTCATTCTTGTCTTATTAATGTAATTTGGCTTTAATCAAGTTAATATTGTCTTCAAGTACGAAATTTGCTAAGTTCTACATCCTTTTGTAATTTGCAGTAACGAATCAGAATACAGATTACAACAATTGTTGCTCAGGTGTGAGATACAAAATGAGTGATAAAAAACTACACTGTTCCAAAAATGGACCCAAAAAAAAAAAGTTGTATGAGATTTTTCTTTAGATTTAGAAGAGATTCAGTTGATTTTTGGCTTAGGAGCTCTTGGCTTTAAGACAACGTAAAGAAGAATTGCAACTATGATAAAGGCTGGAATTGTGGTCATGTCTACTTCTACCTTCACCTTCCTCTCTTTTGTGCAGTGAATTGGGTGCAAGACCCCCACTGTTGCATTCACTTCTCTCACGAATCTGATCAAATGAAAAAACGCCTGTGTTTATAGCAAATCATTCCTCTTAAAAAAACTGTAGCAAGGGCAAAAAAAGGTGTACTTACGAGTTCGTAGCCTCCTCTAAGGTATATAGAAATCTCATGGCATCACCATATCGTGTTTCTCCCGCAACATTCGAAAGCTGTTAACATATAACAAACACATCATTTGGCTTTCCCAATTGCAGAAACCTAGCTAAATGTACAGATGTGTGTGTACTCACCCGTCTCCACAGGCTAACCACATACTTGTACTTGTTCATCAGCTCACGTTCCCTCGATCGGAAGAGCTTAAACGTTTTTTGATCTTGTTTCTGGTCAAGGATATTTACACTAGCATATAAAGACGAGCAGGTAATAAAAGCTCTTCATAGTTCAAATTCAAAACCTCAAAACATAAATTTAAATAACTTCCAAGGATACTCGTTCGCTCCAGCCGCAGAAGATGAATCCCTGAATTGACTGCTTGTATTGATTCTTCAAGGGCCGTAATAATATAGCTCCGGGCAATTGTGTCAGATTGAAACAGTGAAAGGCGCCAACCTTGAGAAGTGATGGATAAGGGATTGCAACCTACTGACCATGTCCAGTCCTACGAAACACAATTTTCAAAAGATTGTAAGCCGGACCATCAGCTTCTTTATCTGGAGATTATAATTAATGTTTGTTTGTCCTCCGTTCAAAACATTGCAATAGTTACCAGCAATATGAAAACATAACAATGCTATTTTGTATAATCTGTCAGCATAACTTTATACCTCAATTGCACTTTCATGAGCTACACTGTAGACAAGATGAAGAGGAAGCAATCCAGCTAGATGTTCGGCAACAGAAGCCATGGCTGCTTTCACCGGGCTCCTGTGTTATAAAGATGTAAGGAATAAGGAAAATTCATTTACTCTAACTCACTCATGACGTGCAAAGCTTAACTAGGAATGTTATAAAATTTCTGCTAATACAATGCTGCTAACATGTATGTGTTATACCTTAGATCCCATAAAAGTGATCTTCCGTTGCATTGCAAATGGCTCTCCCATGAAGATGCCTCCGACTGAACAACAACGACCATATTTGAAAGTGCCTTGGCTTGATAATGCTTGTCAATCAGGAGCGGATCCCCATTGATGAGCCAAAAGATAGGAATTTCAAGAGTAGACCTGCTGTGGGCATGACCTCCTGAGTTATATACGAGGTTAGACACAGAGTGTCAATGCCAATCACAATGTCTCAAACAATGCATGAGATCCACTAGCAATCAACGCAATCGACAGAGCAGTGGGAAGAGAGCATATCACTCAAATTGTAGCAATTCTAAACGAAGGCAGTAGTAAATATATCTCTCACAGCTCATGCACAGTAAATAATACAGTATCTCAGATCTTCTGCATTTTTTTTACTACATTGTACTACCCTACGACGAAAACTTGAAGTACATATGCAAAAGGAGAACAGTTATCAAAATTCTAACCGTAATCCTGATCCTTAGTGTCTACATCAATATATAAATTAGATAGAAAAATGGAACACCAAATCACTTAAAAACTGGTAGCAAATATTTTCTAGTGTAGCATCAAGGAAAGGCTTCTCTCGTGACTACAAAGGTGCCACAACAAAAGAGATTAATAGTAACAATTTACAAAAAATATCTACACAGAGCGAAAATTTCTGTTGTTAGCTGACCTTTAAGGGGAGTGTGATCGTTCAGCCTTTGTAATTGGTACTGGAGGATTGATGAATCAAGATATGAACGAACAGTCTTCCGGTAAGTTCCATTGACAAGCAATAGAGGGACAGCTGCTGCCCTTCGGGCTACTGAAAAAGCCATAGCCAATGCAGGATCCTCAGAGAGTGTTAACCTATCACAATTGTTATTGACACTTCAATACAGCTCGAAGTTGTATACAGAAATCGGAGGGGGGATAAATCATCTAAGAATAATTAATATGTTTCTCTCTTTTTGGGGCCAAGACACTCTACTAATTTTAAGGTCTAACCACATTTTGAGGCTATTGTTTATCAAAGAGGGTCAGAAAGATCAAGCCTTTCAGTGCATACATATGCTGGCTGAACAGAGGCTTCTGAGAAGGTAACAACAGCGAAGAAAGCCCATCCATGATGGCCTTGAGATCCACCGGCAGCTGTTTGATTTGTCGAACTTTCTACATCAATAAAATTACAGAGTGACGACCTCATTCAAGCATCTATAGTAACTAAGTTGAAAAACTGCAGGCAATATTATTGGTAGGATGAGGCTACTATGCTAGTTAGCAATAATATTTCATTCTCAAACATAAATCACATAATCTTTGAAAAGAAAATGACAAATGTATTCCATAATTTTACGTTTTATTCATCTCATGAAATGTTTTATCCCTAAGACTTTAGATTATGAGATTAACTGAAGTTGTCACCAAAATATGCTTGACCTGATGGCAAATCCTTTAGACCATTTGACATGAACATACCTCTTGGGTGATGAAGACAAGCTGAAAAGAGATTTTCTCATAATGATGAAATGCACCATCAGCAACTGAGGGTGATATTATATGTCTCATAGATCCCCAGAGAGTAGCACCTAAATGTGCAAGGAAAGAATCGCGTGCAACTGTGTAACTTTGGAACTCCTGTGCAATCGAGATCACAGATGTAATGTGTCAAATTTTCTTATATAAAACTGAAGCATTGTGATTCTAATCGCCTTACTGAAAGAATTCCCAAACCAGCAAGGGAGATAGCAACAGAAGAAAAAACCTAGCGTGGGACCACGAAAGTACCTCATGTTCATCGCTAAACAAATTCCAGCTCTCCATTCGTTTTAGTGCATCCATGGCTTTTCTCTTGTGAGTCTCATCATATTCCTCTCCGTCAAATGACTGGAGCTCAGTTTTTAAATCCCGCATTCTTTCATCAAGTTCTTGGACACGTAAAAAGAGGAAAATGAGGAAAAACACACAAAATACTGAAACAATTACTCAAGAAAATAATGTGGGAGCTGTGCAGAATCCTTCTTTGAAACCAAGGGTGTGCATGAATATACGAAGAGGATACATGAAAATAAAGCAGCGTTAAGGAAGCACCTTCACAAAGAGCAAGTTTCACTTTCCTTCCCTTGCAGTGCTTGAAAGCAAATAGTTCATATACATCAATTTCAGCTAGAAGAATGTCAACAGCCTGATGGTCATTCTGAGACGAGAAAAAGAAAAAAACGCAATACTGAGAAGTCTTGGGCCAAAGCAGTTCAAACATGGCAAATGAAAACATAACTCAAAGACATTGCATACTGTGGACCTGAACACACTTGCTTTTATCCACATGCGTCAGCCTCAAAGAAATACAGCTCTAAGGATCCAAATTCTTAAATAACAAGTGATACGTTCACCTTTATAGTACATGAAACAAATAATAGAGAAACTAGTTCGTGGAGCTTTGTCTGAGATGATTCCTTAATTTCTAGAACCCATGACTCCTATACCCAAACTCTCTCTCACTCTTCTTTTCTCAACACCTTAATTTAAGTTTTTTCTCTGATCTTATCACTATGGTAAGTCTACCCACCACCACAGAGGTAAACTTTATGTTTCCAGCCTCTTAAAAGTACCAGAAATTTGGTTATTCAACTTATTTGTTAGTCCTATTCTTGTTTGTACTGGAGTACAACAGTGCCCACGATAATTCAGGTACTACCAAAATAAAGCTCCTTTGATGAACTGAATGACTTCTTATTTCACCAATTAGAACTCACCTCTCCAAACACAGAAAATTTATCCTGAATTGCAGCTTGCAGTTTATCTTCTGCTTCATCTTCAGATATTTCTAGCAGAAAACAAAATCATGGACACAAGATTAACAGAAATTCAGGAAACGTTTTTTACACATGGAAAAAGGCCAAAAACTGACACAGATGTTCAAATATTAAGAGACCTGTATTTCACATAGGACATGTTAAGCATAGGTAAATGGTCAGGAGATTTACAACTTAGGAGCCAGCAGAAGATTTATTGCGAATAATACCTGCAACAGCACCAATAGTCTTTCCCACATTTGGCAAACTAAGTTCGGTTCGCACTCCTTCCCCACCGACCGAAGGTCCCCATGAAAAAGGGCCAGCAGTTAAGTCGATGAATGCCCACCTGAGAGGAAACACACACAAAATCATGAAACATACAGCTTTAACAATTTATTGGCATGCTTAAGATGCGCTCTAAGCCAGAATGACAAGGTTAAATACATGTACACACATGCATTGAGAGCTTCAGAAAAGCAACCTGCCCTTTCCGATCCAGATATCAGTCAGACATTCTGAGTTAAGATTGCTAAAGTCTCCAGCTCTTAAATCCTTTTCTAGAAACACCTTCATATCTTCATTTTTCCCTTTTAGCAACTTGAAATTTCCATTGAGAAAGATCCAAAATTAAGCACATGTAAGGACATCTATGTTAAACAAAAATAGATTCTGGGACATGAAAGCATTAGGCCAGAGTAAAAGACGACTGGTACCTGCAAAACCTTACTCTGAATGAGTTCAGCTTCATCTTTACCATGAGATAGCTGTTCCAACTTATTAAGAGCATCCTGCCATGCATTGTACCACTCGGACTGAAGCAAGACAACAATCAACAAGTAAAACACAATATTCAATGTATGTACGACATAACGAAACACCAGATACTCGCAGCACAAAGGATCTGATTCTCGCATGTGAGTATAGCCATTGCAACAACCCCACAGGACTAATTATTGTCAAAATAAACATCTTCCATATCTTACAAGCATTAAGGATAATCAATGGAATACTAAAACTTGAGCGTAAGGGTGGCAGGCAGGGTGCAGCTAAAATAACTAACCGTATCAGTCTCCTCTGCATTTGTCCAGGAAAATTTCAGCATTGGATGTCTTTCGTATAATGGCTTCCTCACCATATCAAATGCTACAACATACTCGCACCAGGTTGCAAATAAGAAAACTAGAATGTACATCATCAATGGAGAAATATCGTTGTTATTTCCTTTCCATACCTAATATATGTTCTGACGGCTTCCCAGACTGAAGAAGTTTTTTAACACTGTCCTTGTTCTGCGAAAAATAAAGAGAGTAAGGAATTAACAGCGAAAATAACCAAGAGATCACTTTAAACGACATTCCTCCTTTCTTTGTGTTTGTTTATAATTCAATTGCTTTCAAAACATGAAACGAATCTGAGGGACCGCGACCTACCTCTTTTAGATAAGATATCTCTGAGTCTGAGAACCCTCTCCTGCAAAAGTCCTTTCATAAGTCTAGTATATTTTTCATCCGTAATATAATGATATGATAATATAAACAGCAGGTCCTCACCGGTATCCATATCTGGCTTTTTTAATATCATGTTTGGGATTCAAAATAAATACGTTGTATGCATCCTCGAGATGAAAATATTCGACAAGGCTAGTGAAAATGTATTCCATCATCTCAACATCCACTTGCCATAGAGCACTTTCTTCATCCCTGTTACCATAAAAGGAGAGAGTATAGCATAGAAACGACTCAGAAAATGATAATCAGGACCACAAATTAAAGAAGTACTGCAGGCAGCATATGAGTGACGTAAAGATGTCAGAACCAAGTGATCTGCAGCTCAGATCTCTCTGCATAAATAAATGACCAGTAACAGACTTCCATACGAAGTCTAAAGCACGAAACCCTTTGAAATGGTTTACCACTATTACCTATTGGGAGACACGTCATCTTTACGTGCTAAAACATTGATGGCGCGTTCAATCACTGATGTCACCTTTTCTCCCATTTGTATAGCATGAACAGAAAAGCTGACAAAAGGAAACAAAGGCCCAGCTAAACTCTTATGTAAAACCAAACCAACATAACGAATGAACCACCAGTAAAAAGGTTACAAAAAGATGACTGTACTTGTAGTTCACGCGACTGATGATAGGAAGATGGTGTTTCACCTCCTTTTCAATGTTAGTCTTGTATAAGGGGTTGAGAACTTCTTTGATTTGTGGAACTCGTGTATGTTCAAACATGTGATCAAATTTATTGAACCAACGCTCAAGTTCCTCGGGACGGAGTTTGAAGTCTGCAAGAAGTGTGAAAAAAAAACAAAATTATGGACAAAAGAGAAAATCAAGTGACAAAGGAAAACAAGATAAGCAGAAGCTATTCACCTTGGTTTCCTTTTCCTTCAAACCCAATGAAAATAAAATTAACTGGTACAGGAAGATAGACAGAATCGACTTCCATAAGGTCTAGGTAACTCGCAATATTTCCTGAAAAGTACTAGTTGTAGCTAATTGAGCTATCATGTCCTTAAACCATTCACAGGAACTGAATTGAAAACGAAAGGCAAATTTACCTGACTTGGTGTAATTCAGAACACCAGAATTCGGATGGTCCGAGGACTCCAAATCATCAAAATCTGATAACAGCGTCAAGCAAAATAGTGATGAAAAGGAACGAACACAGAGGAATTCCAAAAGCAAGAGAGGAGAGGAGAGGCCTGGGGAGAAAGAAGATACCAGTACGAAAGACAGACTCGCTCCAAAATCTGCTTTTATCCCTAAGATTAAACAAGGAAAACACAGAAGACTTTGCCGTATTGCGTTTTCCATGTGGAGCTCCATATGATAGAGATGGTATGAACTAACAACAACAACCACGAAATCAAATCAAACAAATCACGCAATTTTCAACTGAGAAAACAGAATTGAAAATAACAAGATAACATCGCAACTCATCAAATTTGATTTTTTGATCATGTTACGACGGATCGAAAAAGGGGAGGAATCATACCAGGAGAGCAACAACACAAATGGTGAAAACGAGCTTGGAAACGGATCTGTTCACATCCCCGAATCTACGCATCGTCTTCTTCTCCTAGTAAACGATAAATCGTAGTAGGGTTTTGCTCTCTTTCCTCCCGCAAAAATTCCTCCACTGGCCACTGTCTTCTCCACAGGATTTTTTTAGTTTTCTCTCCTTCGATTAGCCAAAATATTATTATTTCACCTCTAAACTAATTTAAAAAAAAAAAAAAAAAAAAAAAAAAGTCTTTAGCTATCAACTATTGAGTCAAAATACAAAGGACCATTATAATAAAAAATCGAAATTTAACTTATCGGAACAATTGGAGCTGGATATTACCAGTAAACCAATTAATTATTTCTAAGGCCCATATATTATGGGCCTGAAATACAAAAGCCCACATTATCGGTAAATGACTTAATGAGAGAGCACCAAACCAAACTCCAAATTCGAGAGGCATCGTTTGACGCGATGCTTACGTGTCATTTTGTCGTTATGGGTTGCCAAAAGCAGAGGTCACTCGCTCGTGCGTGGTCGCTTTAATAAAACCCAGTGGTCTGCAAGAAACAGTACAGCTAAGCTCGAAGCTCAAAGCTCAAAGCTCAGTTTGGTCTTGTATCGCTTTTTCAGTGAAGAGAAGGGTCAGATCGGCGAGCCAGGAGATGATGGGTTGGGGTTCGTTGTTACTATTACTGTCGGTGGCGGTGTTTTGTCAGAGGGCAAGTTCAATTGGAGCTAACTGGGGCACACAGGCGTCGCACCCTCTTCCACCGGACATAGTTGTGCGGATGCTAAGAGAGAATGGTATTCAGAAAGTGAAACTCTTTGACGCTGAATACGACACTCTCAGAGCTTTGGGTAAATCCGGTATAGAGGTTATGGTCGGTATTCCCAATGAGATGCTTGCTTCTCTCGCCTCTAGCCTCAAAGCCGCTGAGAAATGGGTTGCTAAAAATGTCTCAGTTCACATCTCCACCGATAAAGTTAACATCAGGTCCTTTAATTTCTTTCCTTTTTTAGTTTCTTTAATCAAACTTTCCTTTTTTTTTAGGGTTCCACATTTTATAATCAGTTACTTTGACTTTTGAGTATGGATTCTCCTAGACAGTTAGTAGCTATGTCTGAAATTACGGGTTACTGTCTTTTTCCCATGTGTTAAGTGTTAACTGTACCGGACCAAATTAATCTCACTATAAAGTAGGTGTTGAATTGATGTTGTGATTTGGTTGTTGTACTTGTACAGATATGTGGCTGTGGGTAATGAACCTTTCTTGTCGACTTATAACGGGAGCTATCTGAGTACTACTTTCCCTGCGTTAAGGAACATCCAAATTGCAATTATAAAAGCTGGTCTTCAGAACCAAGTGAAGGTCACATGTCCCTTAAACGCTGATGTCTATGAAAGCTCCACCACTTTCCCTTCTGGAGGGGATTTCAGAGCTAATATACGTGATCTCATGATCACTATAGTCAAGTTCTTGAGCGAAAATGGCGGCCCTTTCACTGTTAACATCTATCCCTTCATCAGTCTTTACAATGACGCCAACTTCCCAGTGGATTACGCTTTCTTTGATGGAAACTCACAGCCGGTGAGTGATGGTGGGACTTACTATTACAACATGTTCGATGCAAATTATGACACTCTAGTGCATGCCCTCGAGAAGAATGGGTTTGGTAACATGCCTATCATTATTGGGGAGATTGGGTGGCCTACTGATGGAGACAAGAATGCGAACTTGGACTATGCTAGGAAGTTCAACCAAGGATTCATGGCCCATATCTCAGGTGGGAAAGGGACTCCGAGGAGGCCTGGTCCTATCGATGCTTACCTGTTCAGCTTGATAGATGAGGATGCCAAAAGTGTTCAGCCGGGGTACTTTGAGCGACACTGGGGGATATTCACTTTTGACGGTTTACCTAAATACGCCTTGAACCTAGGGACAACCAACACAGGAGCTTTGATCCAGGCAAAAGGAGTACGGTACCTACAGAGGAAATGGTGTGTGATGAAGCCAAACGTGAAGCTGGATGATCCACAGGTGGCTCCCAGCGTGAGCTATGCATGTAGCCGTGGGGACTGCACCAGTCTCGGGGTTGGGACGTCCTGTGCGGATCTGGACGGGAAGCAAAACATATCGTATGCATTCAACAGTTACTTTCAGATAAATGACCAGCTTGATACAGCTTGTAAGTTTCCAAACATATCAGAGGTGACCAAGACGGATCCTTCAAGTGGAAACTGCAGATTTCCGATTATGATAGAGCCCTACTACGGTGGGGCTGCCCGGGAACACAGGTTCTTCTTTCCACTACTGGTGGCTGCTGCCATCGCACTCTCTATTTTTTGAAGGTTTGGTCTTGTCTATCTGTAATTCTGTGTGATGGCTTGAACTCTTTTATCGTCTTCTTGAATTCTTATAATTTCTCTTCCCCAGACCAACCAAATGATTATTAGAGCAGTTTTCAGAGAACAAGCTAACCTAATTATGCTAAGTATTTAGCCGTTTTGATATCCCTATTCTCAATAAATCAGTAGGCAAATGAGCATTTAATTTAATTTAGAGTTATGGTCATTGTTCGAGCAAAACACATCAAGGGACTGAAGTAGTCTTAGCCTTTCTCACAAACAAGAAGGGTTCTTGCTCTCTTTCTCCTTGAAGCTCTGTTTGTTGCAAACGCTGTCTTTTTATTGTCAGCACTCTTATTGCCTCCCCATCTCCCCAGCCTCCACTCCACTATGTGTTCATAGATAAATCTTTAAAGCATTATATTTAATCCTCCAGCATTATGCAACAAGGGCATTACCAAAACTCATGCAACTCTGCTAATTCATCTGAAACGTATCACCAGAATCCATTACAAAGAGTCCAGAACATGTGATAGAGAAACGTGTTATGCCAATATTTATTACTTTTTCTATTTTAAGTTAGGGTTATATTACTTCCGTTATTGTTTTTAGGAGATGTCTTTAGCAAAGAGTTTAATTATCAAAGAATTAGGTTTAGAATCTATCGGACGGCTTAGCCGTAGTACAATTTTTATCTTGTTGGAGAACTACTTCTCTGGGAGAGCTCTTCCTCTATTTTATCTTTCAGTTTTCTTATTCTCATAATTGAAAGATGATCATAATCCTGTGACGTATTCATTCATTTAATCAGGAGGCTTTATATAGCCACAAGATTTACATAGTAGTTCCACATAATCTGGGATACTAGAAACAATATTGTTGAACTAGTGTGACCACTAACTCGAGTATGATAAATTAAAAGGGGTGAAACAAAGAACTTTTAATTAGATAGCCAAAGATCGTCGAATTACAATGCAACCGTTATAAGCCGATCGGCGAATTACAGAGAATTGTATTTCTCAAAATGACTAACTATGGCTTTAATCGGATTAATTCCGACTCTCGCCCAATGTAACTTGGCCTTTCCACAAGCTGCTCCTCGGTATTTATAGTTGATGGGACGTCTCGTCTCATCGCCGGATCGATGTGGGACTGTTCCCGGTAAAGTCGGTGACCGTTTTATCCAGGCCGTCTATTACTGGGCTGCATATTTCAATTCTTGTCCCGACAGATGTCTTTTGTCGGTTTACTCTCCTAAGTTTTAGATAATGTATGAAACCCATATCCAACAAATATGTACGAGGTTATCTAAGTAGTTGTAACAAGAATATTCCTATATTCTATCAACAATAATAACTATATATATTAGATTCATCTCTTTCTTCTATTCTCAACTCTCCTGACCTTGAACTCCATCAATTGGTCCCGACCAAGGTCCCCTCCACTTTATTAATTAGAAGCAGTTGCTATATAATACATGGAAGATTTTAAAAGCATAAAAGATCCAGCACTAGCAGTTAGCGAAGAGTCAAGTACCCGGAAGAAGAGGCACCGTGTCGTTTGGACATCAGAGCTCCACCAGAAGTTTCTCAATGCCATTGAGCAATTGGGCGGCAACAACAGTGAGTTTCACCATAAACATCTTTTCACCTATCCTTTTGTTGTGTGATGTGTCCACTCTTGTTTCTGCTTACGATTTCTATTGATGCTTTCATCATGTGTGTGGAATCCTCTATTTATTTCTCCTAATGTTTTATTTCTTTGCGTCTCCATTACAGAGGCTATTCCCAAGCGAATACTTGCTCTCATGAATGTAGATGGTCTCACTAGGGAGAACGTAGCCAACCATTTGCACGTACGTACTCGTTATTTCCCATTCTCTCTAGCATTTTTCACGTGTTTCCAACTTGATGACGAGATGGTTCGACTTTATTATATTCTCTCTTGTTCTCCTTGCAGAAGTACAGACTAATACACAACTTGAAAAGGGAAACCAATAAGCTGAACATGGGTCAACTTGATGGACTTATAAATATCAATGCCTCAAGCTCTGCACTCTTATCGATAAATCTTGAAAAGATGAACCTCTCCAGCTTCATCCAACAGGGTCTTCACCAGAACTCAAGCAACTCAGCAAATCCATCTGGAGCATATCACAGTACTACTCAGTCACCAAGAGTCCAAAACGTGAATCAGTATCAACCAAGTTCATCTCCACTAAAGCCCTTATTGTTTCCTATGATCAATTTCTCTGCAAACATGGGAGATTCTAAAGGCATTAAGGAACCAGCAATAGTATGTAAGTTTCCAAACATACCAAAAGAGAACAAGACGGGTCCGTCTACCGGAAGCTGCATCCTGCATGCTTCAGATTAAGACAGAGCCTTACTAAGGCAAATCTGCTCGGAGACACAGGTTCTTCTTCCCACTGCTGATGGCTGCCGCAGTCTTACCCTCTCTTTATTTATGGTTTTTAGCCAATGTGTAACTCAGTAACTCTCTCTGTGATTCTTTCCCCCATTGAATTCTTATTTCCTCTCTAATTATATATGTTTTGGTGTTTACTTCTTGATTATCATAATCTCAATTAGTTTAAGCTTATATGAGAGTATCCTTTAAGTACAGTAGCCTTCTTCTTTCTCTTTTAAAATTTTCAGAGTTTCAAAATCCCAATTTCCTTCAACAAACCGGTTTAATTCATCGGTTAATGTTAAATGGACCAGCAATTAGTATCAAACCAATGATTGAGCCACGAAATTTCCCAATTTCAGGAATCAGGACTTTTGTGAAACCCCTAAAAATCCACAAGACTCCATGGCTGAGTGAGTGAGTGAGTGATTGAACAACTCAAAACCCAGCTTCAATGGCTAAATTCAATCGCATACAACATCTGAATCAACTTAGCCGAGATCTTCTTCTTATACGACACTACTATAAGCAGTTCATATTCTCCCCAAACAGAACATCAAAAATCATTAATTCTTTAAACACCATAGCTGAGATCAATTCAATTGGAATCACCGAATCACATTCAAGTCAAATCAGTCCAGCCAACGCCATAATAACATCATAAATCCAAGTAAGTTTAAAACTTTCCCAAAAGAGTTATCAGAAAGTCTTTTTTTTTTTTTTTGTTAATAACGTTTGACTCAATCCATGGTTGAACAGGGATACATGGAAATCAAAAGTTCCTGGAATCGATGACAACACATCTACACATTGAAGCAGCTTATCAAGAAACAGTCAAAAATCGTAGCTTTAGTGTTTCAGGTCTAGAGCAAAGCAATGGGGCTAGTTGATTTTAAGAGACCACAGAGTTGTTTGTTTAGTTAGATGTGTTTGTACCAATGAAAAGGAAATTGGAGATGATTCTGTGTGGTGGTAGTGTAAATGAGATCAAAGGACTAGTTTTTTAACGGTGCTTAGTTCCAATGGTGGTGAGGGATATAGATGTAGAGGCGTCAGCAAAACATGAAATATCGATTGCAGCAACAACCTGTGTGAGTGGAACAGCGCAAATTTTCACATTGGCTGTGGTTTTTAGATTGAATGATCAAGAAAAATAACAGAGTAATCACAAGTTTGACTAAAGAATGTCAAGTAACAGTCAACAACTCTTTGGAATGTCTGAATGTGATCAGGTCAGTCCATTGCATTTGTCGGATACTCATTTTTGGAATTGAGATCCCTAGATGCATACAGTCAAATCCGTATTGTGAATTGGCTTTGAGACTAAAAGGGGAATAAAAATTCTATGAAAATAGGAAAATAATATATAAGGAAAGCCAGGAAAGCTGAAATGCTGGCTTTGAACGTTATGAGAAAATATAAGGTATTAGTTAGGAAGGAAATAAAATGGGGACATTCAAATTCACTTTACGAAAAGTTGTCTTTTGTGTGCAGAATAGGGAAGATTCAACAAACAAAAGGAAAGTAGACGAGCATGTGACTCTCCACGCCCCCATAAATGGAAACCAAGAGCAAAAACAGTAGGAAATTTCTGATTATGTGGGTGAATTAAGGGCCAGATTAACGGGCACAATCACTCTTTTTTTTTGGGCCTCTCATCTTTTTATTTTGACATTTTCCTATAGGACTTTGGTGGTCTCCTTGTCCAAACTCCAGGTTTTAAGTATAAACAGATCAGATTAAAAGTCTATGTACTATCTCCTTTGGGGAGGAGAACAGAAGAGAGGAGTCTTGCTGAAGTACTGCATCAGGTATGGAGTTGAAAAGCACTGCAGATGGAAGAAATGATAAGTTTCCGGTAGGAATGAGGGTCCTCGCTGTGGATGACAATCCAACCTGCCTTCGGAAACTGGAAGAGTTGCTGCTTCGTTGCAAGTATCATGGTACTTATTCTTTGCTTTCGTCTTTTTGTTTCTTTACCTGTCTGTCTCGGAACAGGGAGGCATGATTTATGATGTTTAATTGATATGCCCCAGTGACAAAGACAATGGAGTCGAGGAAAGCTCTGGAAATGTTGAGAGAGAATAGCAACATGTTTGATCTGGTGATAAGCGATGTAGAGATGCCAGACACAGATGGCTTTAAGTTGCTTGAAATTGGTCTTGAAATGGACCTTCCTGTCATCAGTACGTCTCCTTGTTCTTTGTTTTCATATCAACTCTAGGATTCTTCTAAACTTGCTTTAATGTCTCAGTGTTGTCAGCTCATAGCGACTACGACAGCGTTATGAAAGGTATTATACACGGTGCCTGCGATTATCTGGTCAAGCCTGTTGGCCTCAAGGAGCTTCAGAATATATGGCATCATGTTGTGAAGAAGAACATCAAATCTTATGCAAAAACCATAGGCCCTTCTCGTCAACTGCTCCCACCTTCTGAATCCGATCTCGTCTCAAGCGTCAGCAAGAAACGGAAAGAGAAAGTCAATGACAGTGGTGATGAAGATGACAGTGACAGAGATGAGGATGACGGTGAGGGGAGTGAACAGGATGGTGACGAGTCAGGTGCGCGGAAGAAGCCACGTGTCGTTTGGTCGCAGGAGCTCCACCAGAAGTTTGTCAATGCTGTTCAGCAACTGGGTCTCGACAGTGAGTTTCCCCATCAACCTCTTATCACCTTTTCTTATGTGTGCTGTCCGCTCTTGTTTCTGCTTACCATTTATTTTGATGCTTTCTTATGTGGAATCCTCTTTTCATTACTCCTCCTGTTTGTTTTATCCTGGTCCCATTACAGAGGCTGTTCCCAAAAAAATACTTGATCTTATGAATATAGAAGGTCTCACTAGGGAAAATGTAGCCAGCCATTTGCAGGTACCAATTCCCCATTCTCTCTTTTATTTCCCCCTTCCTTTGCTAATATAATCTTGGATGGTAAGATGGTTCGACTTGTTTTTCCTCTGGTTTTGGTTGCAGAAGTACAGACTGTACTTGAAAAAGATAGACGAAGGACAGCAGCGATGACTGACTTTTGTGACCCCCCCCCGGCGGGTTTCTGTTGTATGCCCGAATTCTGAGGAGCGCGTATTTAAGTGCCCAGACGGGTTCATTAGTTTGTACGAACCGTTCTTTACTAGGGGAGGTCTTCGTTTTCCCATCCCGGCTTTTTTGATGGAATACTGTTGGCGTCGTCAAATTGCCATTTCACAACTCACCGTCCACACTATTCGTAATATGGTCGGTCTCAAGCACCTCGCTGACCAATGCGGGGTCAAACTATCTGCCTACTTTGTTGAAGACATGATGCGCTTTACTAGGCAGAAGGGTTTTAATGGCATTTGGTATGCCAGTGCGTCGCCGGGGCACAAATTGATGGATCATCCGCCGTCGAAGACTCATACTTGGTTGAATAAATACTTTTACGCTAGGGTTGATGATGCTTTAGTAGAGGACGTATCCATAGGTTTTAAGACTGAATGGAACTTGTCCCCTGGTAGTTTCTCGGGTGACTCTTATTTTTATTCTCTTGCTTTGGTTGCTGATAGCTAATTATCTTCGTTCTTGTTGTTTTTCAGATTTGGTCGATAAATCTGCCGAGCCCCGACTCCTGATTTTCTCGAGGTTCGCGATCTTCTAAGGAGGCAGACGGTTCTCGATTGGAGGAGTGTTCCACAGCTGGAGCAGACTAGGGGCAGAAAACCGTCAAAAGGTACCGTTTGGTTATGCTTAATTGGTGCTTGTCCGACCTAATCATCATTTATATTCTTTTGAAGATTTTGGTTTGTGATGATAGGAGGCGTAAGTCAGACGAGGATGGTAAAATTGGGCGTTCCCAAATATTCTGTAAGCCAGTCTCGAAGAAGAAAGATGCTGTAGAAGAGAAGGAACTGCAGTTAGCCCTGAAGAAAAGTTTGGTCGACCAATCGTCTATTCAGGGTTCTCGTGCTGGGGATGCATCGGGTAGCCGATCCTTGGACAGTAACAAATTCTCGCGGGACAAGGGAAAAAGTAGTGAGGCTGCTCGGCGTGATAAGGATATCATCCCTATCGATCTTACGAGAGAAGGATCGTTCTTCTTCCAAGCATCCGCCTGACTCGTCGGGATTCTGTCAAGCGCAAAGGGGTTCCGGCTGGTGCTGAAGCGGTCGCATTTAAAAAGCCTAGGACCTCCTCGCTAGATCCGAAGGATAAAGGGGGCCATCCTTCCTATTCTCTCCAATTTCGTTATGCTAAGGATACCCCTTTTCTTTCCGACAAAAGGGAATGTGGCGCTCTCATTCGAGAGGTTTCCAAAGTGCCGGGCGATCGTTCGAGGGGAATTGAAGGAGGATGACGCGTTCGACGAATGGGCTCGGCATCATCTTCGTGTTACTCCTCTTCCTTTTTTTTTTTTTTTTTTTTTTTTTTTTTTTTTAACGTTTCGTTTGTTGTGATTCAGTCTGCGAGCTCGTCGTATTTGATGGTTTGTCGCTACGAGCGTAGGCTGAAAGCTGCCGAACGTGAGATCACCCTTGCCGAGAATGGATTAAAAGACTGCCAAACGCAAGTCAACAAGTACCGGTCTGAATCGAGCGGGCTTGGCGAGAATTTGACCGCCTAAAGGAAGAGAATCGCCAACTGCAGGGATCGCTAGAGCGTTCTTGCGCTGACGTTACTCGCTTGGAGGCTTCGCTCGACGGACTGCTGAAGAATTTGGGCAGCAAATGCGATCCGCGGTTGAGAAAAGAGCCGAGGAGGTACGCCATGAGGTGAAAGAATTTTACCGCGAACGGTCGAACCAAATTCGTCAGCATATTTGGGATGTGAGGCGGGCTTTTAATCCGATGATGATGAAAGCTCAGGCGAATGGTATCTTAAAACAGTCGAGGATCGACGACCGATGGTTGTCCGATTCCCGCCAAGACGGTTCAATTTGTCACCGATGGCTCGGCGTTTTGGGACACTGTGGTGGAGGGTATTGAGATCACCCCGCTTGTTAATGACGGGTACGTGGTGACTCCGACTGTTGAACATGCTGCAGCTAATCCCCGCATATTCCGGATATGATGAGATTGTTGATTTTGACGAATATGGCTCGAACATGCCGTCTGCTACCAACGAGGTCGTGGAACCCGAGCTGCCTGATATTGAAGAACAGGTTCCTAATGCGGAGGTGCAGGTGACGACACAGGAGACGCCGAACGAGATATTGTGACCGGCCTTGCCTTGGCGGACGCTGCTGTGTTTCCTATTTCGAGGGGATAGAAGGTCGCAGCGTCCACATTGCCGGACTTGTCGGTGATGCAGGCGTGAGGGATCCGTTAGCCCCCGCTCCGTTGCTGTTCCTGAAGACGGAGGTGAAATTGCGCCGGAATAGGTCCTGCGTGGCCTGGAAATTATGCCGTGTGTGGCTTTTATCTTTTTGAGACTTCGTTATGTGCTGTCTTCTTTTTTTTTTTTTAAGTATGACTTGAGTTTTCCGAGGGTGGTTTATCTTTGCCCCCCTTTTTTTTTGCTCGACTGATAATGATGGTTATTAAGTTTGTGGAATTTCGTCCTTGCGATTTTTTTTACTTTTATTACTATGTTTTGACGACCCGGGACGAGACTTAGGTAAAACAAATTTTGCCATGGTCCCCCCTTTTGTCGAGCTGGGGCGAGACTTAGGCAAAGTTTGAATTTGCCATAGTCCCCCGCTTTTGTCGAGCTGGGCGAGACTTAGGCAAAGTTTGAATTTGCCATAGTCCCGCTTTTGTCGATCGGGGCGAGATTTAGGCAAAGCTTGAATTTGCCATAGTCCCCCGCTTTTGTCGAGCTGGGGCGAGACTTAGGCAAAGTTTGAATTTGCCACAGTCCCTCGCTTTTGTCGAGCTGGGCGAGATTTAGGCGAAGTTTGAATTTGCCATAGTCCCCCGCTTGTCGAGCTGGGCGAGACTTAGGCAAAGTTTGAATTTGCCATAGTCCCCCGCTTTTGTCGAGCTGGGGCGAGACTTAGGCAAAGTTTGAATTTGCCACAGTCCCCCGCTTTTGTCGAGCTGGAACGTTGATGTGCTACGTGGTTGTAACTCTTGGGTCCTTTGGCTTTGCTGCATTAAATGCTCGTCTAAGTGGTGAATTGCTTTTCCAAAGCGTTTTCATCATTGCCGCATGCGAATGTTGCGTGTGGCGCGATTTTTATCATGAGGCGTCGATTGGCTAAGGAGTGAGGTGCATTAAATGCGGGAAAGTGGACGGGCGTCTAGTTAAACGTCGTGTCGCTTCAGTCCCACCTTGTCTTTGCTATATAAGGGTAGGCGTGGGTGGGTGAAAGTAAATCACACAACTTTCTCTCCATCTCTTCTTCACGTAGTTGGTTGACGGTCGTTCTTTGCTTCGTACTTTTCTTTCTCCTTCTCCGTTCTTATCATGAGTGACTCCGACGACTGGGAATGGGTTCCGGTGAACCGCCATGAGCGGGTTGCATTTGGTCGTCCTCGGACTGATCGTTCTCCATCGCCGGTTCGTGTCGATCCGGCTCAGCCTAGTGATGGGTCAGGTCGATTCGAAGCTCGTCCTAATGACCTGTTCCTCCCGTGGAGAAGCCCGCCGGTTGCTGCTGCGTCACCTTCATTTCGTCCACTGCCGCGGACTTTGTACCGGTGTTGCTGAGATTCCAGTGGAGTTCCTTCAATCCTTGAGTCCCGATGAAAGGCGTCGGCGGTTGGCTGGTTTAGGACGGTTAGTTCGTCTCATTAAATTGTCCACTGTATGGTTTGTCCTTTTAACTATTTTGCTTCTTTCTTTCTTGTTATTGGTAGATCGAGATTCAGCATCGGGCCTATCGTCGCCAGCATGAGTTTCTGGTCAAGCAGATCATGGATCTCGAGATGGGGATGCGGAAATTGGAGGCTGGGCCGGAGGATTGGGAGCGATATGGGTTCGGGAAGTTCCGTGCTATGCCTTTCTGGCTTCGTGACCGGGTTCGTGTCTACAGCCGTAAAGTCCGCGAGAATCGCTGAGGGCGTTCGGCGTATTCTATGTTTCTCTCGGTTGTCGAACCGTTTTTTTTGTACCCGTGTGTTGGGTTACTTGCTATTTTCGGGACTTTTGAGTTACGACTGGTCGTAACATCTGTTTTGTTGAACGTTTTACCCGTTCGGCGGGTTTTATTTTCAGATGTTTATGTTATATTTGGGTTATCCTCAACAGTGAGACGTCTCTCATCTTATTGTGTCGAGCCGAAGGTCTTTGTTCGGAACCCACTTCTTTTTGTCTGCTTTTGCAGGATATAGCTGTTAGATTTTGGGGGCGAAGCGTTGGATTCGCGTGTTAAGGCTCGGCTTATTCCCTACCTTGAGACCGAAGAGAATGCGCTCGGGTGGCGGCTTATTTTGCTCGTCGGCCTTGGCTTATTTGCGAGTAATGGTTGGAGCTCGGCTTATTACTTACGTCTCGTGTGGACTGTAACTTATTTTTAGTTTTTTTTTTTAGTCGGAACAACTGGCCAAATTGCCGACCTTGTTTGGATGTAAAAATGT
The DNA here is from genome assembly GCA_023657505.1 of Camelina hispida. Classification (NCBI taxonomy): domain Eukaryota; kingdom Viridiplantae; phylum Streptophyta; class Magnoliopsida; order Brassicales; family Brassicaceae; genus Camelina; species Camelina hispida. The sequence goes on along the minus strand of CP094636.1, from coordinate 28,856,356 downwards.
GTTTCTCTCTCTTTTTTTTTTGTTGTCTTGGTTTCTATTTGTACGATATATGTCATTTTTTTTTTTGCAAGGCAATATGCCTAATAAAAGTGATGCAGAGATTCATCAAAGAAAATTGCACTTATAAGTAGTGGCTGCACCTTTTCAGGTTGCCTACGTACCTCCCTTTTTTTTAAAAAGGAGGATCAAGCCGATCGTAGTTCAGATTACATAGATATTAGATACTCCTAGGTTGAAATAGAAATATAATATGCATGAAAATATAAATTTCTTAGTAGAAATAACGCTTAAGGTTGCCCGCATTCCAGGACCGCGGGATTGCCTCACCGGCCATAGTAATCAGCTCGTAGACCCGGGACGGACGATCTTAGATACTTGGTATGGCCCTTCCCATTTTGCGCCAAGTTTTCCAGCGTTGAGTTCGGCGGTATTCTCGAATACCTTGCGCAAAACGAGGTCTCCTTCGTTGAAAGATCGCAGGTTGACCTTTTTGTTATAGTGACGGGCTGCCGCCTGTTGGTAATTCTGAATTCGGAGCAAGGCGCGATCTCGTAGTTCTTCGATCTCGTCGAGGTTGTCATAGAGCATCTCGTCATTTAGCTCGGCATCTTTGACTAGCATGGTTTGGCGCAAACTGCCGACGCTTACTTCGGCTGGTGCCATTGCTTCTAGGCCGTAAGCTAGCGAAAACGGTGTTTGCCCAGACGCTCTCCGTGGAGTTGTTCGGTGAGACCATAAGACGCCATCTAGCTCGTCAGCCCAAAGGCCTTTCTTTTCTTCGAGTCGCTTCTTTAAGCCATTTAGGATCGTCTTGTTAGTTGCCTCCGCTTGGCCGTTCCCCTGAGGGTACCTCGGGGTTGACTTACTGAGCCGGATGCGCCAACTTGCGCAGAAATCATCAAATTTCTTTGATATGAATTGCGACCCATTATCGGTTACGATTTCGTAGGGTAGCCCGTGTCGGCATATTATGTTTTTCCACACAAAATTCTGGACCTCACTCGCTTGGATTTTCTTATAGGAGTCAGCCTCAACCCACTTGGTGAAGTAGTCGGTCAATATAAGAAGAAACTTTTGCCGTGCGACGCAGGTAATGGTCCAACGATATCCATTGCCCATCTCATGAATGGGTACGGTGCCGTTGTTGTCGAGAGTAATTCCGCCGGAGCGTGAATGTCGGACGCATGTCTCTGACACTTTTCGCATTTCGCGGCAAATTGTTCGCAGTCGCCGACCATGGTCGGCCAGTATATTCCATGCTTTCTGATTTTTAGTGCTAGGGCGTGTCCGCCGGAATGGTTTCCTCCGGCTCCTTCATGCGTTTCTTGCATTACTCGCTGGGCCTCTTCTGCCGAGATGCAATGTAGTAATATGCCGGCCGCGCTCCAACGGTAAAGGCGTCCTCAACCATAATGTATTGTGCCGCTTTCTTTTTAAGGCGCCGAGACTGCCACTTATCCGATGGAACTACTCCTTCATTGATGTACTGACGTATTTCCTGGCGCCAGTCCACTGTCTCGGCGACGGGTTTGGTCTCATGGTTAGGTTGTGCTTCATCGTCGAGGTCGGCACGTTCTTCCGGGTTGGCAGATATGACGTTAACTTGTGCCCCGACATCAATGCTACTTATCGGAATACTTTCGACTGGGATTACCCGACGTAGGTCAGGGTCTGAAGTTGACGCTAGGACGGCCAGAGCGTCTGCGGGGGCATTGGCGCTTCGTGGTATTTTGTCGACCACGAAATGATCGAACTCTTGTGCGAGCTCCTTAACTATTTTTAGGTATGCGTCCATGCGACCGCATTTGGTACCATACTCGCCATTATATTGACTGGCGACGAGCTGGGAATCGCAGTAGGCGTGAAGCCTTTTTACGCCGATCCCTGCTGCTAGTCGCATTCCGGCAAGTAAAGCTTCATATTCCGACTCATTGTTGGTTGCTGTGAAATTGAGGCGGAACGATTGCTCAACGACCTCTCCGGTGGGGATGTCGACGAATACCGATTCCTGATCCGTGCTGTGACGAGGCCCCGTCGACGTACAAATACCAGTTTTCCTCGTTCGACGTCGGAGAGGTGAAGTGCTGAGGTAGCTCGACAATGAAGTCTGCTAAAACCTGAGACTTCATGCAAGTTCGGCCCAGATACTCGATATCGTATTCGCTCAGCTCGACTGCCCACTTCGCCATGCGTCCCGACTGTCCCGGGCTATGGAGAATTTGCCGCAAAGGTTGGTTGGTCAAGACCGCGATTGTATGCGATTGGAAATAGGGCCTGAGCTTACGAGCCGAAATTACCACGGCGTATGCTATCTTTTCCAAGTTCGGATAACGCAATTCGGCCCCGTCGAGAGTCTTGCTGACGTAAAAGATAGGCTTTTGCTCGCCTCGGTCGTCTCTGACTAATACTCCGCTAACTGCCGACCCCGAGATGGCAATATATAGGTAGAGCTTTTCTCCCTCCTCGGGCTTTGAAAGTATGGGAGGGGTGGTCAAATAAGTTTTTAATTCGACGAAAGCCTGCTCACATTCGCTGGTCCATTCGTACGCCTTATTCGTCGACCGCAACAGTTGGTAGAACGGCAAGCTTTTGTCGGTCGATCGCGAGATGAACCGGTTTAAGGCTGCTATCCTGCCAGTCAGGCGTTGGACTTCACGCTTGTTTCGCGGCGAGGGCATGTCGAGTATGGCTTTTATCTGCTTCGGGTTTGCCTCTATTCCCCTTTTTGTGACGATGTATCCTAGAAATTCTCCTGACGTTACACCGAACGAGCACTTTGCCGGGTTGAGTTTCATGTTATACTTATTCAGGGTCTGAATGCATTTTCGCAGGTGCTCGACATGATCGCTTGCGCTCGCGGATTTAACTAACATATCGTCGATGTACACCTCCATAGTTACTCCTAATTGGTCTGCAAACATCTTATTGACAAGGCGTTGGTAGGTGGCTCCCGCGTTTTTAGACCGAACGGCATTACCTTGTAGCGAACGTGCCTTGATCTGTGATAAAGGCGGTTTTTCGCGGTCATCGGTGTGCATCAAGATTTGGTTATATCCCGAGAAGGCGTCCATGAAGGAGAGCAATGCGTTGCCTGCGGTAGCTTCGACGAGCCTCTCAATATGTGGTAGCGGGTAGCTATCCTTGGGGCAGGCTTTATTGAGATCCGTGAAGTCGATGCAGACTCTGTTCTTCCCGTTTTCTTCTTAACCACCACCGGGTTTGCTAGCCACTCAGGGTACTTAACTTCCATGATTGACCCGGCATCTAACAGCTTTTTGACCTCGTCATTTACTGCTTTAGACCGTTCGGGTCCGAGCTTTCGTCGCTTCTGCTTGACAGGTTTATAAGTGGGATCGACGTTAAGTTCATGACTTGTGACGTCCATGCTGATTCCAACCATATCCTCAAAAGACCAGGCAAAGGTGGAAGCGTTATCCTTTAAGAATTGGATCAGTTCGATTCTTATTGCCGGGTCGAGATCAGCGCCGATCCCAACGCACCGCTTCGGGTCACTCTCGTCGATGTTGATTTCGTCGAGCAGGTGGTGACTTGGGATTTCCTCGGGGCTAGGTGCTGGTAGCTCGTCCAGCACTTGCTGTGATTGCTATAAATCAGCGGCCTTTCGTAGCTTGCATTCGATTACAAAACAGTTCCTAGCGTCCGCTTGATTGCCCTTGATTGTGAATATTTGGCCGGACAGAGGGAACTTTACGCATTGGTGATAAGTGGACGGGACGGCTTGCATGTCGTGAATCCAGGGGGATCCGAGGATGATGTTATAAACAGCCGGCTTGTCGACCACTACGAACTTATGCCACGAGGGTATGCCGGACACGTAGATTGGCAGCTTGATTGTGCCGGACGTCATCATATAATTTCCGTCGAACCCGGTGAGCGGCCTGATCGATGGCTTGATTTCTCTATTATTGACTTCCATTTTGTCAAGGACATCTCTAAAAATTACGTTAACGGAGCTCCCTGTGTCGACCATAATCCGCGTCACCTCGCTCTCGCCAACGTGTAACTCAATGACGAGAGGATCGTTGTGCGGGAAGTTGACTCCAGCCAAGTCGTTTGCTGTGAACGTGATTGGAGGTACGAAAGGTGGGATTTTAACCGGCCAGACCGCAGCTGTGCCAGCCTTCACGTAGTCGCGAATTGAACGTACGGAGTCTCTGCACGCTGTTAATCCTCCCATTATCATGTCGACACGACGGCGGGGTGGCCACTGGGTCGCCGTTGGATCGGCGTATAGGGTGTAGGTGCCGAACTCCGTTGGGAATTTAACGCACTGGTGGTAGGTGGACACCACGGCCTTCATTTTATGGAGCCAGGGTGTCCCGAGGATGGCATTATACGCGCTTGGACGATCGACGACCGCGAAGTCGAAGAGGTGTACCGTACCGCCGACCCTCATTGGGAACATGACAGTTCCTAAAGAAGTAAGGGAGCATCCGTCGAAACCAGTCAAGGTTTGCACTTCGGGCATGGTCAACTGCAGGTCGACCTTTATTTGAGGGAGTGCCCTCAAGAAGATGACATTTACGGAGCTTCCTGTATCAATCAACACATCTGGGACTAAGCAATCTCCGATGTTTATTTCAATAACGACGGGCCCAGTCGACGAAGTCCGATGCTCAGTAGCGTCCCCTTCTTCGAATATGATCGGAGAGTACGATCGGCATATGGGTGTTCTGCCAGGTAACCAATCGCGTTCGGCTCTCTCGACGTTGTGGATAGGATATACGGTGCGAGGCCAGTTAGGGTCGTATGGCAGGCTTCCTCTTATGACATTAATTCTACGCCGGGCTGGAGGTGGTGGCGCGTCAGCCGGTTGGTTTTCTTGTCCTCCCACCTGGTTGCCGGCTGGGGGCTGGTTATTCGGTGCTGGTCCATTGTGGAAATGGTTGTTTGGACCTCGCCCTTGATGCCCATGACGTCCTCGACCTCGCCCTCGCGGGGCGTTGGTCTTGAACTGGCGTAACTCAACTTTAACCTCGCCGTTAAGGTACTTTCCCAGCAGCGCATTTTGCAAGTGTCTGCAAGACTGCGTAGAATGCCCAGTGTACTCGTGTAATTCGCAATACAAGTTATGGTCAGGTTCTTCTCTTGCCCCTTTTGGTGGGGTCGTCGGCACTATAGCTGACGAGCTGACTGCAGGGGTTGGCGTAGCGTCATTAACGAGGTACGTTGCACCGCGTTTTTGCTGTCCGCGAGGTATTCTTTATCAAGATGTTGGCGAGGTTCATGGTATACCTCTTTTGCTTTGCCAGTCGGCACTTGAGCTCCGGTAGCGCGTTTTTTGTCGTAGATGACTTTTTCTTCTTCCAGTTCGATGTGGACTCCCGCTCGATGGAGGGCGTCTTGGAAGGTCGGGAACCTATTCAACTTGAGATCCTTTCGGAATGCTGATTCGTACCATAGGGCCTTGTGAAGGGCTGCAAGCGACACGCTATGGGGTGCTTTTACTTGTGTAGCAATCTTTTTGAACCTATCCATGAACGTTCGCAATGGCTCATGCTCCCCCTGTTCGATATTGTGGAGATCGGCGATTGTCGCAGTGGGGACGGCCAATATCGAGTATTGTTTTAAGAAGGTTAGCGAGAGCGTGCGGAAGCTATCGATCGAGTCAGGCGGTAGAGAAGAAAACCAGCCAAGGGCGTCACCGCTCAGGTTTTCAATGAACAGCTGGCATTTTCCGGCGTCTAGCTCCTCCGGGGAAAACTCGCAACGATGGATTGCGATTTCGAAGGATGTCAGATGATGGGTCGGGTCTGAATCTCCCTTATACGGGGGCAAGTGCTTTATCTTGCAATCAGGACGAACAACGACCCTCCGGATTCGCGCGGTGAACGGCGTTTTCTGGGACTGTTCCAACATATGGTCTACATCAGGTGCCGCGCTGGTTGCTTGATGGAACTTGCTTGTGACATCCTTCATTTGACTTTTGAGTTCGGCCAATTCGCCGTTCTGGTTCTGATCGGCACTATTGGGCTCGGCTCTATTAGTGGTGTTCGGATGTTCGGCATTTTCTTGTAGTTTTGCACAGACGCTGGAGAGAGTGGCGAACCGCTCCTCTGTCTTTCTGTCCTGGGCGTCGATTTTTTCCAGGATGCTTCTCATTAGCGCTCCTATGTCAAGGGCGCTGGTGCCCTCTCCGACTGAGCCGTTCGGCGTTGTCGGGGGCCGGGTCGGCGGTATTGGAAGCTCTTCTCGGGCCTCCTGGATGCGGTCCGGCGTGTCTGCTACATACCCATCGCTGCCCGTCGTTTCTCTTTCTGCCATTCCTCTGGGCGTGCTTCGTTGATGTTGGACTTCCGTAAAAAGGCTCCCTTTGTCTCTTTCCCTGGATGCGCACCAAATGTTGAACTAGTGTGACCACTAACTCAAGTATGATAAATTAAAAGGGGTGAAACAAAGAACTTTTATTTAGATAGCCAAAGATCGTCGAATTACAATGCAACCGTTATAAGCCGATCGGCGAATTACAGAGAATTGTATTTCTCAAAATGACTAACTATGGCTTTAGAATCGGATTAATTCCTGACTCTCGCCCAATGTAACTTGGCCTTTCCACAAGCTGCTCCCTCGGTATTTATAGTTGATGGGACGTCTCGTCTCATCGCCTCGGGATCGATGTGGGACTGTTCCCAGGTAAAGTCGGTGACCGTTTTTATCCAGGCCGTCTATTACTGGGCTGCATATTTCAATTGGGCCTTCTTGTCGGCCCGACAGATGTCTTTTGTCGGTTTACTCTCCTAAGTTTTGGGGTGACTGTTTCGATAATGGGCTGCAAGAAGTTAAGGCTGGGTGAAACCCATATCCAACAAATATGTACGAGGTTATCTAAGTAGTTGTAACAAGAATATTCCTATATTCTATCAACAATAATAACTATATATATTAGATTCATCTCTTTCTTCTATTCTCAACTCTCCTGACCTTGAACTCCATCAATTGGTCCCGACCAAGGTCCCCTCCACTTTATTAATTAGAAGCAGTTGCTATATAATACATGGAAGATTTTAAAAGCATAAAAGATCCAGCACTAGCAGTTAGCGAAGAGTCAAGTACCCGGAAGAAGAGGCACCGTGTCGTTTGGACATCAGAGCTCCACCAGAAGTTTCTCAATGCCATTGAGCAATTGGGCGGCAACAACAGTGAGTTTCACCATAAACATCTTTTCACCTATCCTTTTGTTGTGTGATGTGTCCACTCTTGTTTCTGCTTACGATTTCTATTGATGCTTTCATCATGTGTGTGGAATCCTCTATTTATTTCTCCTAATGTTTTATTTCTTTGCGTCTCCATTACAGAGGCTATTCCCAAGCGAATACTTGCTCTCATGAATGTAGATGGTCTCACTAGGGAGAACGTAGCCAACCATTTGCACGTACGTACTCGTTATTTCCCATTCTCTCTAGCATTTTTCACGTGTTTCCAACTTGATGACGAGATGGTTCGACTTTATTATATTCTCTCTTGTTCTCCTTGCAGAAGTACAGACTAATACACAACTTGAAAAGGGAAACCAATAAGCTGAACATGGGTCAACTTGATGGACTTATAAATATCAATGCCTCAAGCTCTGCACTCTTATCGATAAATCTTGAAAAGATGAACCTCTCCAGCTTCATCCAACAGGGTCTTCACCAGAACTCAAGCAACTCAGCAAATCCATCTGGAGCATATCACAGTACTACTCAGTCACCAAGAGTCCAAAACGTGAATCAGTATCAACCAAGTTCATCTCCACTAAAGCCCTTATTGTTTCCTATGATCAATTTCTCTGCAAACATGGGAGATTCTAAAGGCATTAAGGAACCAGCAATAGTATGTAAGTTTCCAAACATACCAAAAGAGAACAAGACGGGTCCGTCTACCGGAAGCTGCATCCTGCATGCTTCAGATTAAGACAGAGCCTTACTAAGGCAAATCTGCTCGGAGACACAGGTTCTTCTTCCCACTGCTGATGGCTGCCGCAGTCTTACCCTCTCTTTATTTATGGTTTTTAGCCAATGTGTAACTCAGTAACTCTCTCTGTGATTCTTTCCCCATTGAATTCTTATTTCCTCTCTAATTATATATGTTTTGGTGTTTACTTCTTGATTATCATAATCTCAATTAGTTTAAGCTTATATGAGAGTATCCTTTAAGTACAGTAGCCTTCTTCTTTCTCTTTTAAAATTTTCAGAGTTTCAAAATCCCAATTTCCTTCAACAAACCGGTTTAATTCATCGGTTAATGTTAAATGGACCAGCAATTAGTATCAAACCAATGATTGAGCCACGAAATTTCCCAATTTCAGGAATCAGGACTTTTGTGAAACCCCTAAAAATCCACAAGACTCCATGGCTGAGTGAGTGAGTGAGTGATTGAACAACTCAAAACCCAGCTTCAATGGCTAAATTCAATCGCATACAACATCTGAATCAACTTAGCCGAGATCTTCTTCTTATACGACACTACTATAAGCAGTTCATATTCTCCCCAAACAGAACATCAAAAATCATTAATTCTTTAAACACCATAGCTGAGATCAATTCAATTGGAATCACCGAATCACATTCAAGTCAAATCAGTCCAGCCAACGCCATAATAACATCATAAATCCAAGTAAGTTTAAAACTTTCCCAAAAGAGTTATCAGAAAGTCTTTTTTTTTTTTTTTTTGTTAATAACGTTTGACTCAATCCATGGTTGAACAGGGATACATGGAAATCAAAAGTTCCTGGAATCGATGACAACACATCTACACATTGAAGCAGCTTATCAAGAAACAGTCAAAAATCGTAGCTTTAGTGTTTCAGGTCTAGAGCAAAGCAATGGGGCTAGTTGATTTTAAGAGACCACAGAGTTGTTTGTTTAGTTAGATGTGTTTGTACCAATGAAAAGGAAATTGGAGATGATTCTGTGTGGTGGTAGTGTAAATGAGATCAAAGGACTAGTTTTTTTAACGGTGCTTAGTTCCAATGGTGGTGAGGGATATAGATGTAGAGGCGTCAGCAAAACATGAAATATCGATTGCAGCAACAACCTGTGTGAGTGGAACAGCGCAAATTTTCACATTGGCTGTGGTTTTTAGATTGAATGATCAAGAAAAATAACAGAGTAATCACAAGTTTGACTAAAGAATGTCAAGTAACAGTCAACAACTCTTTGGAATGTCTGAATGTGATCAGGTCAGTCCATTGCATTTGTCGGATACTCATTTTTGGAATTGAGATCCCTAGATGCATACAGTCAAATCCGTATTGTGAATTGGCTTTGAGACTAAAAGGGAATAAAAATTCTATGAAAATAGGAAAATAATATATAAGGAAAGCCAGGAAAGCTGAAATGCTGGCTTTGAACGTTATGAGAAAATATAAGGTATTAGTTAGGAAGGAAATAAAATGGGGACATTCAAATTCACTTTACGAAAAGTTGTCTTTTGTGTGCAGAATAGGGAAGATTCAACAAACAAAAAGGAAAGTAGACGAGCATGTGACTCTCCACGCCCCCCATAAATGGAAACCAAGAGCAAAAACAGTAGGAAATTTCTGATTATGTGGGTGAATTAAGGGCCAGATTAACGGGCACAATCACTCTCTTTTTTTTTGGGCCTCTCATCTTTTTATTTTGACATTTTCCTATAGGACTTTGGTGGTCTCCTTGTCCAAACTCCAGGTTTTAAGTATAAACAGATCAGATTAAAAAGTCTATGTACTATCTCCTTTGGGGAGGAGAACAGAAGAGAGGAGTCTTGCTGAAGTACTGCATCAGGTATGGAGTTGAAAAGCACTGCAGATGGAAGAAATGATAAGTTTCCGGTAGGAATGAGGGTCCTCGCTGTGGATGACAATCCAACCTGCCTTCGGAAACTGGAAGAGTTGCTGCTTCGTTGCAAGTATCATGGTACTTATTCTTTGCTTTCGTCTTTTTTGTTTCTTTACCTGTCTGTCTCGGAACAGGGAGGCATGATTTATGATGTTTAATTGATATGCCCCAGTGACAAAGACAATGGAGTCGAGGAAAGCTCTGGAAATGTTGAGAGAGAATAGCAACATGTTTGATCTGGTGATAAGCGATGTAGAGATGCCAGACACAGATGGCTTTAAGTTGCTTGAAATTGGTCTTGAAATGGACCTTCCTGTCATCAGTACGTCTCCTTGTTCTTTGTTTTCATATCAACTCTAGGATTCTTCTAAACTTGCTTTAATGTCTCAGTGTTGTCAGCTCATAGCGACTACGACAGCGTTATGAAAGGTATTATACATGGTGCCTGCGATTATCTGGTCAAGCCTGTTGGCCTCAAGGAGCTTCAGAATATATGGCATCATGTTGTGAAGAAGAACATCAAATCTTATGCAAAAACCATTGGCCCTTCTCGTCAACTGCTCCCACCTTCTGAATCCGATCTCGTCCCAAGCGTCAGCAAGAAACGGAAAGAGAAAGTCAATGACAGTGGTGATGAAGATGACAGTGACAGAGATGAGGATGACGGTGAGGGGAGTGAACAGGATGGTGACGAGTCAGGTGCGCGGAAGAAGCCACGTGTCGTTTGGTCGCAGGAGCTCCACCAGAAGTTTGTCAATGCTGTTCAGCAACTGGGTCTCGACAGTGAGTTTCCCCATCAACCTCTTATCACCTTTTCTTATGTGTGCTGTCCGCTCTTGTTTCTGCTTACCATTTATTTTGATGCTTTCTTATGTGGAATCCTCTTTTCATTACTCCTCCTGTTTGTTTTATCCTGGTCCCATTACAGAGGCTGTTCCCAAAAAATACTTGATCTTATGAATATAGAAGGTCTCACTAGGGAAAATGTAGCCAGCCATTTGCAGGTACCAATTCCCCATTCTCTCTTTTATTTCCCCTTCCTTTGCTAATATAATCTTGGATGGTAAGATGGTTCGACTTGTTTTTCCTCTGGTTTTGGTTGCAGAAGTACAGACTGTACTTGAAAAAGATAGACGAAGGACAGCAGCGATGACTGACTTTGTGACCCCCGGCGGGTTTCGTTGTATGCCCGAATTCGAGGAGCGCGTATTTAAGTGCCCAGACGGGTTCATTAGTTTGTACGAACCGTTCTTTACTAGGGAGGTCTTCGTTTTCCCATCCCGGCTTTTTGATGGAATACTGTTGGCGTCGTCAAATTGCCATTTCACAACTCACCGTCCACACTATTCGTAATATGGTCGGTCTCAAGCACCTCGCTGACCAATGCGGGGTCAAACTATCTGCCTACTTTGTTGAAGACATGATGCGCTTTACTAGGCAGAAGGGTTTTAATGGCATTTGGTATGCCAGTGCGTCGCCGGGGCACAAATTGATGGATCATCCGCCGTCGAAGACTCATACTTGGTTGAATAAATACTTTTACGCTAGGGTTGATGATGCTTTAGTAGAGGACGTATCCATAGGTTTTAAGACTGAATGGAACTTGTCCCCTGGTAGTTTCTCGGGTGACTCTTATTTTTATTCTCTTGCTTTGGTTGCTGATAGCTAATTATCTTCGTTCTTGTTGTTTTTCAGATTTGGTCGATAAATCTGCCGAGCCCCGACTCCTGATTTTCTCGAGGTTCGCGATCTTCTAAGGAGGCAGACGGTTCTCGATTGGAGGAGTGTTCCACAGCTGGAGCAGACTAGGGGCAGAAAACCGTCAAAAGGTACCGTTTGGTTATGCTTAATTGGTGCTTGTCCGACCTAATCATCATTTATATTCTTTTGAAGATTTTGGTTTGTGATGATAGGAGGCGTAAGTCGACGAGGATGGTAAAATTGGGCGTTCCCAAATATTCTGGTAAGCCAGTCTCGAAGAAGAAAGATGCTGTAGAAGAGAAGGAACTGCAGTTAGCCCTGAAGAAAAGTTTGGTCGACCAATCGTCTATTCAGGGTTCTCGTGCTGGGGATGCATCGGGTAGCCGATCCTTGGACAGTAACAAATTCTCGCGGACAAGGGAAAAGTAGTGAGGCTGCTCGGCGTGATAAGGATATCATCCCTATCGATCTTACGACTGAGAAGGATCGTTCTTCTTCCAAGCATCCGCCTGACTCGTCGGGGATTCTGTCAAGCGCAAAGGGGTTCCGGCTGGTGCTGAAGCGGTCGCATTTAAAAGCCTAGGACCTCCTCGCTAGATCCGAAGGATAAAGGGGGCCATCCTTCCTATTCTCTCCAATTTCGTTATGCTAAGGATACCCCTTTTCTTTCCGACAAAAGGGAATGTGGCGCTCTCATTCGAGAGGTTTCCAAAGTGCCGGGCGATCGTTCTGAGGGGGAATTGAAGGAGGATGACGCGTTCGACGAATGGGCTCGGCATCATCTTCAGGTTACTCCTCTTCCTCTTTTTTTTTTTTTTTTTTTTTTTTTTTTTTTTTTTTTTAACGTTTCTGTTTGTTGTGATTCAGTCTGCGAGCTCGTCGTATTTGATGGTTTGTCGCTACGAGCGTAGGCTGAAAGCTGCCGAACGTGAGATCACCCTTGCCGAGAATGGATTAAAAGACGCAAACGCAAGTCAACAAGTACCGGTCTGAATCGAGCAGGGCTTGGCGAGAATTTGACCGCCTAAAGGAAGAGAATCGCCAACTGCAGGGATCGCTAGAGCGTTCTTGCGCTGACGTTACTCGCTTGGAGGCTTCGCTCGACGGACTGCTGAAGAATTTGGGCAGCAAATGCGATCCGCGGTTGAGAAAAGAGCCGAGGAGGTACGCCATGAGGTGAAAGAATTTTACCGCGAACGGTCGAACCAAATTCGTCAGCATATTTGGGATGTGAGGCGGGCTTTTAATCCGATGATGATGAAAGCTCGGGCGAATGGTATCTTAAAACAGTCGAGGATCTGACGACCGATGGTTGTCCGATTCCTGCCAAGACGGTTCAATTTGTCACCGATGGCTCGGCGTTTTGGGACACTGTGGTGGAGGGTATTGAGATCACCCCGCTTGTTAATGACGGGTACGTGGTGACTCCGACTGTTGAACATGCTGCAGCTAATCCCGGCATATTCTGGATATGATGAGATTGTTGATTTTGACGAATATGGCTCGAACATGCCGTCTGCTACCAACGAGGTCGTGGAACCCGAGCTGCCTGATATTGAAGAACAGGTTCCTAATGCGGAGGTGCAGGTGACGACACAGAGACGCAGAACGAGATATTGTGACCGGCCTTGCCTTGGCGGACGCTGCTGTGTTTCCTATTTCGAGGGGATAGAAGGTCGCAGCGTCCACATTGCCGGACTTGTCGTGATGCAGGCGTGAGGGATCCGTTAGCCCCTGCTCCAGTTGCTGTTCCTGAAGACGGAGGTGAAATTGCGCCGGAATAGGTCCTGCGTGGCCTGGAAATTATGCCGTGTGTGGCTTTTATCTTTTTGAGACTTCGTTATGTGCTGTCTTTTTTTTTAAGTATGACTTGAGTTTTCCGAGGGTGGTTTATCTTTGCCCCCCCTTCTTTTTTTGCTCCTGATAATGATGGTTATTAAGTTTGTGGAATTTCGTCCTTGCGATTTTTTACTTTTATTACTATGTTTTGACGACCGGACGAGACTTAGGTAAAACAAATTTTGCCATGGTCCCCCCTTTTGTCGAGCTGGGGCGAGACTTAGGCAAAGTTTGAATTTGCCATAGTCCCCCGCTTTTGTCGAGCTGGGCGAGACTTAGGCAAAGTTTGAATTTGCCATAGTCCCCTCGCTTTGTCGATCTGGGCGAGATTTAGGCAAAGCTTGAATTTGCCATAGTCCCCCGCTTTTGTCGAGCTGGGGCGAGACTTAGGCAAAGTTTGAATTTGCCACAGTCCCCTCGCTTTTTGTCGAGCTGGGGCGAGATTTAGGCGAAGTTTGAATTTGCCATAGTCCCCCCGCTTTTTGTCGAGCTGGGGCGAGACTTAGGCAAAGTTTGAATTTGCCATAGTCCCCCCGCTTTTTGTCGAGCTGGGGCGAGACTTAGGCAAAGTTTGAATTTGCCACAGTCCCCCCGCTTTTTGTCGAGCTGGAACGTTGATGTGCTACGTGGTTGTAACTCTTGGGTCCTTTGGCTTTGCTGCATTAAATGCTCAGTCTAAGTGGTGAATTGCTTTTCCAAAGCGTTTTTCATCATTGCCGCATGCGAATGTTGCGTGTGGCGCGATTTTTATTGCGAGGCGTCGATTGGCTAAGGAGTGAGGTGCATTAAATGCGGGAAAGTGGACGGGCGTCTAGTTAAACGTCGTGTCGCTTCAGTCCCACCTTGTCTTTGCTATATAAGGGTAGGCGTGGGTGGGTGAAAGTAAATCACACAACTTTCTCTCCATCTCTTCTTCACGTAGTTGGTTGACGGTCGTTCTTTGCTTCGTACTTTTCTTTCTCCTTCTCCGTTCTTATCATGAGTGACTCCGACGACTCTGGGGAATGGGTTCCGGTGAACCGCCATGAGCGGGTTGCATTTGGTCGTCCTCGGACTGATCGTTCTCCATCGCCGGTTCGTGTCGATCCGGCTCAGCCTAGTGATGGGTCAGGTCGATTCGTCGAAGCTCGTCCTAATGACCTGTTCCTCCCGTGGAGAAGCCCGCCGGTTGCTGCTGCGTCACCTTCATTTCGTCCACTGCCGCGGGACTTTGTACCGGGTGTTGCTGAGATTCCAGTGGAGTTCCTTCAATCCTTGAGTCCCGATGAAAGGCGTCTGGCGGTTGGCTGGTTTAGGACGGTTAGTTCGTCTCATTAAATTGTCCACTGTATGGTTTGTCCTTTTAACTATTTTGCTTCTTTCTTTCTTGTTATTGGTAGATCGAGATTCAGCATCGGGCCTATCGTCGCCAGCATGAGTTTCTGGTCAAGCAGATCATGGATCTCGAGATGGGGATGCGGAAATTGGAGGCTGGGCCGGAGGATTGGGAGCGATATGGGTTCGGGAAGTTCCGTGCTATGCCTTTCTGGCTTCGTGACCGGGTTCGTGTCTACAGCCGTAAAGTCCGCGAGAATCGCTGAGGGCGTTCGGCGTATTCTATGTTTCTCTCGGTTGTCGAACCGTTTTTTTTTGTACCCGTGTGTTGGGTTACTTGCTATTTTCGGGACTTTTGAATTACGACTGGTCGTAACATCTGTTTTTGTTGAACGTTTTACCCGTTCGGCGGGTTTTATTTTCAGATGTTTATGTTATATTTGGGTTATCCTCAACAGTGAGACGTCTCTCATCTTATTGTGTCGAGCCGAAGGTCTTTGTTCGGAACCCACTTCTTTTTGTCTGCTTTTGCAGGATATAGCTGTTAGATTTTGGGGGCGAGAAGCGTTGGATTCGCGTGTTAAGGCTCGGCTTATTCCCTACCTTGAGACCGAAGAGAATGCGCTCGGGTGGCGGCTTATTTTGCTCGTCGGCCTTGGCTTATTTGCGAGTAATGGTTGGAGCTCGGCTTATTACTTACGTCTCGTGTGGACTGTAACTTATTTTTAGTTTTTTTTTTTTTTTAGTCGGAACAACTGGCCAAATTGCCGACCTTGTTTGGATGTAAAAATGTGTTTCTCTCTCTTTTTTTTTGTTGTCTTGGTTTCTATTTGTACGATATATGTCATTTTTTTTTTGCAAGGCAATATGCCTAATAAAAGTGATGCAGAGATTCATCAAAGAAAATTGCACTTATAAGTAGTGGCTGCACCTTTTCAGGTTGCCTACGTACCTCCCTTTTTTTTTTTAAAAAGGAGGATCAAGCCGATCGTAGTTCAGATTACATAGATATTAGATACTCCTAGGTTGAAATAGAAATATAATATGCATGAAAATATAAATTTCTTAGTAGAAATAACGCTTAAGGTTGCCCGCATTCCAGGACCGCGGGATTGCCTCACCGGCCATAGTAATCAGCTCGTAGACCCCGGGACGGACGATCTTAGATACTTGGTATGGCCCTTCCCATTTTGCGCCAAGTTTTCCAGCGTTGAGTTCGGCGGTATTCTCGAATACCTTGCGCAAAACGAGGTCTCCTTCGTTGAAAGATCGCAGGTTGACCTTTTTGTTATAGTGACGGGCTGCCGCCTGTTGGTAATTCTGAATTCGGAGCAAGGCGCGATCTCGTAGTTCTTCGATCTCGTCGAGGTTGTCATAGAGCATCTCGTCATTTAGCTCGGCATCTTTGACTAGCATGGTTTGGCGCAAACTGCCGACGCTTACTTCGGCTGGTGCCATTGCTTCTAGGCCGTAAGCTAGCGAAAACGGTGTTTGCCCAGACGCTCTCCGTGGAGTTGTTCGGTGAGACCATAAGACGCCATCTAGCTCGTCAGCCCAAAGGCCTTTCTTTTCTTCGAGTCGCTTCTTTAAGCCATTTAGGATCGTCTTGTTAGTTGCCTCCGCTTGGCCGTTCCCTGAGGGTACCTCGGGGTTGACTTACTGAGCCGGATGCGCCAACTTGCGCAGAAATCATCAAATTTCTTTGATATGAATTGCGACCCATTATCGGTTACGATTTCGTAGGGTAGCCCGTGTCGGCATATTATGTTTTTCCACACAAAATTCTGGACCTCACTCGCTTGGATTTTCTTATAGGAGTCAGCCTCAACCCACTTGGTGAAGTAGTCGGTCAATATAAGAAGAAACTTTTTGCCGTGCGACGCAGGTAATGGTCCAACGATATCCATTGCCCATCTCATGAATGGGTACGGTGCCGTTGTTGTCGAGAGTAATTCCGCCGGAGCGTGAATGTCGGACGCATGTCTCTGACACTTTTCGCATTTCGCGGCAAATTGTTCGCAGTCGCCGACCATGGTCGGCCAGTATATTCCATGCTTTCTGATTTTTAGTGCTAGGGCGTGTCCGCCGGAATGGTTTCCTCCGGCTCCTTCATGCGTTTCTTGCATTACTCGCTGGGCCTCTTCTGCCGAGATGCAATGTAGTAATATGCCGGCCGCGCTCCAACGGTAAAGGCGTCCCTCAACCATAATGTATTGTGCCGCTTTCTTTTTAAGGCGCCGAGACTGCCACTTATCCGATGGAACTACTCCTTCATTGATGTACTGACGTATTTCCTGGCGCCAGTCCACTGTCTCGGCGACGGGTTTGGTCTCATGGTTAGGTTGTGCTTCATCGTCGAGGTCGGCACGTTCTTCCGGGTTGGCAGATATGACGTTAACTTGTGCCCCGACATCAATGCTACTTATCGGAATACTTTCGACTGGGATTACCCGACGTAGGTCAGGGTCTGAAGTTGACGCTAGGACGGCCAGAGCGTCTGCGGGGGCATTGGCGCTTCGTGGTATTTTGTCGACCACGAAATGATCGAACTCTTGTGCGAGCTCCTTAACTATTTTTAGGTATGCGTCCATGCGACCGCATTTGGTACCATACTCGCCATTATATTGACTGGCGACGAGCTGGGAATCGCAGTAGGCGTGAAGCCTTTTTACGCCGATCCCTGCTGCTAGTCGCATTCCGGCAAGTAAAGCTTCATATTCCGACTCATTGTTGGTTGCTGTGAAATTGAGGCGGAACGATTGCTCAACGACCTCTCCGGTGGGGGATGTCGACGAATACCGATTCCTGATCCGTGCTGTGACGAGGCCCCGTCGACGTACAAATACCAGTTTTCCTCGTTCGACGTCGGAGAGGTGAAGTGCTGAGGTAGCTCGACAATGAAGTCTGCTAAAACCTGAGACTTCATGCAAGTTCGGCCCAGATACTCGATATCGTATTCGCTCAGCTCGACTGCCCACTTCGCCATGCGTCCCGACTGTCCCGGGCTATGGAGAATTTGCCGCAAAGGTTGGTTGGTCAAGACCGCGATTGTATGCGATTGGAAATAGGGCCTGAGCTTACGAGCCGAAATTACCACGGCGTATGCTATCTTTTCCAAGTTCGGATAACGCAATTCGGCCCCGTCGAGAGTCTTGCTGACGTAAAAGATAGGCTTTTGCTCGCCTCGGTCGTCTCTGACTAATACTCCGCTAACTGCCGACCCCGAGATGGCAATATATAGGTAGAGCTTTTCTCCCTCCTCGGGCTTTGAAAGTATGGGAGGGGTGGTCAAATAAGTTTTTAATTCGACGAAAGCCTGCTCACATTCGCTGGTCCATTCGTACGCCTTATTCGTCGACCGCAACAGTTGGTAGAACGGCAAGCTTTTGTCGGTCGATCGCGAGATGAACCGGTTTAAGGCTGCTATCCTGCCAGTCAGGCGTTGGACTTCACGCTTGTTTCGCGGCGAGGGCATGTCGAGTATGGCTTTTATCTGCTTCGGGTTTGCCTCTATTCCCTTTTTGTGACGATGTATCCTAGAAATTCTCCGACGTTACACCGAACGAGCACTTTGCCGGGTTGAGTTTCATGTTATACTTATTCAGGGTCTGAAAGCATTTTCGCAGGTGCTCGACATGATCGCTTGCGCTCGCGGATTTAACTAACATATCGTCGATGTACACCTCCATAGTTACTCCTAATTGGTCTGCAAACATCTTATTGACAAGGCGTTGGTAGGTGGCTCCCGCGTTTTTAGACCGAACGGCATTACCTTGTAGCAGAACGTGCCTTGATCTGTGATAAAGGCGGTTTTTCGCGGTCATCGGTGTGCATCAAGATTTGGTTATATCCCGAGAAGGCGTCCATGAAGGAGAGCAATGCGTTGCCTGCGGTAGCTTCGACGAGCCTCTCAATATGTGGTAGCGGGTAGCTATCCTTGGGGCAGGCTTTATTGAGATCCGTGAAGTCGATGCAGACTCTGTTCTTCCCGTTTTTCTTCTTAACCACCACCGGGTTTGCTAGCCACTCAGGGTACTTAACTTCCATGATTGACCCGGCATCTAACAGCTTTTTGACCTCGTCATTTACTGCTTTAGACCGTTCGGGTCCGAGCTTTCGTCGCTTCTGCTTGACAGGTTTATAAGTGGGATCGACGTTAAGTTCATGACTTGTGACGTCCATGCTGATTCCAACCATATCCTCAAAAGACCAGGCAAAGGTGGAAGCGTTATCCTTTAAGAATTGGATCAGTTCGATTCTTATTGCCGGGTCGAGATCAGCGCCGATCCCAACGCACCGCTTCGGGTCACTCTCGTCGATGTTGATTTCGTCGAGCAGGTGGTGACTTGGGATTTCCTCGGGGCTAGGTGCTGGTAGCTCGTCCAGCACTTGCTGTGATTGCTATAAATCAGCGGCCTTTCGTAGCTTGCATTCGATTACAAAACAGTTCCTAGCGTCCGCTTGATTGCCCTTGATTGTGAATATTTGGCCGGACAGAGGGAACTTTACGCATTGGTGATAAGTGGACGGGACGGCTTGCATGTCGTGAATCCAGGGGGATCCGAGGATGATGTTATAAACAGCCGGCTTGTCGACCACTACGAACTTATGCCACGAGGGTATGCCGGACACGTAGATTGGCAGCTTGATTGTGCCGGACGTCATCATATAATTTCCGTCGAACCCGGTGAGCGGCCTGATCGATGGCTTGATTTCTCTATTATTGACTTCCATTTTGTCAAGGACATCTCTAAAAATTACGTTAACGGAGCTCCCTGTGTCGACCATAATCCGCGTCACCTCGCTCTCGCCAACGTGTAACTCAATGACGAGAGGATCGTTGTGCGGGAAGTTGACTCCAGCCAAGTCGTTTGCTGTGAACGTGATTGGAGGTACGAAAGGTGGGATTTTAACCGGCCAGACCGCAGCTGTGCCAGCCTTCACGTAGTCGCGAATTGAACGTACGGAGTCTCTGCACGCTGTTAATCCTCCCATTATCATGTCGACACGACGGCGGGGTGGCCACTGGGTCGCCGTTGGATCGGCGTATAGGGTGTAGGTGCCGAACTCCGTTGGGAATTTAACGCACTGGTGGTAGGTGGACACCACGGCCTTCATTTTATGGAGCCAGGGTGTCCCGAGGATGGCATTATACGCGCTTGGACGATCGACGACCGCGAAGTCGAAGAGGTGTACCGTACCGCCGACCCTCATTGGGAACATGACAGTTCCTAAAGAAGTAAGGGAGCATCCGTCGAAACCAGTCAAGGTTTGCACTTCGGGCATGGTCAACTGCAGGTCGACCTTTATTTGAGGGAGTGCCCTCAAGAAGATGACATTTACGGAGCTTCCTGTATCAATCAACACATCTGGGACTAAGCAATCTCCGATGTTTATTTCAATAACGACGGGCCCAGTCGACGAAGTCCGATGCTCGTAGCGTCCCTTCTTCGAATATGATCGGAGAGTACGATCGGCATATGGGTGTTCTGCCAGGTAACCAATCGCGTTCGGCTCTCTCGACGTTGTGGATAGGATATACGGTGCGAGGCCAGTTAGGGTCGTATGGCAGGCTTCCTCTTATGACATTAATTCTACGCCGGGCTGGAGGTGGTGGCGCGTCAGCCGGTTGGTTTTCTTGTCCTCCCACCTGGTTGCCGGCTGGGGGCTGGTTATTCGGTGCTGGTCCATTGTGGAAATGGTTGTTTGGACCTCGCCCTTGATGCCCATGACGTCCTCGACCTCCCTCGCGGGCGTTGGTCTTGAACTGGCGTAACTCAACTTTAACCTCGCCGTTAAGGTACTTTCCCAGCAGCGCATTTTGCAAGTGTCTGCAAGACTGCGTAGAATGCCCAGTGTACTCGTGTAATTCGCAATACAAGTTATGGTCAGGTTCTTCTCTTGCCCCTTTTGGTGGGGTCGTCGGCACTATAGCTGACGAGCTGACTGCAGGGGTTGGCGTAGCGTCATTAACGAGGTACGTTGCACCGCGTTTTTTGCTGTCCGCGAGGTATTCTTTATCAAGATGTTGGCGAGGTTCATGGTATACCTCTTTTGCTTTGCCAGTCGGCACTTGAGCTCCGGTAGAAGCGCGTTTTTTGTCGTAGATGACTTTTTCTTCTTCCAGTTCGATGTGGACTCCCGCTCGATGGAGGGCGTCTTGGAAGGTCGGGAACCTATTCAACTTGAGATCCTTTCGGAATGCTGATTCGTACCATAGGGCCTTGTGAAGGGCTGCAAGCGACACGCTATGGGGTGCTTTTACTTGTGTAGCAATCTTTTTGAACCTATCCATGAACGTTCGCAATGGCTCATGCTCCCCCCTGTTCGATATTGTGGAGATCGGCGATTGTCGCAGTGGGGACGGCCAATATCGAGTATTGTTTTAAGAAGGTTAGCGAGAGCGTGCGGAAGCTATCGATCGAGTCAGGCGGTAGAGAAGAAAACCAGCCAAGGGCGTCACCGCTCAGGTTTTCAATGAACAGCTGGCATTTTCCGGCGTCTAGCTCCTCCGGGGAAAACTCGCAACGATGGATTGCGATTTCGAAGGATGTCAGATGATGGGTCGGGTCTGAATCTCCCTTATACGGGGGCAAGTGCTTTATCTTGCAATCAGGACGAACAACGACCCTCCGGATTCGCGCGGTGAACGGCGTTTTCTGGGACTGTTCCAACATATGGTCTACATCAGGTGCCGCGCTGGTTGCTTGATGGAACTTGCTTGTGACATCCTTCATTTGACTTTTGAGTTCGGCCAATTCGCCGTTCTGGTTCTGATCGGCACTATTGGGCTCGGCTCTATTAGTGGTGTTCGGATGTTCGGCATTTTCTTGTAGTTTTGCACAGACGCTGGAGAGAGTGGCGAACCGCTCCTCTGTCTTTCTGTCCTGGGCGTCGATTTTTTCCAGGATGCTTCTCATTAGCGCTCCTATGTCAAGGGCGCTGGTGCCCTCTCCGACTGAGCCGTTCGGCGTTGTCGGGGGCCGGGTCGGCGGTATTGGAAGCTCTTCTCGGGCCTCCTGGATGCGGTCCGGCGTGTCTGCTACATACCCATCGCTGCCCGTCGTTTCTCTTTCTGCCATTCCTCTGGACGTGCTTCGTTGATGTTGGACTTCTGTAAAAAAGCTCCCTTTGTCTCTTTCCCTGGATGCGCACCAAATGTTGAACTAGTGTGACCACTAACTCGAGTATGATAAATTAAAAGGGGTGAAACAAAGAACTTTTAATTAGATAGCCAAAGATCGTCGAATTACAATGCAACCGTTATAAGCCGATCGGCGAATTACAGAGAATTGTATTTCTCAAAATGACTAACTATGGCTTTAGAATCGGATTAATTCCTGACTCTCGCCCAATGTAACTTGGCCTTTCCACAAGCTGCTCCCTCGGTATTTATAGTTGATGGGACGTCTCGTCTCATCGCCTCGGGATCGATGTGGGACTGTTCCCAGGTAAAGTCGGTGACCGTTTTTATCCAGGCCGTCTATTACTGGGCTGCATATTTCAATTGGGCCTTCTTGTCGGCCCGACAGATGTCTTTTGTCGGTTTACTCTCCTAAGTTTTGGGGTGACTGTTTCGATAATGGGCCTGCAAGAAAGCCTGTTAAGGCTGGGTGAAACCCATATCCAACAAATATGTACGAGGTTATCTAAGTAGTTGTAACAAGAATATTCCTATATTCTATCAACAATAATAACTATATATATTAGATTCATCTCTTTCTTCTATTCTCAACTCTCCTGACCTTGAACTCCATCAATTGGTCCCGACCAAGGTCCCCTCCACTTTATTAATTAGAAGCAGTTGCTATATAATACATGGAAGATTTTAAAAGCATAAAAGATCCAGCACTAGCAGTTAGCGAAGAGTCAAGTACCCGGAAGAAGAGGCACCGTGTCGTTTGGACATCAGAGCTCCACCAGAAGTTTCTCAATGCCATTGAGCAATTGGGCGGCAACAACAGTGAGTTTCACCATAAACATCTTTTCACCTATCCTTTTGTTGTGTGATGTGTCCACTCTTGTTTCTGCTTACGATTTCTATTGATGCTTTCATCATGTGTGTGGAATCCTCTATTTATTTCTCCTAATGTTTTATTTCTTTGCGTCTCCATTACAGAGGCTATTCCCAAGCGAATACTTGCTCTCATGAATGTAGATGGTCTCACTAGGAGAACGTAGCCAACCATTTGCACGTACGTACTCGTTATTTCCCATTCTCTCTAGCATTTTTCACGTGTTTCCAACTTGATGACGAGATGGTTCGACTTTATTATATTCTCTCTTGTTCTCCTTGCAGAAGTACAGACTAATACACAACTTGAAAAGGGAAACCAATAAGCTGAACATGGGTCAACTTGATGGACTTATAAATATCAATGCCTCAAGCTCTGCACTCTTATCGATAAATCTTGAAAAGATGAACCTCTCCAGCTTCATCCAACAGGGTCTTCACCAGAACTCAAGCAACTCAGCAAATCCATCTGGAGCATATCACAGTACTACTCAGTCACCAAGAGTCCAAAACGTGAATCAGTATCAACCAAGTTCATCTCCACTAAAGCCCTTATTGTTTCCTATGATCAATTTCTCTGCAAACATGGGAGATTCTAAAGGCATTAAGGAACCAGCAATAGTATGTAAGTTTCCAAACATACCAAAAGAGAACAAGACGGGTCCGTCTACCGGAAGCTGCATCCTGCATGCTTCAGATTAAGACAGAGCCTTACTAAGGCAAATCTGCTCGGAGACACAGGTTCTTCTTCCCACTGCTGATGGCTGCCGCAGTCTTACCCTCTCTTTATTTATGGTTTTTAGCCAATGTGTAACTCAGTAACTCTCTCTGTGATTCTTTCCATTGAATTCTTATTTCCTCTCTAATTATATATGTTTTGGTGTTTACTTCTTGATTATCATAATCTCAATTAGTTTAAGCTTATATGAGAGTATCCTTTAAGTACAGTAGCCTTCTTCTTTCTTCTTTTTTCCTTTTTAATTCAAATGTTTCAGAGTTTCAAAATCCCAATTTCATCGGTTCAATGTTAAATGGACCAGAGTATCAAACCATATGATTGAGTCCACGAAATTTCCCAATTTCAGGAATCAGATGGTTGTGGAAATCCCCTAAAATCCACAAGCACTCCATCGGCTGAGGTGAGTGAGTGAGTGATTAGAACCTCAAAACCCAGCTTCAATGGCTAAATTCAATCGCATACAACCTCAAGTTCAACCCCAGAGCATCTTCGATCCCCATACAGATCCACTTTCTATAAGCAGCTTTCCTCCACTTTACAAACAGTAATTCTTATGAAGATCAATTCAATTGGAATGAAGAATGGAGTCAAATCAGTCCAGCCAATCGCCTAATAACATCAGATCTCCAAACTTTTCAGAGAGAGCAGAAAGTTGCTTTTTTTTTTTTTTGTTAGGGAATGACTCACCAGGTTGAACAGATTCTCAACTCTCTGACCTTGAATCCATCTGGTCCCGACCAAGGAATTAGAAGCAGTTGCTATATAATACATGGAAGGAGATCAGTTGAGTCAAGTACCCGGAAGAAAGGCACCGTGTCGTTTGGACATCAGAGCTCCACCAGAAGTTTCTCAATGCCATTGAGCAATTCAGTGAGTTTCACCATAAACCTTTTCATCCTTTTGTTGTGTGATGTGTCCACTCTTGTTTCTGCTTACGATTTCTATTGATGCTTTCATGTGTGTGGAGTCCTCTATTCATTTCTCCTAATGTTTTATTTCTCTGGGTCTCCATTACAAAGGCTATTCCCAAGCGAATACTTGCTGTCATGAATGTAGATGGTCTCACTAGGGAGAACGTAGCCAACCATTTGCGCGTACGTACTCGTTATTTCCCATTCTCTCTAGCATTTTGAGGTGTTTCAACTTGATGACGAGATGGTTCGACTTTATATTCTCTCTTGTTCTCCTTGCAGAAGTACAGACTAATACACAACTTGAAAAGGGAAACCAATAAGCTGAACATGGGTCAACTTGATGGACTTATAAATATCAATGCCTCAAGCTCTGATCGATAAATCTTGAAAAGATGAACCTCTCCAGCTTCATCCAACAGGGTCTTCACCAGAACTCAAGCAACTCAGCAAATCCATCTGGAGCATATCACAGTACTCAGTCACCAAGAGTCCAAAACGTGAATCAGTTTCAACCAAGTTCATCTCCACTATGTAAGTTTCCAAACATACCAAAAGCAAGACGGTACCGGAAGCTTTCAGATTAAGACAGAGCCTTACTAAGGCAAATCTGCTCGGAGACACAGGTTCTTCTTCCCACTGCTGATGGCTGCCGCAGTCTTACCCTCTCTTTATTTATGGTTTTTAGCCAATGTGTAACTCAGTAACTCTCTCTGTGATTCTTTATTGAATTCTTATTTCCTCTCTAATTATATATGTTTTGGTGTTTACTTCTTGATTATCATAATCTCAATTAAGTGAGAGTCCTTCAACAAACCGGTTTAATTCATCGGTTAATGTTAAATGGACCAGCAATTAGTATCAAACCAATGATTGAGCCACGAAATTTCCCAATTTCAGGAATCAGGACTTTGTGAAACCCTAAAAATCCACAAGACTCCATGGCTGAGTGAGTGAGTGATTGAACAACTCAAAACCCAGCTTCAATGGCTAAATTCAATCGCATACAACATCTGAATCAACTTAGCCGAGATCTTCTTCTTATACGACACTACTATAAGCAGTCTCCCCAAACAGAACATCAAAAATCATTAATTCTTTAAACACCATAGCTGAGATCAATTCAATTGGGAATCACATTCAAGTCAAATCAGTCCAGCCAACGCCATAATAACATCATAAATCCAAGTAAGTTTAAAACTTTCCCAAAAGAGTTATCAGAAAGTCTTTTTTTTTTTTTTTGTTAATAACGTTTGACTCAATCCATGGTTGAACAGGGATACATGGAAATCAAAAGTTCCTGGAATCGATGACAACACATCTACACATTGAAGCAGCTTATCAAGAAACAGTCAAAAATCGTAGCTTTAGTGTTTCAGGTCTAGAGCAAAGCAATGGGGCTAGTTGATTTTAAGAGACCACAGAGTTGTTTGTTTAGTTAGATGTGTTTGTACCAATGAAAAGGAAATGGAGATGATTCTGTGTGGTGGTAGTGTAAATGAGATCAAAGGACTAGTTTTTAACGGTGCTTAGTTCCAATGGTGGTGAGGGATATAGATGTAGAGGCGTCAGCAAAACATGAAATATCGATTGCAGCAACAACCTGTGTGAGTGGAACAGCGCAAATTTTCACATTGGCTGTGGTTTTTAGATTGAATGATCAAGAAAAATAACAGAGTAATCACAAGTTTGACTAAAGAATGTCAAGTAACAGTCAACAACTCTTTGGAATGTCTGAATGTGATCAGGTCAGTCCATTGCATTTGTCGGATACTCATTTTTGGAATTGAGATCCCTAGATGCATACAGTCAAATCCGTATTGTGAATTGGCTTTGAGACTAAAAGGGGAATAAAAATTCTATGAAAATAGGAAAATAATATATAAGGAAAGCCAGGAAAGCTGAAATGCTGGCTTTGAACGTTATGAGAAAATATAAGGTATTAGTTAGGAAGGAAATAAAATGGGGACATTCAAATTCACTTTACGAAAAGTTGTCTTTTGTGTGCAGAATAGGGAAGATTCAACAAACAAAAAGGAAAGTAGACGAGCATGTGACTCTCCACGCCCCCCATAAATGGAAACCAAGAGCAAAAACAGTAGGAAATTTCTGATTATGTGGGTGAATTAAGGGCCAGATTAACGGGCACAATCACTCTCTTTTTTTTTGGGCCTCTCATCTTTTTATTTTGACATTTTCCTATAGGACTTTGGTGGTCTCCTTGTCCAAACTCCTCCAGGTTTTAAGAATAAACAGATCAGATTTAAAAGTCTATGTACTATCTCCTTTGGGGAGGAGAACAGAAGAGAGGAGTCTTGCTGAAGTATTGCATCAGGTATGGAGTTGAAAAGCACTGCAGATGGAAGAAATGATAAGTTTCCGGTAGGAATGAGGGTCCTCGCTGTGGATGACAATCCAACCTGCCTTCGGAAACTGGAAGAGTTGCTGCTTCGTTGCAAGTATCATGGTACTTATTTTTTGCTTTCCTCTTTTTTGTTTTTTACCTGTCTGTCTCGGAACAGGGAGGCATGATTTATGATGTTTAATTGATATGCCCCAGTGACAAAGACAATGGAGTCGAGGAAAGCTCTAGAAATGCTGAGAGAGAATAGCAACATGTTTGATCTGGTGATAAGCGATGTAGAGATGCCAGACACAGATGGCTTTAAGTTGCTTGAAATTGGTCTTGAAATGGACCTTCCTGTCATCAGTACGTCTCCTTGTTCTTTGTTTTCATATCAACTCTAGGATTCTTCTAAACTTGCTTTAATGTCTCAGTGTTGTCAGCTCATAGCGACTACGACAGCGTTATGAAAGGTATTATACATGGTGCCTGCGATTATCTGGTCAAGCCTGTTGGCCTCAAGGAGCTTCAGAATATATGGCATCATGTTGTGAAGAAGAACATCAAATCTTATGCAAAAACCATTGGCCCTTCTCGTCAACTGCTCCCACCTTCTGAATCCGATCTCGTCCCAAGCGTCAGCAAGAAACGGAAAGAGAAAGTCAATGACAGTGGTGATGAAGATGACAGTGACAGAGATGAGGATGACGGTGAGGGGAGTGAACAGGATGGTGACGAGTCAGGTGCGCGGAAGAAGCCACGTGTCGTTTGGTCGCAGGAGCTCCACCAGAAGTTTGTCAATGCTGTTCAGCAACTGGGTCTCGACAGTGAGTTTCCCCATCAACCTCTTATCACCTTTTCTTATGTGTGCTGTCCGCTCTTGTTTCTGCTTACCATTTATTTTGATGCTTTCTTATGTGGAATCCTCTTTTCATTACTCCTCCTGTTTGTTTTATCCTGGTCCCATTACAGAGGCTGTTCCCAAAAAAATACTTGATCTTATGAATATAGAAGGTCTCACTAGGGAAAATGTAGCCAGCCATTTGCAGGTACCAATTCCCCATTCTCTCTTTTATTTCCCCCTTCCTTTGCTAATATAATCTTGGATGGTAAGATGGTTCGACTTGTTTTTCCTCTGGTTTTGGTTGCAGAAGTACAGACTGTACTTGAAAAAGATAGACGAAGGACAGCAGCAAAATATGACCCCAGATGCATTTGGAACAAGAGATTCATCTTACTTTCATATGGCTCAACTTGATGGATTTAGAGATTTTACTGGCACAAGACAACTGCCAAGCTCGGGACTCTTATCACGTTCCCATCTCACCAAACTCCAACCCCATATGTATCCATCAGTAAATCTTCAAGGAATGAACTCTTCCAGCTTTATCCAACAGGGGCTTCACCAGAGCTCAAGCAACTCAGCTAATCCATTTGGAACATATCACAGTACTCTGGCACCAAGAATCCAGAACGTAAATCTGTTTCAGCGAACTTCATCTCCACTAGAACCCCTTCAGTTTCCTAGAAGTAAGTGCTCTGCATACATGGGAGATTTTAAAAGCATAGGGGACCGAGCAATTGGCGGCAGCTTCCTGGATTCTTGTATGCCATTTGGTAGCTCTAGCACCTCTTTGCCAAGTGCTTCAAGCAATACTCTAATGTCGCAAGCAAACTATACACAACCCCTGCATACAGCCTCAAGTGGAAATCAGGCTTGCATCGAGGGAACTATGTCCGACTCTGCCTCCCAAAACATCAGCGTGCAAGGCTTGTCTAGATTTCCTAGTCAAAGCTGGCAAGGGAATTTGAACACAACCAGATTCCTGTCGAATTCCTTACCAATAAATCATGCTTTCTTGCCGGACCAAGTGGCATGTGCAGGGAACAATCTGGGAGACTGTACTTCTTTGGTTTCTGGAGAGAATCCTGGTGGAGAGATGCAGTGTGAGCCTCAGTTACTTGGCGGATTCATGCCGAACATGAATCCTGTAGACGGACAAAAATGGGAGCAACAGAACTGTAGCATGCTGAACAGTACATTCGGTAACGTAGAGTATCCCCTACCAGGAGACAACATGGTATTCAGGGGCAACAATGCGAGCAGAAGAGACAACATGGTATTCAGGGGCAACAATGCGAGCAGAAGCAAAGGCTTGGATGTGTCATTGATGAGCCCAATAGACAACAGTGCAAATATCAACAGTCAGGAGGAGTATGTTGGAAAACCTAGTACAATGGTGGATCCAGAAATGAAGTTGGGAAAGGCAGAGAATGGTCATGTTGACAACCAGAACCAGCACGATGTATTCGATGACATTATGAATGAGATGATGAAACAGGTATAGCCTTGTTTTCTTGATTGGACTAAAAGATTTTATGTATATTGAGTAGAAAATGAAGTGATGGTGTTTTTGGTTGCAGGAGGAGAACAACGGAATGGTGTCAGTGGCTACTAGATTTGGGTTTGATTCGTTTCCACCGCCTTAGTAGTTTATTACTGTAGTAATCTCCTTCTCTACCGGTTGCATTAGTTCTCTCAACATGAGACCAATGTCATTGTTTTTTCAATTGTTTTTTTCGGTTCTATTTCTTTCCAAATAGTTTCCTCCGGTTGTCAATAGATCATCATCAGCTGACACACTGCACTGCACCAACATGTTTCATATCCTCTTTCATGAATTTTTGGCATTGAGATTAAAAAGCAAGACTGTTACAAAAGCTTATACTCCACAATTTACTCTTTGACTGTTACAAGATCACAATTGTGTAGCACCCTTTGCTAAATTATGAAATAGTTGAAAGTTTCTGTATAGTCTTGTTGATGATATTCAAAACCAATATCGAGAGCTTTTGTGAACTATACCTGTCAACAAGAAGAGATATTTACATGTCGACCTGAAAAGTTTCGTGGGGCCTAAAAACGGCTAAGAGGAAGTCAAATCAAAGTGTGAAAAAGTATGGCCCATTGTATTTTGTTGTATTGTAGTCCTTCTCCCACAGAACAAATTGCTTAAGAGACGTTTGTATCCTCCTCCTACACCTTTATTCACATTTGTAACTGCTAGACGCTACTAGAACCCTTGCCCTACACGCTTTCCACGTGTCATCATCTCGTCCCAGGGAAATCTCCTTGATTTTAATTTTCAGTTTTTCCTATAAATGAATCGAATCTCTCTTCTTATCTCTTTACCTCAAAGAAAAATATCGAAATCTTAAACAAGAAGCAAAAAAACAAAAAAATATCAAGAAATGACGACGACAGAGAAGAAAGAAATGGAAGTGGTGAAAGGCCTCGACGTGGCCAGATACATGGGCCGTTGGTACGAGATTGCTTCTTTCCCCTCTCTGTTTCAACCCAAGAACGGCGCCGATACTCGTGCCACCTACACCCTTAACCCCGACGGTACGACGATCCACGTCTTGAACGAAACCTGGTCCAACGGCAAGAGGGGTTACATAGAAGGTTCCGCCTACAAGGCCGACCCTAAAAGCGACGAGGCTAAGCTCAAAGTCAAGTTCTACGTCCCTCCTTTCCTTCCCATTTTTCCCGTCACCGGAGACTACTGGGTGCTCTACATCGATCCTGACTACCAGCACGCCCTCGTCGGCCAGCCCTCCAGGAGTTATCTCTGGGTAAGTGGCTTGTCCTGATTTTTTACTTTACAACGATCTTTATAAGGATTTGATGATATTGACTATGTTATTGGGTTGGTGGGTGTATAGATATTGAGCAGGACGGCGCATATGGAGGAAGAAACGTATAAGCAGCTGGTGGAGAAGGCTGTAGAGCAAGGATACGATGTCAGCAAGCTTCACAAGACTACTCAGCACGACACACCACCAGAGTCCGACTCCGCCCCCACTGACGCCAAGGGCGTTTGGTGGTTCAAATCTCTCTTTGGCAAATAGATTACAGAACACACTTCTTTTACTCGTTTGTCTGTGTAATATAGATTGCACCCTTTGTTTCCCTGTAGTTTATCGTCTATCTCTGCTTTTGTCTGTTTAAAACACCTAAATCTATATTTTGCAAAGTCATCTCTATTATCATAAAAGCACGCTTGAAAAAAGCAATCAGAAAATCTGGCAGAGATAATTGAATTCTTGCAGAAGTGACATTAGGTATTTAGATAAAACACACCACACGAACTAGAGTCTTATGGAATTTCAAAATGCATGCAAACTACAGACGGCGAAATTATATGAGTAAATAAAATGGAAAACCAGATCCCCCCCCCCCCAGCAAAAGTATGGTTGATATATATACCCTCGACTTCCAGAATTGCAGCTCACAGGATAGTACAGCATGAATTCGTTTTCTTCGCTTGCTTGTAAAACATCTGTCCCCACACAAAAGAAACACCAAATCAGTTTCTCATGAAAGCAGTAAACTTAATTCACTTTGTCAGTCAATAAAGTTTACAATTGGTTCAAAGAAAATAATGCGATATCAGGCGATTGCAGATATGATAAAACTAGTAAATCTGTTTTCTAAATCCACAGTCCTCCTCTATTTATCTACCCCAACAAAACATACAAAGGTTCCTTTGTTTAACTACAACATTCAAGCTCGTTCATGTCCTACTCTTTTTACCATGTTAGCAAACTATGACTGAGGATTTCTGTCTGCTAGTATGTGGCGGTAGAATATTACCTGCGATGCCATGCTCAAATCTGAGCTCTTCTCCACTAGGCTGTCCAGCTTCTCACCACGTTCTAGAACACTATCAATGGTTTTATGCTGCAATACAGAACAAAAATTCAGTTTTAGGGGGACAGAAACATCAATCATATCTCTAAGACAGTTTTCTTGTTATGAGGCTTTTGAGAAGAAACAAAACTCATTGACAGAATAGCATATTTATTTTAGGACAGCATTTATGCACATCATATTTGGTCGGTCTGTCAGCAATTATACTCGAAAACATAAGAACAGAGAGTACACAAGTATAGTCGTAAGGGTCTACAAGGAAAGGCAGGAGACTACACTTACAAGGATAATCTTGGTCTCATCCAACTCCCTCTGGATTTTCAACAGCTTATCGGCCTCTGCCGGGTCCTGAAGAGTATGACAAATAACAAAATCAATATAAGATCAAATCAACTCACAACCAACTTGATCATATATGGGGCTAGTAAAATAAATTCATGAAGAATCATTCAATTGGGATAATAATCCACTTATAGCTACAGTTCTAAACAGGATTCACAGACAAAGTAAGAGAGGAACCTGAAATTTCTTTAAAGCTTCGACTAAATATGGCCAAGTCGGAGTGGGGTCTTCTTCTTTTGCAGACGACCTCCATGTCTCACCAAAACTCTTCTGGTACTCATCAAGGACCTGAGAAAAAAAATCCGAATGTCAAGCAAAAATCCGAACCCACATGTGGATTATAACAACATCGAGAGAGAACCACTTTAAACACATAATGAAAAAAAGTACCTGGTTGAGAAGAGAGAAAGCACTTCGAACAGGATAATGATCGTCCATGAACCCCACAGCGCAAAGTCCATTCCTATTGTACGCGTGAACCTTGTACTCTATTATATATCACAAACACACAACACACAAACCCTAATTAGTAATTATCCCCAAAAAAAAATATATAAAATCGCGTGAAATTGAAGCCCAGGGAGATCTACAATTGAAAGAGGTGCACATCCTAAATCATACTAAACAAAAGGAAATCGAAAAGCGGATCCGAATCTTAAGAAATCGAATAAGGCATAGATCCGAGAGAAACAAGATTCGAAAGACGCGATCTGAAGGAATAAGAAGGGGAGAAAGAACGAACCTTCGTGCTGGACGGATTGGCGCTGGGAAGGAGGGGTACGGCTAGCGACAGTGCGACCGACAAAGACGACAAACTCCTTGACGCTAGATCGCTGGAAAAAACCGAAGTGAGAGACGTCAGAAGCGTTGGCGAGGATGACGGGTTCGGTAGATACGGGAGCGCACTTGAAAACGAGCAAGGCGGTGATCTTCATAGCTGCGGTGGATCCAAGGTTTGCGTGAGAAGGAAGCGAGATTATTGATTTGGAGAAGAAGAAGAGAGGCGTTTGGACCTGAAGGATTGATTCTTTGAAGTCGGAGGTGTTGATTAGCAAATTAAGTTTTTTTTTTTTTTTGAGGTGTCTTAATACATTCCATTATATATATACTTTCTTACTTTCTTTATTATCTTATTCACTATCCTTTTTTTTTTTGGACAAAATATCCAATTTACTTTTTTTTAATAAAATACAAGTCAGCTGTCCAATAAAATTAAAGTAAATCAGATTTTAATTTATTTTTAAATTTAAAATGTTTAAAAAATGTAAATACGATCGTGTGTAAATTAAAAAGAAAAAAGTAATGGTTTACAACCATCCATCTTCTATTTAAATCTAATTACTGAATTGAACCGAAATTAACAGTTTTCGTTACCAAAAATAATTTATTTGATTTTTAAGAATTTAAGTACATTATGATAAGTTTGGTAATTTTCCAAATTTCAGTTCCACAAGAAAAAGGTTATTATTATCTTAACTCTTAAGTATAGGCAAAAACTGATCGGTATAGATGTCACGAACCAAGACTGCCGAAGAATGTTAATTCGGTTTGGTCCGAATGTTACATACATACAAGCCATCTTGGACGTATATGACAAATATATAGTAGTCCAAAGTCCAAAAGACCAATAAAACATATGAACTTGCAATAGTTTATAGTTAGTTATACAAATGGAGATGAAGATTATACGAAAAGAACAAGCGGTTAAGAAGGGAATGGAGGGTAGGAAAAAGAGATAAAAATAGGGAGTAGT
Organism: Camelina hispida; assembly: GCA_023657505.1. Lineage (NCBI taxonomy): Eukaryota > Viridiplantae > Streptophyta > Magnoliopsida > Brassicales > Brassicaceae > Camelina > Camelina hispida. The sequence continues at coordinate 28,822,867 of CP094636.1, read as the reverse complement.
AAATTAGCCCATAAATGGGGAATATGGAGCAAGTTTCTTTTTTTTACCATTTTAATTTAACATTTTAACTTTGTTTGACCAATCTCCTCCACCTCCTCCTTCTCTTCTTTTTTCCTTCCTCAAATCCCAAAACGAGGAAAACAAGCAGAAGAGTGGATTCATGTTCTTGTCTCGTTGTGAGATCTCTCTCTCTCTCTTTCACTTTTTTCTAAAATGTATAATACTGTCTTTGTATATCTGATTTTACTTTTCCATTGGGGTACGTACGTACGTTACACACAAAAATGCAGGATCAATCATGCTGAGGTTTTTCTTTCTTTTCTCCCTTTTCATACACTCTTGTATTGCCGCACCCAAGACCCCTGCTGCTGCGGCTGTTCCTGCCAAGAAATGGCTCACCCTTACCGGTTAGTATCCTTTTTACATAAGTACATTACATGTTTCTTTTTTTTGTGTATCTTTGGTGTTATAATATCTGATGCCCATATTGCATAACGTGTTGTTTGTTTGTATCAAATAACTTACATACCTGTCTCATGTCTTTCAGGACAAGAGCCTGCGGTTGTCGCCAGAGGCGGCTTCTCCGGTCTTTTTCCGGAGTCAAGTGCCCCTGCAAACGACATGGCGGTTAGCACCAGCTCGCCTGGCCTCACAATGTTGTGCAACCTTCAGATGACTAAGGATGGCGTGGGACTTTGCTTGTCAGATATTAGACTTGACAATGCAACCACCATCTCCACGCTCTTCCCCAAAGCCCAAAAGACCTACAAGGTCAACGGTCAAGACCTCAAGGGCTGGTTTTCCCTTGATTACGATGCCGACACCATCTTCTCCAATGTCTCCCGTATGTCTTCTTCTCTTTTTCTTCCCTTCAATGCTCTCCACCACCACACATTCTCATGTTTTGTATTATTGAGCAGTGGTTCAGAACATCTTCTCTCGGCCTAGCATCTTCGACGGCCAAATGCCAGTATCCGCCGTGGAGGACGTCCTTGGAACCAAGCCTCCCAAGTTCTGGTTGAGCGTTCAGGTAACGCTACTTCTCTGTGAGCATATGATTTAGCATCATAGGGAAGGTTCTTGTTGGTTCATCAAAATAATATAATGTGCAGTATGATGCCTTCTACATGGAACACAAATTAAGCGCAGCCGAGTACCTGAGGAGCTTGCGATTCCGCGGCATTAACGTCATCTCATCTCCGGAGATCGGTTTCCTAAAGAGCATAGGGATCGACGCAGGCAGAGCCAAGACAAAGCTCATATTTGAGTTCAAAGACCCCGAGGCAATTGAGGCCACCACCAACAAGAAATACAGCGAGCTTCAACAGAACCTCGCAGCAATCAAGGCCTTTGCTTCAGGTGTTCTTGTCCCCAAAGACTACATTTGGCCTGTTGACACGGCTAAGTACCTTAAGCCCGCCACCACCTTTGTTGCTGATGCTCACAAAGCTGGTCTAGAGGTCTATGCTTCTGGTTTTGCTAATGATATGCGCACTAGCTTCAACTACAGCTTTGATCCCTCCGCTGAGTATCTCCAGTTTGTGGATAATGGCCAGTTCTCTGTTGATGGCATCATCACCGATTTCCCACCAACAGCTTCACAAGCCATCAGTGAGATGACTTACTATATATATACCCTCATCAGATATTTGATTATCTGAAAGAAGCTAACGTCTCATGTGTCTATGTTCTTGCAGCTTGCTTTTCTCACCAAAAAGACAATATCCCCAAAGCAGGGCATGCGTTGGTTATAACTCACAATGGAGCAAGCGGTGATTATCCAGGCTGCACTGATCTAGCTTACGAGAAAGCAATCAATGATGGAGCAGACGTGATTGACTGCTCTGTCCAGATGTCCAAAGATGGAATTGCTTTCTGCCATGATTCTGCAGACCTCACAGCAAGTACCACCGCCATGACTACTTTCATGTCCCGAGCCACCAGCGTTCCTGAGATCCAGCCTACCAATGGAATTTTCTCTTTTGATCTTACATGGGCCGAGATCCAGTCTGTAAAGCGTAAGAAAATGATTCTTTTCTAATGAAACTATCTCATTCTCAAGTCTCTCAACTAAACCACTAAGATTGGGATTTCTTTTTCTTCAGCACAAATTGAGAACCCCTTCACTTCCACGGGCTTCCTGAGAAACCCTGCAAACAAGAACGCCGGGAAGTTCACGACTCTTGTCGACTTTCTTGAAATCAGCAAAGCAAAGGCAGTCACCGGAGTTTTAATAAACATCGAGGCAAGCTCTACTAATCATTTGTTCCAAAATGCTCTGTTATTTAACACAAGTAAGCTCTACTAATCATTTGTTCGTTGACAGAACGCTGCTTATTTAGCATCAAAGAAAGGCTTAGGAGTTGTAGACGCAGTTAAGTCCGCTCTGACCAATTCAACACTCGACAAGCAATCTACTCAAAAGGTTTTGATTCAGTCAGATGACAGTTCAGTTTTATCTAGTTTCGAGGCTGTCCCTCCTTACACTAGAGTTTTGAGTATCGACAAGGAGATTGGAGATGCTCCCAAGCCATCCATTGAAGAAATCAAGAAGCATGCAGATGCTGTTAATCTCAAGAGAACTTCCCTTGTCACCGTCTCCCAAAGCTTTGCCACAGGAAACACTAGCGTTGTAGAGGAAATGCACAAAGCAAATATCTCAGTTTACGTCTCTGTGCTAAGAAACGAATACATCTCCATAGCGTTCGACTACTTCTCTGATCCTACGGTCGAACTTGCAACGTTCATTGCAGGGAGTGGCGTTGATGGAGTCATCACCGAGTTCCCTGCCACCGCTACAAGATACTTAAGTAAGTTTACAATTCTACAAGAACAACAATATACACATAACCAAGATAAGGCTGATCATTTATATTTGATACAAATGTAGGGAGTCCATGCTCAGATTTAAACAAAGACCAGCCCTATGCCATCTTACCTGCAGAAGCTGGCGCTCTAATGGCCGTGGCAGACAAGGAAGCACAACCACCAGCAAGTGCTCCAAACCCGCCTCTTGATGCCAAAGACGTGATCGATCCACCTCTGCCTCCGGTTGCAAACATAGACTCCTCCAATGGAACTGGAGGAGGTCAACCACATACTCCTCCTCCTTCAGGCACCGTTGCCACTGCTGCTAATCTCAGTCTTTCCTTGCTGGCAATGATGGCTTTCGGACTCCTCTATACTGCCTAAAAAGATTGATCACACCGTATACAAACTGACACAATTTGAGCTATCTACGTTTCACTCATGTTAACCAAAATATGCAGCAAACAGTGATTTGTTGGTATAGATCAAAAGCTCTAAGTAAACTTTCTTTGTTGTCGTAGGAATGTTTGATTTCGATAAAGATTTTGAAGCTTTATACGTTAATATTTTATTTACAAGCCTTCTCCACCACGCAGTCTCTACTCTCATAGTTCTTGCTCTCTCGACATTGTTAACTTGCAGAAAGACAAACACCAATGATCAAGTCATCAAAAGACGATTCCAAGACAGTAAAATTACTACAATATATATGATACAGTGTCGTCGTTTAGTATATTTTTAAAAATATCCTCGCTTTAGTGTAAGAACAAAACTAAAAGACCAATAATCTTTGACAAAAGTTACATCAACTACTACAAGAGTATTCTCTCGAGTCATCCTTATGCGTATTCCCTCCCTATTCTTACACAACTTAGCTCCTCCCACACACACTCTCCCTAGTCTACTAATTAACCTCCATTGAGATTGATACTCCATTGCATTACTGCCACAACTGCTCCGTGGGATGGGAGAATCTCATGTCATTTGTTTAAGCATCGGAAGCTACATGGAGAATCAAACTGTCCCTCACCCCAGCCGAGGAGAGCCACTTCCTCGCTTTTTATTTCAATTCCAGTTTATGACTCTCAGCTACTTGTCCACCGTCTTTTCCTTGCTGGCCGTTCCACTTTCACCTCTGAATCCACAGGGCCTTCTATTTTTGCAGAGGGCAGAGTCTCAGACTCCATTCTCTTTACTCCCGTAGTGTCTTTCTCCGTGGGCATTGGAAGCCTGAACCTTTCACTTCGTTTCTTGAGTTTCTCCACCGTGTCCAAGTGCCGGTCTCCTGGTCCCTTCTCGCTTCCATCTTTGGTCTCTGCAAGGTCATGAACACTTTTCTCTTCAGTTACATCCCGATTCTTGCCAATAGATCCAGGAACAGGTTCATTAAGCCGGCCATTAGTATTTTTTTCGTTTTCTTGAAGTTTTGTGGAAATGGATGATGACTTGGAAAAGACAGCATCATCTCTGTCTTTGTGGCTTGCCCAACGCTCCAATTTTGTGCGTCCTCTCTTTGAATCGTGTAGCTCATCACCAGAGGTTGCGTTTTCCTTGTGTCTTTTGGTGGCGTTAGGCTGCTGTGGGATCTCACTCCTGCAATTCCTTGCTTCACTGGTTCCTTTTGAGCCCTGAAAGGAATGAAAGAAACATCAGTATTGACCGTGAAGCAGAAAAAAAGTGACCAAACCATGAGATATCTTATCTTAGGTAAGTTAGGCAACAGAACAAAAAACTTGGCAAGGTATATTTGCATTCACGATAACCATGTTATGTTCAGTTTCAAAACTTGGATGAAAATAGAAAAGTAAAATTATAGGCTGTGGAGCATACTGTCACTACGGAATTGCCATTTTGCTCCCCTTGCTTGCTCCTCAATGATTCTGAGCCTTCTCGCTGTTCTTTACTTTTACGTCTAGAATCTTTATGTTTTCTGTCTTGCAATCGCTGGCCATCCAAAGTATCAATAACCTTGTCAGTTTTAACACCTGTCCTCTCCTGCCTTGGTTTCTTCTCATTGCTAACAATGTCGTCTGCGCGGGCAGAGAAGTCTTCATATCCTCTATAATGGGAAGAACTTTCTTCGCCAGGGTAGTCCCTTCTCTTAGTCTGTTTAGTATGCCTTGTTGTATCTTTGGTGAGATGCTCTTTGTCAGAAACTTTATACTCATCCTTCATCCTAGATGATCGGTCTTCTGAACCTCTGTGGGGTCTTACAGCCACCTGCCTCTCTCTTCCTCGTGCTGATAAACCATCCTCGTGCGTTAGCTTCAATTTATCCAAATCCTCACGCTCCCTGAACCTCTCGTTTCCATCTCTCTGCATATAGAAATCATCTCTGTGCCTGAGAGAACTGTGGTCGTCAAAATCATCTCTAATGATTTTCTGTTGGAAATCTCTCTTTTGATGCTCCAACCTATCATCACGTTCTCGTTTCAGGCGGCTGATTGTTTCTCTTTGACCATATGAAATCTCATTTTTTTCAGGCCGGCTTCTTCTCAAGTATTCTTCATCCTTCCTCCTCTTGCTAATGTGATCATCCACTTCATAAGTATTTCTGGCAACATCATCCATATGCTTTCTGGAAGGAAAATGGTCATCTTTGCTGCGTATTTCATTATCTCGCATTTTACTCCTCGGCCTGGAGCCCGGATCATCTTCATGATTTCTTTTTCTAGATCCTTCATCCCCACCTCTTCTACTGTATGGGTCATCCTCTTTCCTATGCCAGACCCCGCCGTCAACATCTCGCTCTTTTCTTTTATCAAAATCCTCGCGATTTGCAATTGAGTAATTATTGTAACTAGAATCAAGCTCCATGTGGGGAATAGAATTCTCTCTACCACCTTTGCTCGGCGCACGTGTTCTTTCCATTTCCTTCCCTCTGTCTGGATTCTTTCTGCTCTGATGTGGTGCACTGTTATCGTGATGTTTCCTATTGCTAGCTGGTCGAGCATAATGCTTATCTTGAATAACTTCCTCTTCTGCACCATCCTTTAATCGCTGATAATCTCTATGATTTCCAGATCTTGCTTTGCTGCTTTCACTACTTCTCTCCGTCTTTGATTCCCCTCCATCATCTTCTTGAACTGCTGACTGAGGGACTATAGAACTCGTTTTATGCTCCTCCTCCATCTCAGCATCTTTGCCAACTTCACCTCCCACATCTTCACGATCAACACTTGATGACCTTGTGCCTCTGTCTCCAACAGGAGACGATGAACGAAAACTCTGGCCACTATCATCCGTGCTTCTAGAGATCTCATCGTCTTGCTTTGTGGGAGATTCTTTATGTGACTCATCCTGGGCAGGACTACGTTCAGCAGATTCCGAGTCAGGTCTCCGGCTCTGAACATAACTAGTCTCAACTGGGACATTTTCTCCAGGAAGGCTACTATTAGCTTGATCTGCACCATTTTCACCTGAGGGTTCATCCTCATGCGGATCGTGACATACAATCTGGCAGCATAATCATTATCAGTTAGTAGCAGTCAAAATAAAGCATGCAAAGATGCCTCGCCAGTAAACCAAAATCAAGAGAAATTTGAAACATGTTCAACCTCAATGATAGCATCTAGATCACGCATTCGAGGAGCCCGCGTATCAATGGATGGCATACGTTCACCAGAGCCAGTTTCCACAGGTATTGGTCTTCCAGGGGGCTGTGAGAGAAAGCAAATTCAAAAAATACACTCAAGCTTTTAAAACTAACAAGAAAGTTTGTCCAGATGTTACCGTAGTTAAATACAATATAAACGAACCATATATTGGCAAGGCTACTTAACAGTGAGAGGAAAGGAAGGAGAAAACATACTAGTGAAGGTCGAACATTGGCTGGCACTTTAGCTGAATCACCTTGAACTGAGTCTGGCTTCACTACATTTGAAGTATCAACAGGAGCACCCTGCGCTCCCGTTGCTGCAGCTAACTCTGGAGGTAGATCTGGATCATAACCCTGTTATTGTACAAAAGGTGGATTAGGAATGCATTGTTAACCTTTTGTATCTGATGTAGAAAAAATATCGTCCGTCTGAGAAGAAGAATAATCAACTTGTAAGCGCCACAACAAATGCCAAGATCCACTTTACCTGATCCGTTCTACCGCTTTCATAAACACGTATTCTGCTTTGCATCGTGGTCTCTATACGGTGTTGGTCCTGTATGAAATTAAAAGATGCTCATCTTAGTACTCTTAATCTGCTGACATAAGGGTATGAAACACAGTTACTATTAGTTACCAGCTGTTTGCAATAATCTTTCCAGCTCTCCTCATTTAGTCCAAAGTTGAAGTAGTCTGTCATTTCAACTCCTTGATATCTCCAAGGCTTTTCCTCGAAACTCTCTATGTCGACCTCAAATATAGTCCTAAAAAGAACAAAAGAGTAGACATCAAATAAAAGAAATAAAGATCTGCACTAATAAAAACTTGGTACAATCCAACGTCAGAGAACAAATAAGTAAAATAGATTGATGTGCATATGTATAGATATTAGTCCGAACAGAAAGACAAAAAGTTACTTGTGAGAGGGAAGAGTAAAGTCCAGTCCCCGCCCTGCTGTATTATTACCCCAAGACTGGTGGAAGCCTTTCTGTGCAGCAGAAGCATTCCTCATTGCCAGTGGACGCCAATCTCCTCTACCACGACCAGGCATAGGACCAAGGTTGGCCGGTGGACGAACTTGACCTGGGGTCCCACCAGTAGGTGGAGCACCTCCAGGAATAGGAGCTGCCCCTGGCCTTACATACTGCAAGAGAAAGATATGTATATGTCAAGTAGATTAATACCACCCTTATTTTTCGGCTTCAATACATGTAACTTTGGTATGACTAATCAACAAAAAAAAACATAGAATCTTTGATGTGAAGTTGGCTTCATAATAAAATCAGTTAGGGTCTCAAGAAGTTGTTATTCTTCTTACAGTCGTCTTCTTCTTCAATTACTAACTGTAAGGAATTTTCATAAAAGCAAAACTCTTGAACAGCGTAATTGATAGTTGTGTAGGATAGCCATGTAGATGAGAGGAAGTGATTAGGTTATAATCTCCCTTTCACATTCTTAATTTTATGACGAAAGAAGTAAAGAGATGGTTGTGTCAAAGATCTATAAGCAGACTCCAATTTCTCTTCATTAACACACTCTGCATTGCATTCTGGTTTAGGTACAAGTACAAAGGATATAATATGCAGACATAATTAAAGAAAACTAAAACAGGGTCAAGACAAGAACCCGAGCTACTACTAAGTAATCTGACCAATGACAACAGTGTTGCATCGACACTGACCTTAAACTGAGAATGAAACGGATGATGAAACCCATGACTGCTATATCCAGCTTTAGGCGGTCCAGTAACACCTCCAGGTCCAATCCCTTTTCCAGCTTCTCCTCCATCTTTGCCATCTCCTTCAACACCTTGCAGACCATCTTCTCCCCAAAGCTGCTCCTCCATAGGTTGATTAGGATCCGTGTCAGCCACTATAACAAGTGGGTCTTCATCATCATCATCTTCATCGTCATCTTCATTGTCTCCCATTCTTGATCCTCCGATCATGACGTTGCGGCTGCTCTCATTCAACACTATCTGCAAATCATCTTCACTGTCGCTATCCCAATCATCTCCTTCTCCTCCTTGTCCTCCATATCCACCGCCGCCGCCGCCACCACCAACCTGCTCAATCCTTGTCGTAACGCCTCGATCTGTAGACAAACGAGGTTCAGAAGCGGCAACGAAAAGACCAGGAATCGTAGGTGTGGAATCGGCATCGGGCTCTTCGATATCAAAGCTCATGTCCTTATCGTCTCCGCCGCCGGCAATTGCTTGAGGACGAGTCGCCGCCGTCGTGGTGGAGTCGTGAGAGAGAGTGATGGATGATAATTTGAAAGCGTCGTTGTTCGAAACCCTAGAGACTGGAGTTGAATTCGCTTCCGCGGCATCTTGATCTTGGGATCGGAGGTTAAGGTCGATTGAACGGTGAGGATGAAGAGGAGGCGGAGGAGGAGGGGGTAGAACAGCAACGGGAGGTTGAAACGGCTGGAGAACGTCGGAATAGAGATCTCCGAACTCGTCGTCTTCTTCCATTGGAGAGTTAGATAGATTGAAGGAAGAACAAGGGCCGATTTCGAATGACGGTGAAGCTCTTAAGGCTAAGGGCTTCTTTCTCAAGGTCTCGGCTCCTCCCTTTTTATCATCGCTCGCTAGGGTCCTTTTTATTTATTTTACTTTTTTACTTTTTTTTTTTACTTTTCCTACCCAGATTAGGATTTTAATTTAATGCGATTATTAAATATTATTAAATTATTAACTCTTTTTTTTTTTTATGTACTTTGATCAAACCAAACCGGAAATAAAAACAAAAGCACATCTTCAGATTCTTTTCACCGGAAAAAGCATAACTTTCACCGGACACTAAAAGAAAGGTTCTGTCTTTTAGGGTTCTGGGAAGCTCGTTCTTGCCTGAAAATTTTAAGAAGGAAGATGATCGGAGTTGGGAAAATGAAGCAGTACTCAAACGTACTTGACAAGCCTCTCAGCAAAGGCAAACAAGAGGTAACTTCTTGCTCCCTAGATCCACCTTTTCTCTTCCAATCTCGGACCCTTTTGGCTCTGATAAAAATTGAGACTGAACCGAGTATGGAAATTGAGAACATTTGTTTGGATTTGGATCCGGATCTAATAGTTGTGATGGGTATTCGATTCAAATCTCTCTCTCTCTCTCTTTCGGCTTTTTGATATCTTTATTGTGTGCTTGATCATTCGATTTTTCGAGTATGTTCTGAAAATTTAGTTGTTTTTTTGGAATTGTCAGGTGAGTTTGACCGCATTTTCTTTCTTATTCTCGGAGCTCGTTCAGTACAATCAAACCCAGGTTGACAATATAGCTGAACTTGAAAGAAGGTGAGCTGATTGGTTACTTAGAATAATAACATTTATACACATCTGATCTCCCAATAATGTGTTTACTTATTGATATCGATGTCTCTCAGACTAGAGGATGCTGGGTATGCAGTTGGATCTCGAGTTCTGGAGCTCCTTTGCAACCGGGAGAAGGTATGTTGTGTTTTACCAAAAATTCTGATACTTTGTTTATTTTTTCATTTGTTATAAGTTTTGTTCATGGAAGAGCAATGCAGAGTTCATTCATGTGTCTTTTGTCTTAATTGGATATGTTGTTTCATTGTTTCAGGGCAACCGAAGAGAGACGCGGTTACTTGGAATTCTATCTTTCGTCCACAGTACAGTGTGGAAGGTGTTGTTTGGAAAGGTGAGGGGTGATTTATAACTTAATTAGTTGCTCAGTCTTTCTATGTATATGCCTGTTTATGGATCCTGATACAACGATTATGCCATAGGTTGCTGATTCACTTGAAAAGGGAACAGAACATGAAGATGAGTATATGATTAGTGAAAAAGAGCTTCTCGTGAACAGGTATAGATTGCTCCAGCTCTATAGTCAGAGATCGTCAATTGTTGTTGGTCAAGAGAATTGGTAACAAATCTGAAATTGTAGGTTCATTTCAATTCCAAAAGACATGGGAACATTCAACTGCGGGGCATTTGTTGCCGGCATAGTGAAGGTGAGTGCTCCCTTTGACATATTCATGAATAGGGATTTAACTCTCATTGGTAGAGGAAGAGAAGAATGAGCAAGCCACGGTTTCTTCTATGCAGGGAGTTCTCGATAACGCAGGGTTTCCTGCTGTGGTAACGGCTCATTTTGTACCCATTGAAGGACAACAACGTCCTCGGACTACCATTTTGATCAAGTTTGCTGATGAGGTTAATAATGCCTACATCCCTCCCCTTTCCTGACAGTTGTTTTACCTTCTTTGGGAGAACCTTAATCTTGCCAGTTGTTTTACTTTCTTTACATCCATGCTGCGCAGGTGCTTAAAAGAGAGGCACGGCTAAGCCAATGAGAGCTCTTGATTTGGCAACTATTGGCTTTTTGTGAACTGCTTGTGCAAATCTACTGTCTGTTTTTGGATGATTATAACATTTTGATTAGAGCTGCTAAGCCATGTCCGTGAATTGATTGTAAACAACATACATACCCTCTTGTTACAATTGCTTTATGATACAAATTTCTTAGTTTTAGCACCGTTGATGCAAGCAAACATGGCTATGTTTTGTCCCAATAGCTAAAGAGAAGCATTATAAAATCCAGTGACGAAATTACATAGCAAGTTCATACATCAATACGGATCACAAAGCAAACGACGAAATCAAGTACGTAAACAACATTGTTTCGACAAATCAGTTCCTGCCAAGAGGGAGAGACCTGCAAGAGTAAGTCTCTCTGAAATCAGACTTCTTCTTGGATGAAGTAAAGAGAGAAGCGTAGACTTCCTTGGTAGCATTAACCGGAACTTTATCGGCCGCTTTAAATTTCTTCACAGTAACACCAGTGCCATTGACATTCCCATCATCCATCTGTCTCTTTGCGACCTTTGCTCCTGTATCAGCCATCTTTGCGACCTTTGCTCCTGTATCAGCCATCTTTGAGACCTTTGCTCCTGTATCAGCCACCACAGCAGTACCGTTCTCGCTCTTATTCGAGACACCTTTCATCTCTCTCAGCTTTGCTTTCTCCTCTCTCAGCTTTGCCTTCTTCTCTCTCAGCTTTGCTTTCTCCTCCTCCATCTTCTCCCTCAAAGTACTCACTTCCTCCTCTGTACCGTTGATCACAATCTTATCACACTCTTTAACATCCGCGTGACACACCAAACACGAAGAAGACTTCACTTCCTTCAACGCCTTGGAACTCATCACATGCCCACATCCCCTCAAAGCGAAAAACTTATACTTTCCATTGAACTCAAGCCCTGAGACGGGACACTGAAACTGAGCACTAGTGGTATCTTCGATGATCCATCAGAACCAGCAACATGCGTAAGCTTAATATTCACCATATCTTTCAAACCCTCAATGTGTGAGAATTGCTTAGGCAGCCTCTTAGACAACATAGCATGAACCAAAGCTTCTTTATTAAACAAATTCCCAATGAGATCAATCACACAAGGCTCAGCCAAAGGTTCGTTAGACAAAGCACAATTCAACCATTTAGAGAGCCTCTGCTCATTCGGATCAACCTTATCAGGTTTCTTCTCAGCGTACATATTAAGGTAACAATCACGAGACTCGGCTCCCGTCGCACCACCATCTCCTCCACCTCCACGGAGGCGAGGGTAAAGAGTGAGCATGGAGAAAGAAGGAAGCTTAGATACTTGGATCCGTGTAGAGCTATTCAAAAGCTTCCCATCTAGAGCAACGGAGAAATCCGATAACGAATTACGATGCGACGAGGACGAAGATTCGAGTAAGGAAGTGATACCAGAAAGAGTTAATACAGATTGCGCCGGATCCAATTGGAGAGCGATGCTCCGATTAAAGTCTGGGGATTTAACTAAGATCTGGCGCCGGCTGTGCATCATGGTGGTGGAGCAATTACGAAGACCTCTTAGGTTTCCGATCAATTTAGGTCGGTGTTTTGATTTTAGTTTTTAGAGATCGAAGATAGAGAAAAAGTGGAAAAGAGATTTATTTAAGAAACTTTATTTTATATATGAAGTCGGCTATTTTAATCTTGTTGGGCCAAATAGCTTCTCTGTGTGGGTTTGGGCCTATGAATTAGTTCCACTCTTTTCTTTCATTGTGTTTTAATTTTTGTTTTACTTATTTAGAATTGCATAAATTTGTTTTTAAAAAGCATGTTTAATACTTTCGAAAGGGCGTAGTGCTTTCAAGATATCTATACTATTAAAAGGGAAGTATTTTTGATAAGTAGACATAGTTTAAGAAATTATTACATGAAATGCCAATGAAATAGGAATAAGGATATGTATAATCCTTGAAACCAAACAGATACAATTAAGAGATATTTTCGGAAAGTATCTAATCAGAACCAAACAAGGAAATTTCCTACAGATTTTTTTTTTGTAAAAATGAATTTAATCACTTTAAGAAAATCTTTAAAAAATCGTAATCTCTATTAATTATCACACAATATGTTTGGAAAGATATGCAATCAACAAATACTAACCATACATAAGATCTTTTCAATAATTAGCATTTCAAACTTTTCAAATCCAAATCTTAACAATTACGAATTTAAATATTAACCATATTTTGAATTGTTTAGGATATGAGTCACTAGAATCAAATTCAAAATCTTAAAAAAAATATTATGTACTTACCAAATGTGCACAAAACATTAATTACCATCATCTAAATTATAGAAATTTTCAATTTTAAAAATCGTAAATATAGGAACGAAAATACTAATTTTGTTATGAAAATATGTGGTATCAATTGTATTTATCTTATTGATGAAACCGCTGACCTCCACTATAAATATAACCATCCTAGACAAATTTAGTATACCCGATCCTACTTGAAATATCTAATTTTGTATATCATAATGGCTACCAACGATGGTAGATAGTATACATACGTCTTTTCTATTTTGTAAAAAAAAATTCTAATACTATGAAACTGTTTTATGTCTTCCAGTTTGGGCAACCAATCGAAGAGTTTTATTTTAATTAATGTGAGGTTGAAAAAAAAAAGAAACTGTTTTATGTTTAACTGTATTTTTACAGGGTTCAAAAATTCATGTTTAACTCAAGAAAATATTATCCAGATGATAAAAAAAAAAAAAACAAATTTGACGTTAAAAAAAAAACTCAAGAATATATATGTGAGCATTTATTTTCTATTTTGAACTACTCTTATTAGTTTTTTTAAATTATGTTTTTAGTATTCTAATATTTTTCATCCTTGAAAAGGGTTCCCATTTACATCATGGTTGATGAATCCTCACCAATTAACAACTCATTGTTTTGTTTATGTTTATGAAATTATATCTTTAGTTAAGATTTGATATTTTAAATTAATATTTTCATTTGATATATTATTACAGATACATGAAGATACCATTATATTGTGTCAAAGATAATACATGTAAGAGTATTGTCAAAGGACTTTAATCATAAAGAATATACTTTTAAGTGATTGATAATCAATTGTTGATAAAAAGTGATTGATAAACAATTCAATTGTATAGTAGATTTGTGTAACCATCCACAATATAAAAATCAAAATGTTTATTAATATATTTTATCAAATCATTTTTAAATTGTAAATTCACATTTTGTTAATTTTCATTTATTTATGTGTTATTTAAATTGCGACAATCAAACTAAACAAAACATATTTTAAATTATTGGTTAAAATCTCAATATGTACAATAAAATTTTGGAAAGATAATTATCAATTTTAAATAATATAAAAATCAAATTTAATTTGATTGCATAAATATGGAACCTATCATAGCAACTTTTTGGGCAAAAGAAGTCATCCTACCAACTAAAACCAAAAAACCTATCATACCAAAATAATTATCGTAGCTGTGTTAATGCATAAGGATAAGGTTCATTAATAAATACCAATGAATAAAGATCAAGTTTTAACGGAAATAGTTTTACTTCTTTTCACACATGAATATAGAAAATTTTGGGTAACAGGCTAAAACGTTTTTTTTTAATAGTCATATTTTATTTTCAAAATCTAATTTGAGTCAAAGCAACTTTGTAATGGATAAATATATAACTTTGGAATGGAAAATTTGAGTACTTTTGAAAGTTTTAGAGAGTTTGTGACTATCACAACATAAAATAAACTCTTACCCAATCTCTTAAGACATATATCATATATTAGAAATTTTGTTAAATTAAAATACATGTTATCCACGGGCTTTTGCAAATTCAACAGGAAGAATGTAGACATTGCTCATGTGGTTTTTGGGAGACGAGTTTTTCACAGGTAAAGAAATAGCAAAACCATTATGATGTAAGCCTATTAATGTGGGTTTTTCATGCTATACAATTTAGGTTATCAAGTTTAGGAAGTTTTGATTATTATGGCAGATTTTATCCAGTTTAATAGATAATTTTTGAGAAATATAAAGAAAATTTATATAATGTCTACTAATTTGTAAAATTTAAATATTTAAACAAAAAGTACATGAAGTATGAGTATCCCATCTGAATCTTCTACCTATTTCTTTATCGGTTGGACTAAAATATACAATATCAAATGGATAAATTATTATTTAAATCATGGTTATAAAATAAAATATACATGACATTTATGGGGCGTGACAATTTTTTCTGTCCATAAATAATTGTTCTATTTTCTTCTCTTTTTTATTATTATTGTAGTTGTTTATACTGATAACAAAACAAATATTATTTTGTCTAAAAGGAAATTATATTGATAACAAAACAAATATTTTTTTGTCTAAAAGGAAATAAAAACATATCAAATACTATACTAATACAAGTTAGGATTATAAGTGTTAATAACATTCGTTAAAATTGTTTATAAACATAACCCCACACATACATAATATATTGCAAATTTAATAATAACTTTAACTTTTGAAATCAATCCCGCACGTATGTGTGGGTCTGAATCTAGTTAAAATTAAAAAGTTTGAAAAAAGAAAAATGGATTGTGTAGTGTACTGAATAAAGATTCGATTAAATAGAGAATTGGATTTTAGGATAATTAACAGCAAACTAAATAACAAATACACAAAGAGGCCGGCGAAGTATACGACTTTTGTGAGATAATTATTTAAGAGATTCGAGACACATATTAATATAACAAAATAATTTATTTATTGATGAGTAAAATATTAAAAGAGGAAAAATGAAACGGCCAGTAAATTAAAAAATTAGAAATCAAATTTTTTTGAAAAGAATAAAAATGGGGAGGGAACAGAGGAAGAAGACAGAAGAAGAAGAAGAGATGGAGAATGGGAATGGAGAAGGAAAGGGAGAGTTCATAAACCAAAACAATGACTTTTTTCTTGATTCCATGTCAATGCTTTCTTCTCTCCCTCCTTGCTGGGATCCATCTCTTCCTCCTCCTCCTCCGCCACCAAACTCTCTCTTCCACGCTCTCTCCGTCGACACCCCTTTCCCTGACCAGTTCCATCACCCTCAGGTACCAAACTTGATCCATACATCATCAGTACTCCAAAACCTATATTAATGTTTCTGAACCCTTTGTGTTGTTCTTGTTTTTGTCAATGCAGGAGTCAGGTGGTCCAACAATTGGTAGCCAAGATGGGTTACAAGCACAAGGCACAGTCTCGACCACGAGCGCACCTGTTGTTCGTCAAAAGCCAAGGGTGCGAGCAAGAAGAGGCCAAGCCACGGACCCTCACAGCATTGCTGAGCGGGTATCTCATTATTCACTTCCTCCCCCATCTCTTTTCTTCTCTTATCTTGTGTTTTTAATTGTATAGTTTTGAACAGCTAAGGAGGGAACGCATCGCAGAGCGTATGAAGTCTCTTCAAGAACTTGTTCCTAACACCAACAAGGTACTCATTTTTCTGATCTGATTTATGACTCTTGTCCTGGATCTAGCATGATAACTGAATTGGTTGATGATGAGATGCAGACCGATAAGGCATCAATGTTGGATGAGATCATCGAGTATGTTAGGTTCCTTCAGCTTCAAGTCAAAGTACTAAGCATGAGCAGATTGGGAGGTGCAGGTGCAGTTGGTCCACGCCTCAATGGTCTCTCCGCCGAGGTTAGTTTCTTAGTCCCTTATGGCTTTCTACATCTGTCTATAGTGGAATTACCAATCAATCAATCATCATTCATAATCATCATCGTCATGGTTTATGGTAATGTAGGCAGGAGGACGGCTCAACGCCCTCACTGCACCGTGCAATGGCGCAAACGGGAATGGAAACGCAACAGGATCATCCAATGAGAGCCTAAGGTCAACAGAACAGAGGGTAGCAAAACTGATGGAAGAAGACATGGGATCAGCAATGCAATACCTTCAAGGGAAGGGGCTTTGCTTGATGCCCATCTCTCTAGCAACCGCGATATCATCCTCAAGCACTCACTCTCGTGGATCTCTCTTCCACCCCATCTCCACTCCCATAGCAGCAGAGGATGCAAATGTAGCAGCAGCAGTTGCTGCACCTGAAGCCTCCTCGACTATGGATGATGTATCTGCTGCCTCCAAGGCCTGAACCATAGAGGATACTCATGTGTTTCATCTTTCTCAGTTTAAGTCAAACATTCATATCCATATCCTTTTTTACTATTTTCACTGTTAAGCAAAAATAATATAAAACAAATTACACAAAGAACATAACCGACAAGACAGAACACTCGTATACGTGTGTGGGTGGTGGGACCGTAAAGTAAGAGACATGCGTCCCACTACCTTCCCAAATCGTTGTGTCAACGTGTTATGTAACATTGTTTGCTCAATCGTGGAACCAGTATAATATTCAAGTTGAAGCTTCCACTCTATCATAACTAACTATAGATAGGCCCAAATTCTTGAACCGGTCCACTATTTCCGGTTATTGATACCAAAACTGTGAATAAGACCCATCCATTAGAGGCAGAGGAAAAAACACACACACTCCTAAACTTCCTAAGTTTCAAGAACATTGATGAACAAACCAAGTCTATAACTCACTGCTTCAATAGCTCAACAACCAAACAATCAGGTTCTATCTACATACGAACATATAAACCACAGCATATTGTATACTAGATGCTTGCAGATTGATCAACAAACGTTTTGGGAAATAGACACAAAAGGCAAAACAATCAGGTTCTTGAATTAAAATGTGCCACCTTTATTCCCATGTTCAAGGCTTACAACTCAAAATACGATCTAAAACTATAGGCAATGCAAACAAATCTCATGATTCAGAAACAGCATTTGGCCATTGTAAATCTTCTTCCTCAACATAGACTCCTTAACACCTAGACAAAGACAAGATAAAAAGCTTAAGGGTGAGAACAAATATGTACAGAAGAAACACCAAAAGAAGTATGCAAAGATAAGACAAATTAAAGAATCAGAGATTGAAGTCAAATAAGGATGAATTGAGTAAGAATTAATAAAAGTACCAGGAAAGGAAGGTAACTAAGTTGAAGGAGAAGGCTTGAAAGTGTAAGGCTGAGGAAGTGACATTGGACCTTTCCTCTCATCTCCATCATCCAACAGCCTTTGAACTCTCTTGTTCCTACAATACTCCCTATCGAAATGCTTCACCTGCAAAATTCCCATTCCTTCCATTAAACCCAAAAACCCCAAATTGAAGAAATTTGCAAACTAATTGAAAGAAAGAGAGAGAGAGTAATAACCCAAGAGGAGCGACAGTTGTTGACGAATTGGGTTCTAGAATTGCTACACTCCTTAGGGTAGAGAAGACCCACAGTCGCGATTTCAGTTGGCTTTTTACCAGATTCCTTTTCAAGACAAGTGTAAAAAGCATCTCTGGCCTGCCACAATCAAAGGATCACACCCCAACCATTTACACTTTATTATAACCTAATCACTTGAATCAGAATCAGAATCAGAATCACACAGAGAAATAGGAAAGACGAACCTTGTAGCAAGCATCTCTAGCTTTCTGAAGAACATCCTCATGAACCTCATTAGGGTTCGACGACGCATAAGTATCGACAGCCATGTCTAAGCGAGCGAACACGACGGAATCAGAAACAGAACCAACTAAACACCAAACAAAACAAATAAAACTAGACGACGAACATAAATATACGGCCCAGTTATGTCCGGCCCAACAAAGTAGTCGGTAGATAAATAACAACACCTTGTCAAACAAGCATAGACGAAGCAAAGCAATGAACAACAACAGAAGAGATTTCGTATCATTCAAAAATTAGTATCTTTGGTTGAAAGATCAGATACAATGTACTACGGTTACAAAACTTTACTTCATAATCAATTAAACAACAAAGTTTATAACTTCTTCTTTCTCATTGGTTACATATATCATCACTCTTCTTCTGTTCCTTGTTGCTTCTTGAGTTGCTCTAAACTGAAGTTTTCTTCTGGCTGCTTCTTCCACAAGTAGTTAGCTGCGTCTATCCATCCTCTATGCACCACGTACTTCTTCTCTCTTACAGCCCAACGTGCCTTCTCTGTTCCCATCTCCATAGCCACCACGTGTGTCACTGATGCATCCACTTCTGTTGCGCAGGTTGCTCCAAGTTCCTCGGCCATTTTCCACAGAGGGTGATCTTCTGGCTTAGCCTTGGTTGGGAACACCCGACTGAAGACTACTTTACACCCTTTAAGAATCTCTTTACGCACTTGTTTCAGCATCAACCTAACATCTTTGTTAGATATGTCTTCATCCACATTCTGCAAAAAAAACGACCAATAATCAAAAAACCCAACTAGGCAATAGATGAGTTTTCTTTAGATCCAGCGTGAATATATTTGGGCATACCTCAAAGAAAAGAGCATGCGCTTGTTTTAGGACTTTCAGGACAGTTGCAAGTGCCCCATCTGGTTCACTCTCATCGCTCTTCAACTCCGATAAAGACTTGTATCTGTGATCAAACTGTCTGCAGCTCGAAGCGAAAAAGTGATACCTCTCTATCACGATCAAATTGTCCTTGTGATTTGGCCACGCCTGTGCATCAAACCAATCAAGTATCAGCAGAACTCTATAACATGATTAAAAGTTACATGAAACATTGACAAGTTACACAACATACTTACATTCTCTGTATCGTCAAGAATCAGAACAGCACTTTCTTGTCCAAGCACCACATCAAGACTCTTTTGATGTCTCACTGTGCCGTCATCCCGAGAAATTATCCGATCACCAAAGTACTCTCCTTTGGGGTCCAGTAGCTTCGCCATCTGTCGCGCATATGGCCTATCTCCCATTGTGTATATGTACATCACAAACATCTCACTGGCTTCTTTTAAAAATGAGTGAACAAACGGCCTAAGTTTGGTCATCATCTGCATAAATTCCATCATGAAAAGACTGCCTCCGGAAACATCTGACATTAACCAAAAAAAATTCTTCGAATTACAACAGATGCAACCATCTAGATGGAACAACAAAAGGC
Organism: Camelina hispida; assembly: GCA_023657505.1. Lineage (NCBI taxonomy): Eukaryota > Viridiplantae > Streptophyta > Magnoliopsida > Brassicales > Brassicaceae > Camelina > Camelina hispida. The sequence continues at coordinate 28,803,125 of CP094636.1, read as the reverse complement.
AAAAACAAGACTGAAGTTACATGCACAAATGTCACATTCGAAGAAAAGCAAAACAAAGTAGCTAAATGTGTCACCTTGAAGAGAATGAGTATGGCTTTTCAAGTATTCCTCCTCTGGTTTCAGGTCCCTTAGTATGGTTGAATTAAGCAGTGTATGGTCTAGATCAAGAACTAAATACAGCTTCCGCTGACGTTGCAAGAATCCCATATCTGAATCACGCAACCGAGAGATCTCATCTTGATTAAGCCTCATTTCCTAAGAACACAGCATTCCCAAATCTCATTAATAAGAAAAACTAAGACTTGATTTAAGAGAAGCTATTCCCTCAGCTTACCTTGTGTATGTATCTAAACGAAACACCAGTTTCTTCCAATTTTTGTCCACAAACAAAGCACATGTTTCCAAACGAACCTGGATGCTCGCATTCTCCCTTGCTTGAGGATGCTTCTGCAAGCATAAACAGATTCAAAATTTCAATATAACACAACAAATGACAAGACAGCAAAATAAGGCTGAAGAAAGAGAGAGCTCACCTTCAATCTCTACTTCCTCAACAGATTCTAAATGTTCAAACTTTCGTCTCTTTGGCCTAAAATATGATTGAGAGAAGATAGCAGACACTGTAAACACCAGTAGAGTTTGAAGATTCCAATAAAAAAAGAATGTAATAAGATAGATGAGAGTTGAATATATACTCATGATTGGAAGCTTCAGTATCATCTTCTTCGTCGCTGGGTAAGGAGTCAGACGAAGCATCTGAGGCAGAGTCCAATTCAGCATCAAGTAAAGCAGCAAAATCATCACTACTTGAGGAATGCACTGGAGAATCGCTCGCCACACTCATCTGCAAAAAAAAACCAATCACAACATATGCCAAAAATCTGAGAAGATGATTGAGTAAAACCCTAAATCAATCATAAACAGAAAGAAACAAAAAATAAGTACATAGAATTCGAATTGAATTCGCAGAGATACCTTTATAATTTGTTCGTCTGAGACGAGAGAGAAGTTCACGATTTGAAGCTTGGGTTTTTGAGGAAAAAGTGGAGATACCACGACGGTCGACGGTGAAGAAGTAATCGTGAACCTTCTCTCCGATAGTCCGATTTGTTCTTCTTTTCTTTTTCCACGAAAACTGTTTTATTCTATGTAATAAGTAAGGCCCATTTGGGGCCCATAAGAAGCCTAATTAAGATTATTTGTTTTTGGGTTATTTAATCAAATGTTTAGCAGAAATTAAGTTAACTGAACAGTTTGCAGCATAGTTTGAGTTCGAGCTTAGAAGAAGATCAGATTCACATTATTATTAACTGTATAGAAGCTGTGTATAGAGAAGTAAACAGAGGAACCCTAACTAAAAAAAACTAAAGAGATTATTACATCATGTTGTTTATATATATATGGGGAAAGGAAATTTTAAGAAATTTTCTTGAGTTTATTAGGCATCATCATATGAGGAGGAGCTTTTTTGAATTTAGGGACTTGTTGTACTTCTTCTAATTCTTCTTCTTCTTCTTCTTCGTCTGCTATATTTTCATCATCATCATCGTCATCATTTTGATTAGTAGACCAAATCATATTCTGCTGATAATATCTTAAAGCAACGAATAACATGAATGCTGCCCAAACACGAGCAGTGACTGAAGAGAGGTTCCAGACTAGGGTGAAGAGTGCCAAAGCCACTGCCTTTTTGTGATTGCACGATTCCCATGCGTCCCTGAATCTCCTTATCCAGAAGTTTCCTGCATGTATATCACACACAACCTGAGTGAACAAATGTCTCAAAAGAAGATGTGACAGAGAGGTGCATAAAGTTACCGTAAGCTGAGAAGTGGGTTGAGTAAGAGATGAATATTTTAGGCATTGTGAATGCTCCCAAGAAGCCTGTTCTCATGCAGAAAAAAACACTTCAAAACTCTGAAATCTACATTGAAACAAGAATTCTGATGGACTAGAGTCATAAAGGTACCAAATTTGGCGAGGTTCCAAAGAGTGATGGAAGAGCCACACCTGGCCAAGACGAATAACACCACTCCCATCTGCGCAAAATTATCATCTCTTATTCTCATGAAGTGTTATAGAGAGTAAGAGAGACAGAGAGAAGAAGAAGAAGAAGACTTACTTTGAGAGTAGTGGAAGGATCGCCAGAGAAAAGTGCTCTGAGTTGAAACATAGACTCGTTGAGGTAAGGCATTATAAGTCTGAGCATCCTCTTCACATCTTCCTCTCTCACTCCAACTATTTTTTGCCTCTCCTCAACCACTCCCCTACGTCCATTATTATAATATGCCTTTTAAAACCAGTCATCAGAAACAACATGCAAAGACAGAGAGAAATAGGTCTATGTATCACACCTGTAAATCAGTGATTTCAATACGAACATGACTCCCAGATAAATGAGTCCCATGTACGCTACCACCGATATGAAGCTGTACATATTCATTCACATTTTTTAGTTCCAACTACGTTAACTAACTTGTGTGTAACATCCTTAATCAGTTGAGAACCAAAAAAAACCTGAAATTGAGATCATTGGCGTAGGAAGAAGAGATAATGAGAAAAGTCCCGAAGCCGAACACTAACGTCGACCTTGATGCATCTCTCCACATCACTAGATCCACTGTCCATTTTACCATTTACATATCTAAATTCAGACTTTTCTGACTAACAAAAACATGTACTTTACTGAAACAGAGTACTATTAAAAAGTCTCACCAAGACTCTGCAATTTGCTCTGTGACTGAGTAAAGTGTTCTTCTTCTCCTTCTGCATATCTATCTGAAAATAAACAGAGGTTACGTCAAATTCGAGGCTGATGAAACGAAGCATCGAGATTTTGATCAAATACCTGTGCTTTGAGTAGAATTCAGTGGAACCGAATAAACGGAAGTTGCCTTTTTGATCACCGGAGGCGAAATTTTACGAACAGAGGACGGAGATGGAGTTGCTCTGTTATGAAATTGATTGAACTTGGTAGTCTCGACACCACCAACCACTCTGTTCTCCTTCGCTACATTCATCTCTTTAACATCAACACTCTTCTTCTCCACTTCTCTCTCCTCCTCTTCTTCTTCTTCGTCCTCTTCCTCTTCGTGATCGCCATTATCGATCTTCTCGTCACCGTTTGATTTAGTAGATACGACTATCTCCTGACAAACACCGAACTCTTTAACTTCTTCTGGGATCTTCGAATTCTCGCTAACAACGGTTTCCTCTTTTGGTAAATGCTCTGTTTTCTTATCAGGTTTCTCAGAGTTTGGAGATGGCAATGAGTTCACTTTCCTCAACGTGACTGAATCAAACTCACCGGCTTTAACGATCGCGGTGCAGAGCTCCGATCGGATCTTCTTAACCCGACCCGGAGTAGTCTTCTCAACCCCTTCCACAGATTCAGATCTCGTCTTCTTCACCACCGACATATTTGGACTCTTATCATCACTAGAAACCGATCTCCTCGGCGTCATCGGAGGCGTACCAATTGATCTCGGCCTCGTAAGCTTCAATGAACTGGCTCGAACAATCTCAACGGATGATGGGTTCTTTGCATCGGAAGCTCTAGACTTCAAAGGTCGTCTCTTTCCGTTATTAACCCCTAAAGCTTCCTCCTTTAAGCTCATTTTCTTGTCTTCGCTTGAGGCATGATGAAGGACAATGGCGGTATTAGTATTACTAACTTCGTCGTCGCTCTGCATTCTCGTTTCCCAAACAGAGCCTGCAGCAACAACGGTTCCTCCAATTCTTCTTCTTCTACTGCTGCTGAAACTTGGGTCCATTCTCTGTGACTCTGTCTTTATGTCACTGTCCTACTGGTAAAATTAGCTGAACTGGAAAGTGGTATAATGATGATGAGCCTTGAAGCTGAAGGTAAATGGAGTTTGTTGGGCACCAAAAGCAATTTACTTTCATCTAATTTCTCTCACTAATTCTAAAGAGAGAGAGAGAGAGGGAGAAGAATTTGGAGTTTGGGTTGTTGGATCAGACAGAGGAAGGGGACCTATCTATTTGTCTCATGAAGATGATGAGACTTTTAGATCACCAAATTGGCTAATTGGCTAATGCTTTTACTAACATAAAAAGCCTATGCATGTGGTTGCACTGCAAAGATGCTTGCTTAAACATAATCATTAAGGTTTATGATCACAACCTCTCTACTTTTACTTTCTTTCTTTTTTTTTCTCAACCTAATTTTTAACGTATTTGTTCCTTTTTGTTTTTACTTTATTTCACTTCCGTATCATAAAAGTTTACGTTATCTAGTAGTAATCAACATGTGCCGTCTAAACAAATGAATATTGCTAATGTCTTCCTCTTCCTCTATTCTTGTGTTCTTTTATCTCACGAGATTCAAGTGGAAAGTTATATCCGTATTCATGTGGATCATTAATATAGTAACATTCATTATAATAATAAAAAAACTTCACAAGAAAATAGTATGTTAATATAGTGATTAGCTAAAGGAATTGTTTGCAAGAAATGATGATGAAACACAAATTACATGTAAAGATCCCTTCTTACTTCATCACCAAACTACGTTGTTGGGTTCGTTCGGTTTTGACTTTTTTTTTGTCCCATCAACTAAACAAATAGAACATTTATGGTATTGAATCTTGTCTGCGTCAGTTAAATGCAGTAACGAATTTATCTATCCAGAGCCACAAACCCAAATTCAGATGTGCTTGCTTGGATATTAGGAAAAAGAGGGCATTTTTGGAAAGGAGTTGAATAGAGTCAATTTAAATCATTTTCTTATAAAGGTTGAGTGTTTTGTGATGAGGATGATGAACAAAGCAATCCGTTTTAACGTATTACCCATTTGTTTATTCAGATTGTTTTCTTACAGGAAAAAGAAATTACCAAAGTTAAATGTCACTGGAACGGTGGAGTGAGTGCCACCGACACCTGCTTTTAGTGACAGAACAAAAAAGTGATAATAAATCACGATCAGTAAAGTATATAGATATAGTACAAACATAGAGATCTCAATATGAATATTATAGCACGATTATACTGTAGCATTAAACACTCAATTACCGTTAAACGCATGGTTTGGTATGTTGGATAAAACTACTCTACCTAACCTACTAAGTAAAGAGCTAGTATAACAAATCTCGGTGATCGTAATGCAAATGTGAAGTTATAACTGCGTGCGTGCGCGTGTGTCTAATAGGCACACTAATTAATTAGTGTTACAATTAAACTAATCAAGTTTAGAGAGCCCAATTAAAATTGGAATACGTACGAATCGTGGAGTTTAGGAATGGGATATTGCTTAGACGGCACGTGGTCGAGTGGGAGGGGCACGTGACTCAGGGCACATCTCCCTATGTATCTGCTTCTTTGTGTTTTCATGCACCTTCTCTCTCTCTCTTTCTGTATGCTAATTTCTCTCTTTATATGTTTTTTATACACAAAATAAAATACAATTCGCTTTACAAAATAAAGTTAGCCCAACTACCGTGGCAAAGAGTCGTTGTAGCAACGAACATATTTGTTTTTGTTAATGAAAAAGTTGTTAATCGCGTGTGACATTGACCTAAACCTAATAACACACTCAAACTTTAATCTCTATCATGCACTAGTATTTTACAATTGACAAAAGAAATAATAATAACGGTCAGAAAGAAAAAGGTAATAACGAATGGGGGGGCCAATGGTTTCAATAATGCGCGTATCTTATGGGGATTAGATAGATAAATAAACTATTGAATTCCTCCGATTCAGCACATATACAATAATAGTAGTCTGAAATATTTTGGTAGTAGTAAAATGCAAAACGTACTTTGGAGTCTTCACCGACTCGGGATCCTCCTTACACATGTTTACCAATTACAATGGCTGTCGGGTGTGGAGTCTTTATTTTAATTTTTACTACTACAATTTATCTCTTTCTCCCATGCAATTCCTCCTTTTTCTTTTTTCTTTTTTCTTTATAGTAGTAGTAATTTTTAATTTCCATATGTTTAAAAGGATTCAGATTTCTACAGTAAAATATATTTCTTTATTAACTTTGCCAACATCAACTAATTTTTAAACCCAAACTTTCTAGTAATACTAAATAAAAGTAGGAGCTATAAGCTTCTAAGGCTGTCCACCTAAGATTTAAAACAATCAATAGGGATTCAACATGTCATTAATTAACATTTTTAGAAATTTGCAAAAAATTTTATATTAAAAATTATTTGAAACAACCTATCAGGATTTGACATGTTATTCATTAACATTTTCTAAATTTCCAGAATTTTTAGAAAAAGGAAAATTTTAAATTTATGGAAATCAAAAAAACTATGTACAATATCCCACATTGGCTAGAAAATTTTTAGACAATGGTTCAAACCAGTATAAATAAAATTAATATGCTTACAACAACAAATGAGCAGGAAAGTTTGATTTATCAGGCGTCCAAATTTAAAGTTTTATTCGGTTTGATCCTGTTTTTTATTTAATCAAACTAAAACTTTAAAAAGTTTCAATTTCAAAGAATATTATAATATTTAAATTTTTAAAATTTTTAAATAATATAAATATTGAAAAATTAAAAGCTAATTTAAAATTTTAAAAGTTTAAAATATTATAAATATTAAAACTTTTTAAAAGGTTCAAATATTATATTCGAACCTTTTAAAAGTTTAAAATACTATAAATATTGAAATTTCTATAAGTTTTAGCTTTAAAAGGTTTCAAAACATTATATTTTTAAATTTTAAAAATTTCTTAACATTTAAAAGGTTTTTAAAACCTAAGCTTTAAAACAACCAATAGGGATTCAACATGTCACTAATTAACATTTTTAGAAATTTGCAGAATTTTATATATTAAGAATTATTTTAAACAACCTATCAGGATTTGACATGTCATTCATTAACATTTTCTAAATTTTCAGAACTTTTTAGAAAAAGGAAAATTTTAAATTTATGAAAATAAAAAAACCATGTACAATATCCCACATTGGCTAGAAAATTTTTAGACAATGGTTCAAACCAGTATAAATAAGATTAATATGCTTCCAATCACGAATGAGCAGGAAAGCTTGATTTATCATGCGTCCATGTTTAAAAGTTTTATTCGGGTTGATATGGTTTTTTATTTGATCAAACTAAAACTTTAAAAAGTTTCAAAAAAATATTATAATATTTAAATTTTTAAAAAAAATTTATAAATATTGATAATTTTAAAAGCTCTTAGCTTTTAAAAATTATTTAAATATTATAATTTTAAAATTTTAATAGTTTAAAATATTATAAATATTGAAACTTTTTAAAAGGTTCAAATATTATATTCGAACATTTTAAAAGTTTAAAATATTATATTGAAACTTCTAAAAGTTTTAGCTTTAAAAAGGTTTCAAAATATTATAATTTTTAAATTTTAAAAATTTCTTAATATTTATAAGGTTTTTAAAAATTAAAATATATAAATTTTAAAAATTTGAAATATTAGAAATATTGAAACTTTTAAAAGGTTCAAATATTAAAATATTTAAACTTTGTAGAATCTTTTAAAATATTACAATTACTTAACCTCCATAGAAATTTTAAGATAGTATATCTATACTAATAAAAGTTGAAGCTATAAACTCCTAAAGGTGTCCATTTATGATTTTATAAAACCAATAAGAATTAGATATTTTGCTAAGAATTTTTTGGAAATATAGTAGTCATCTATATTATTAATATTTTTAAGAAAAAAAAATCTATAGAAATAAAAGAAATATGTACAACGTCCCACACCGGCTAGAAAATTTTAGTCAATAGCTGAAAACCATTATAAATAAAAATAATATGTTTTTAATTATAAATTTATCAGGTTTAATTTATTTATGCTTATTTATCATGTTTCCAAATTTAAAAGTTATTTGATTTATTTTAGCAAATTAAATTTTTGAAAGGTTAAAATATTTATTATAGAATGTTTAAAAATATTATAAATACCTCCATAAAAATGTTAAAATATTATAACTATTTAAACTCTATAGAAAATGATTTTGGTCTTGGAGTTTGATGGGTTAACAAGTTGTGTGGTAGTCTAAACAAAAGGTTTTTCAGTGAAAGAATGTGAAAAAATTGACGAGGAAGAACAAGAAGAAGAGTATAACAAAGAACTGGACGGTAAAAGTAACGATGACAACTACCATAAAATTTGACAATAAAAATGACAAGAAAGAATATGAAAAATAAGAAAACATTAAATAAAAACACGAAAACATAGGTGATAACGATCAATTAAATATGAGAAAGGAGATAAATTCATGATTATAAAATTGTTTCGTTTTTCTGGTGGCCAAAGAAATGGTTTCAGATATGTGAGGTCACCAGTTTGATCCGCCTCGCCTGGACATCGAGTTAGATTCATCATTTTTTTATCAGATTTGATTTTAAAACACAACTGATTTTTATATTTTTTAAAATTGTGTATATGAAATTTAATTTTTTCCTTAATAGTAATTTAAAGTTTTCTATAAGATAATATTTCATTACCGTTATCAATCATATATAATTTTTATCAAAATATATCAAATAAACCCACGCGTAGCGTGGGTTCAAAACCTAGTATTAAAAAGAAAAATTCACAATGTAGTAATGTGTCATCATCAGTCGGCAGCACTCTTGTGGGGATTACTTTACTCATCGAAATAAAATATAAAAATAAGTCAGTCCAATATATTCAAAAACAGATCACAAAATTCATATAAATGGGCTTTTTAGTTCAGGCTCGTTAGTAGACAGAGTCGGCGGGGGTTTAAGGGGATAATGAAATGAAGGGCTTTACGTATGTTATTGATATTTTAATTATTTCAAATTCAACTTACAACCTTAATTTTAGGTCAAAGCTATCAATATTATCAGGCGCGGTATAGACCACCGTAACCAAAACAGACACTCCGGTCCGGTCTTTATGTTATGGCTTTTGTATGAATGACAAACTTAATAAAAAAAATTAAAATTAAAATAATAAGTGGATGTCGGGGGGGATGGGTCTTTGCTAGGGTTTAGTAGTGCGTTTGCAGCTGCCACTCTCTCTTTCTCTTCCTTTCTTTTCACACAGCCGCAAAAGCTCGCTCTCTCCTTTTCTTCTTATTCATTTACACAATTTTATTTTTTGTTTCCCGAAAATCACAAATCCGTGTTCTTCTTCACCTTCACCACGGATTGTTGATTTTTGGGTGAATGGAGGTTGCCAGGATCCAAACGGATCGTGATCCATCGAACAATAACGGATCTTGCGCCGTTGCTTCTTCCACCGCTTCAGCCGTGTTCAGGAAGATCGAGTTTCATCCCGCTAGAAAACCCTTTAACGGTTTCTCTAATGGTCGTTCTGATTTCAAGATTGAGACTTTGAATCCTTGCTCCAATAACAACCGAGTGTTGTCTGCACCTTCCGTTAAGAAACCTGAAGGTTCCGATTTGTTGGAAAATGGGTTTGATCCTGAGCTTACCTTTAGCATTACCTTCCGCAAAATCGTGAGTTCCTTAGCCAATCTTATCTCTCTTTCGATTAATCGTACCTTTTTATCTATACTGATTGGTGTAAGGTTTCTTATTGGTTTTGTTGATTTGTGTTCTTTTTTTTAGGGTGCTGGTTTGCAGAATCTGGGGAATACATGTTTTCTCAATTCGGTATTGCAATGTTTGACATACACTGAGCCTTTAGCTGCTACTCTTCAAACCGTTGCGCATCAGAAATATTGTAAGTTTCTTTAGATGCTTCAAATGCTAAATTTTGTTGCTTTGTTTGATCAGCTAGACCACTTATGTCCTCTGTTTTTAGTTTAATTGGTGTGTGGTAGTCTTTGATGCAGTGTCTGATACAATGTTCTTATGTAAATTGTTTGTGTAGGTAATGTTGCTGGGTTTTGTGCTTTATGTGCGATCCAGAAACATGTCAGGACTGCACGCCAAGCTACTGGCAGAATACTAGCACCAAAAGATTTGGTCTCAAACTTGCGATGTACGCTTCTTCTCAGACTTTTCGGGCTTAAACACTATTGTGTGCCAATTTTTGGCTTAATAATCAGACTAATGAATGAGGATTCTCATCTGATTGCTTAGGCATTTCCCGAAACTTCAGAAATTGCCGGCAGGAGGATGCACATGAGTACATGATCAATTTGCTTGAATGCATGCACAAATGTAGTCTCCCTTCTGGTGTACCAAGTGAATCCTCTGATGCTTACAGGAGAAGTTTGGTGCACAAAATTTTTGGTGGTAGCCTTCGAAGTCAGGTAAATTTGCTTTGCTTTTAGGAAGTTGTACATCTTTTTGAGCTTATATTTTACTTATGGTGGTAGATGTTTATGACATGATTAAGTGGCCTCAGCCTGTTCTAATGTTTTTCTTTTCTAATTCAGGTGAAATGCGAGCAATGTTCCCATTGCTCCAACAAGTTTGATCCATTTCTTGACCTAAGTCTTGACATTTCCAAGGCAGATTCGTTACAGAGAGCTCTTCTACGTTTCACTGCTGTTGAGCTCTTAGATGATGGTGCAAAGGTTTACCAATGTGAAAGATGCAGGCACAAAGTCAAGGCTAGAAAGCAGCTAACTATTTCTAAAGCACCGTATGTTTTAACCGTACATCTTAAGCGGTTTGAAGCACATAGATCCGAAAAAATCGATAGGAAAGTCCAGTTTACGTCTGCAATTGACATGAAACCTTTTGTCAGTGGTCCCCATGTAAGTGAGCTTCTTCTTGTGTTCTATATTCCACGAATTTTAACCTGTTCTGTCAATTGTTTGAATGATGGTGTTTATTTATTTTTTAAATCTTTAAGTTTCAAAAAAACATTTTTAACAGATATAATACTTGTGTTGAACAGGAAGGCAATCTGAAGTACACTCTTTATGGTGTGTTAGTTCATTATGGTCGAAGCAGCCATTCTGGTCACTATGCCTGCTTTGTTCGTACATCAAGTGGCATGTGGTATTCTCTTGATGACAATAGGGTAAGTTGTTGTGTTCTACATTTTATGGATTGCAAAATTTGAATTTGATACTTTACCTGCTGTTAGTAGTTTATTTCTTTACATTCTTCTGTGTTGAGGTGGCACATTTTAAATTGCTAACTGATGCACAAGCAAGCAGATGAGAATCCAATAGCTAATAGTAAGTTCCTCTTTACATTGTTGTTGTAGGTTTTTCAAGTTAGTGAGAAGACTGTGTTTGATCAGAAGGCATATATGCTATTCTATGTTCGTGATAGACAAAATGCTGTCCCTAAGAATGCAGACCCCTTGGTTAAGAAAGAGAGCCTTGCCACAAACAGAGCATCTTTGATTGTATCTTCTAACACAAAAGATCAATTGAATGGCCCTGCCAATGGTTCAGCACTTTTGAAATCATGTGATCAAAGTGCTCGTGCTGGCTTAACTCAGAAAGTTTTAAATCCCAAAGAGCCTCAGAAAAATCCCATAAGTTGTGTGGAGGCAAAACAGACCCTTAAGATGGAAAATGGTTCAGTAACCATAAAAACCTGTGATCTAGCTGCTCCTATTGTTGTAATTCAGAATGACTTGAATACCAAAGCGACCTTCCAAAAGGAAGTGTCTCTTCCGCTGGCTAATGGGGAAGGATCTTTGGTAAATGAGGATTCGAAGGTTGCATGTCCAATATTACCAGGGAAGGTGTCTCCTCTCCTGAATGGAAGCACAAATGCTCAAATTCTTGTGAACGTGCCTGTTTCTGGAGCTAAAGCTGAAAATAGTGTTGAAGAGAAAAATTCAGTTCACAATTTGATCGAGTCTGCTAATTCACTGAAGGTACGTGTGTAATTCTACCATCACATGTCAGCATCTTGTTTCATGGCCACATTTTTATTAACTGGATTGAGTGTTTCTAACTTGCATATCGCTACTGCTCCAGGTTAAAGATGCGTCAATTGGTAAATCACCTATTGAAGCTGTTCTTATTGATCAGACAAAGGGACAGCACCCGGAAGAATTGGCCACTTCAGTTGAGTCGATAAAGTCAACTTCTGTGAGTGAGACTCTCTCCACACCAAGAAAGACTCGCAAGCTTAACATGAAAAAGGTGGGATTAAAATTCTTTAATATGGCCTTGGGATTACGAAAAACGAAGAAGCATAAAAAGGGGAGATTGAGTAGTACTTTAGCTGTCAAAATTATATCTGAGGAGCTCCTATCCAAGAAAAGAGCTGCAGATCATGATCAGTCCACGTCAACTAGTAGTAATGGGAATATGTTGGTTGGCGCTGTTCTTGCCTCAGACCAACAACAACCCTTGGGGAGTTCTGACTTGTCTAAAAGAAAGAGAGAGTCCTCAATCTTGTTACAGAAAGAAGCTGTGAGCATTCTCACACGGGGTGTGCCAGAGACAGTGGGTAAGTTATCCTCCCTTTTCCCAACTTACTACTGTTAGACCTTTGGCCATGTTAATTATTTATGATACTTGACTTACATTCATGCCGATTATTCAACTCTGGTGATATTTTTTTTGGAACTGGCATCAAACAAGCCTTGATGTGGTTGTTTTTGATCGGATTGATTCTTATAACTATTGCAGTTGCCAAATGGGATGAGGAGTTTTCTGCTTCACAGAAGATGGGATCAAAGAGTGAAGGCACAAGTAGCATCGGTTATGTAGCAGATGAGTGGTGAGTGTTGTTGTTTATATGCTCTGTGTTTGGTTACATAACTGGGCAGTTTTCTTAAACATGAATGTGTTTTGGATTGTGGCAGGGATGAAGAATATGACAGAGGGAAGAAAAAGAAGATAAGGATTAAAGAGGAGAGCTATGAAGGGCCTAACCCGTTCCAGATGGTTGCATCGAAGAGACTAACAGAGACAGAGAGAAAGAAGAAATGGACACAACGCATACCTACTGCAAAGACAGCCTTCAGGATATGAATGACCATAATCTATACATATATATGTAATCCAAATGTTGAGTAATGTTAACAACAGAGGAAAAGAGAGGCTATAGATATTAGTCATATTGATTGTTATCTCTTCAACTCTCAGTTTTGTTCCATTTGTGATAAACAAAGACAGATCCCATCCACTGTTTTTTTAGTGAGATTATCTACTTTTTGTTTCTTGTCTCTTAATTTTCAGGCTTTTTTATGGCACAATGTCTGTTATAAATAGATTTTTTTCTTTGACAATGTCTGTTATAAATAGATATGCTCATGTTAAAAGTATCTCACCACCCAAATTTGGGAAAAAGACATAAATGTCGTGTCGTAATTTAAGAGATGGGAATGGGATTCATCTCATGTAACTGAAGATCTGAAGACGTTATATAATATGCTATAATGCCAGTATTTATGAAGTCCCCTAAACCCTAGTAAAACCTCATTCTTCCTCGCCGGCAAAAGAAAAAAAGAAAAAGAAAAAGAACAAGACTTTGGAGAATATGTCTGACTTAGATGATGAGATCACGAGGATCTTCAAGGTGCGTCGCACGGTGCTCCAGATGCTGAGGGATCGAGGTTACACTATAGAAGATTCTGATCTGAACTTGAAAAGAGAAGAGTTTGTTCAAAGGTTCTGTAAAACTACGAACAACAAAGTCAATAAGGAAGCTCTTTTCGTCGCAGCCAATAAGGGGCCAAATCCAGCCGATAAGGTACGTACATATATAAAGAACGAACATGTCATAAAAGTTGTAAGCTTTTGACCCAATGCTGAATCTTGTCTCCATCTTGGTGTAGATTTACGTTTTCTACCCGGAAGGTCCTAAGGTGGGAGTCCCAATAATTAAAAAGGAGGTGGCACTAAAGATGAGAGACGATAAAGTTCCTCGAGGGATCATAGTTGTTCCAATGGCTATAACTGGTCCCGCAAGATTGGCCGTATTAGAGCTCAACAAGATTCTAACAATTGAAGTCTTTGAGGAAGCCGAATTGGTGACCAACATCACTGAGCATAAACTCATCAACAAGTACTATGTACTCGACGATCAAGCCAAGAAGGAACTACTCAAAAAATACACAGTGCAAGACACACAGTTGCCTCGCATCCTCATCACTGATCCTCTTGCCAGATACTATGGACTTAAGCGAGGACAAGTTGTCAAGATCAAACGAAGCGATGCTACTTCTTTGGACTATTATACTTACCGATATGCTGTTTGATTCATATCGACTGTTTTGTATTTTACACACTTTGCTTCTTCATTGTTTTGAATACTAATAAACTCAAATTGGAGGCTTTACAAAACATAAAAGAGACCTCTTAACAAGTTAAAGTCAGTCCCTCTTTTCAGACGTTACCTTTCTTGTTCGAATATACAATGGTGGAACCTGAAACAGCTGGTGAGATGATCGTTTGTTATCCCTGCTGCCTGCATGAAGGAGTAAATTACCGTTGGTCCTACGCTGCGGAACCCTCTTCTCACTAGATCTTTGCTTATCACTTCTGCTTTTGGAGTCTTTGCAGGCACTTGTCGCTGGTACCTGAACTTACTCACAATCGCCTTATTCTTCACAAAGCTCCATATATACTTGTCGAATGATCCGTATTCTTCTATCACCTGTCAACAGAGATAGAGCACTCATCAATCTTACTGCAATGGATAGTAGCTTTTAGTTTCCCATCATATGCAACAAGCCTATATGAAACAATATTTTGGAAACTCTAGACCTTTTCTTTCAATATCCAGACTTTTGCAAGGCTTTGAATCAATGTGCTCAAAATTAGGTGTCTTGAGCAACCAACAAACTGTGGAAGAGAGTTTTACCTTGAGTATCTGGCGCGCATTCTCAATGACAGCCCTTAGCTTAAGATCAGACAACAAAGTGCTTGCAGTGCTTCCTGGACCGATTAGCTTCTTCTCATTGATTTTCACAATGGCATTGGGGTCAAAATCAGCAAAAACTTCCCTGCATTCCACATTTTTCATAAGAAAACAGAAAGGACTGCTTCAAAGAAATGAAGAGTGAACCAGAAACATAGCAAGAACCTGAAGGCCTGCCTCTTGCTCAGTATCGTAGGCCATGTGTGTTCAGCCAAAGCACCAGAAAGCACAAGGAGTTCAAACAACCTCCTGAACATACACCACCAAAGAATGACAGTAAGAAATATTCATCATTCAGAAAGAGTGCAGATATACACAAGTGAGAAAAGCTTGAACCGTACTTGTCATCATGAACTGGCACACCCCATTCTTCATCATGGAAAACGATATAGCACGGATCTGGCATTTTCATACAAAACACAGTCAATATATTGATCTTTGAAAGTAAAATCGATGATTGTGTACATCCATCTACACCAGAATGTAGACAAGAGTATGAAACTGACCGGAGTTTGGTGTCACCCAAGCACACCTCTTCTTAGTCTCTACACCACTTGGTGGTGAATCCAAAGCACCATCAGAGACAACACTTCTTGGCTTCGAAGGGTAAGACTTACTTCTACTTCCAACACTGTAGGACCGAATCAAACGACCAGTAGATGCTCGGCTGTGGAATGAGTCCATAGAGGCATCAGAGGAAAAAGATGCATTCAGTGACAGATTAGAATTAAGGTTCTGCTCATGCCGTCGTAGTATAGAAGCCACGTTAAGAGTGTGCTTGTGAGAAGAAGAAGACTCATCTGATCCACTGAGCTCAGATGAGGATCTTTCAAGCTTTCTCAGTGACTTTGAAACAGCTTTGTGTGTGATAAACGGACTAGACTTGTTAGCAGAAGTCCTCAGAGTTGGCCTAGTCTCTGCTTCACCCACATTCATGGACTGCATTCTAGGAGCACCAGACATGGATTATTTCACAAAACACTGACCTGATTCTGACTCTGACTCTTGAATCGAATCAACAGAGAAACATCTGAAGGTCGCCATTGTTTTCCCACACAAACAGCATCGCCATCGAGAGGTATAATTCACAAACAGTACCGTGCCACCACGTCCATTAAAGACCAGCTTTTTCAGTTGCTAGATCTCCAAAAAAACCAAAACCAACTCAGTCAACGAACCAACACTCTCTTGGACATCATAACAGAACCACTTATTCCTTCCTTTTGAGGTTTTTCGAAAACAGAGCATAACATTAATAAAAATGCTTCCTTTACTGAATCCTGACAAAAATTAGGGTTCTTGTTTCAGCAAAAACAGACCTGAGTTAACATAAAAAGCAACGTCAATGATTCAGCTTGTAAACCGACAGAAACAAGCCTGCATTTTTCTGAATAAACAAGTGAGATAGAGCAACAACATTGACTTGAAAAAGAGAACAAAAATTTGGATTTTTTTACACACCTAATTTGTTGGTTTTACAAAAGAGAGAAAATGGCTGACAAAATTCCTGAAAATTCCCATAGAGTTTCTTCTTCCCAAGAAAAAATCGAGAGGAAAGAGAAAAATGCAAAAAATCATATAAATAAAACTTAGATTTATTGATCAATAATGTTGTCTAGAGACAAGATACAACTAATCTAGTAACCAAACAAAACTAAAACTAAAACATAAAAACGGCAAACAGTGTGTTTGTCAAAGCATTCATAAAAAACGTTACGTAGTTGAAATCACTTAATACGAGTATACGACGCAGATTAGACATTTAGACTGTACTACAACAATCTAATACGACGCAGTTTAGAGCTTTTTGGATTCCGAAAACTTAAATCCTTAATACGACGCAGTTTCTGAACAGAGAGAGCTATTGGGCCTTTAAAAGGAAATCACCAAGCTGTTGGGCCTAAAGGGTTTCACATGTGTAACCGAACCGGGTTTAACTTGCTGACCGAGGTCCAAACCCAAACTCTGTATCGAATTTAAACCGAACATGACTCCAAGTTTCAGTAATCCTTTGTTTTGTTTCGTACAGAGTTTTAATGGGAATGTAATTTTAAACACAAGGATTTCTTGTTTCTTTGTTTTGTTTCTTGATATGAGACGATCTTTTCTTTTTTTTTTACTTCAACCATATTTTTCTTAGAAACCGTAATTAATTGTATCTTTTTTCAATCATTTTTTTATCTTATATAAAAAGTAATCATTTTTCTTGTAAAATTAGCAACGTAAATTTAAAATAAATAAACTATATTATAATTTTGAATTTTATGATATATATTATATATAATTTCCTGTAGAAACTAGGTTTCTACAATGAATTTGTTTAAGGAGGGAAACAAATTCAGTAGAATTATCTCTCTAGAAAGTAGATCTAAACCTTGAAATTAGAAGCAAAGAAGAAGAACTCGGGAAAATTAGGGTTTATTACTAAGAGAACTTGATTATTGTATTAATTCCTGGATTCCTTACAATGGACAAATCCCCCCTTATTTATACATGTTCGTAGATCTCCAAAATATATTCACTTTCCTTAACGTACGAAGTGAAATATGGAAAACTGCCTTATCGTTTGTGTCGGCCGCGCCGCACCGAAGTAAGTTCGGTTTCCTCTTCATTAAGACTTCACCTCGTCCAAATTAAGCCCTAATGACCTAATCAGCCACTTAACCGGATTCCCGGTTAAATAATCAATTAATGTTTCTGGTTTAGCTCGGTATGTTGGGGGTGCTAAATCCCGCACCAACAATTAGTCCCCCTCCAGTTCAATATATTCGAAATTTAATTCGAATATTGTGAACTATGGAAAGAAAATATCCGATCTAATCCATAAAGTTTTAATTGATTTCATTCAGATCTCCGAATCATCTCACCGCATTTTGTTCAGGCGACACGTGTCGTATCTGTCACATCCACTAGCTCGGAATTCGAAGAGTCGCGTAGGTCATCATTGCTTTTCATAGGGTTGCCGCCCATTCGACTCTATAAATATGCTTCTATTCTCCTCATTCCTCATTTTTCGCCAACGGCAACAGGTAATCCGCTCCGATCTCTCTTCCATTTTATTTTCGTTATCTTTCTTCCACACTCTCCGAACTCAAGATATGACGAGCACTTCGGAACCTGCCCCTTCGCCAGAATTCGAAAGCGAGCAATTAATTCGTCGTACTTCCCGACAAAGGGCACTCAATCCTGATCGCTCCGCGCAGATCGGGGAATCAAGTAGGTTAAGCTCCGAAGTCCCGCGAAGTCTGATCCGTTGTACAACCGAAGCCTCTTCTTCCCAAACGAATCCAACCCTTCCACCGCCAGCTCATCACGAGGTCGAGAACAACGAACCGTTGGCAGACGTATTTGCGCAAGAAGAACATCGGTTCGCACCCTTGGGATTTTCAGTCGAAGATATCGACCCCTTGTTCGACCATGAAGGACGGATTGGAGGCGAAAAGAGTTCGAGTTCGATCGAAACTGTGACCGACATGCTAAACTCGTGCGGTTTGTTCAATAGCAACGTCACAATTTTGATTCCTCGAGACGATCAACGCCCCTGGAGCCCCCCGGAAGGGTATGTATGCCTGTATGAAGGTTATTTTACCGAATGTCGTCTCCTATTCCCAATCCCGGAATTGGTTTCAACTTATGCCGAAAGACGGAGGATAGCGATCTCGCAGCTCGTCCCCGGAGCTATTTGTAACTTCATGGCTGCTTTGACCATAGCAGCCGAAGTCGGAGTCGAACTTAGAGTGCGGGCTTTCGAACAGCTATCAAGTTTCAAGCTCTCGAAGAGTCCGCATCGCTGGGAAGTGAACATGAGACCGGCTCATAATTTCCTCGCCGGTAAACGAGTGAATAAATTCACGAAGTCTACGAATCAGTATTTCTTCGTCCGCGTGGACCAGTATTCATTTGCTAACCCGTTGGGTTTTCATCGGAGAGTGTGGAATGAAAATCCTGGTAGATTTATATTTCCAGTATTTTAATTAACTTCGGTCCCACTGACCAGTTTTAACTGTCTCGTGTCTCTATTTCCAGATCGTCCGTTTTGTGCAGCGCGCCTGGCTCCGAACTACATCCTTGTTAGAGACGCTTTGTTAACCGGGAACAATCGTCAGTGGGACTTCATTACTCGTATCCGTGTTGAAACAGCAATGGGCAAAGCCAGAACAAACTTTCCAAGTTTCGCCAATTCGCTAAGGCGAACTGCCGGATGCCGTGTCATGGAAGCGAAAGACGTCCAGATCGTTCGCCGAGATGCCCAAGCTGCCATTGAAGCCGAGATCGGCCCGTCGCAGGGTCTAATCGAAGCCAACCCTACCCAAGATCAGGCGGTCGCCGACTCTACTCAGGCACCCGAGGAGGAAGTTGAACCGACCAACGTTGCAGAAGAAACTGCCCTTCCTTTGGCTTTAGACAACACCAACCCTCCGAATGAAGAACAGGGCGTTCCTCAATCCGAAGTTGAGTCTGAAAGGAGGAAAAAGAAGAAAAAAGACAAACAAATCGTTGTCGAGCCTACCTCCGACGCACGTCCGTTATCGAGTCGCAAACGATCGGCCGACGACGCCGGACTGGAGTCCGCTGACCGATTTCGCCTTGAGAGGAAGGATGACAGGACGAATCACTTCGCTTATACTTACTTCGGCAATTATCCCTTGGTGACTAATCGCGAAGCGTCGGGCGAGCTTTTTCGGACCTTGAAGATTTCCAACCGAATTCTCCCATCAGCCGACGAATTGGAACTCAAGAAAGAATTCCTCGACGTCGCTGAATCGCATCTAATGGTTCGTCTTTACTATCAATTCTACTTAAAGTTTTATTTTTTGCTTGCAACGGAGCTTCGAACTAATGTAGACTGCTTGAATTCGCAGACTGCCGCCAAGATGAATGCGCTGATTCAGAAATATGATAGAAAGGTCAAAAACAGCAAGAATTCGGGTTTGGAGCTTGAAAAAGTAAAGGAATGCGTGGAGCAAATCCGAACTGCCAGCGACGCGAAGGACGCGAGGATCAAGGAACTCGAGGCGCTCATTGCCGAGAAGGATGGCATCATTGCCAACACGGAGCTGAGAGCCAACGAATTGAACTCCCGAGCGCTTGTTCTAGAAGAAGAGAAAGCCGGACTGCAGGAATCGTGCGAAGGATTGAGAACTCAGCTCGCTTTTGAAGTCAAAAGACTTCGGGCAGACCGATGGGCAAAAGTGGAGCGAACAGCGAAGAAAGCGCAGGCCCGATTAGACAAGGTCAAAGCCTACCTACTCGAACAAGAGAAAATTCGCCCCCTGGAGGACTTGCTGAACCAAGCCACCGGAGTGCAGGGAGCTATACGATATCTGATTGAGAATGGGGTTATCATTCCTGAGGAGCGAGTAAAGGAGATCGACGATCAAAAGGCCGAAGCCGAGGCGACTGTCACTGCGCTCGATGTCCTCGAGCTGAACGATAATGACCTTACCATGTCCCCGGATCAGCTTGGTTATGGATTTCCTCCCCCGACGGCTGATGAGACGACGGTTCCAGAATCTGTTGAGCACCCCTTTGGCTCGAACGCCGGGAGTTTTCAAGCGGATCTAACTGGCGAGGTGGACGTCGAGAACTGAAAGTGGTTTCTGTTTATTATTTCTTCGTTGTTTTTTTTTTTACTTTTGTGGGTCGGTGCACCCTTGTAAAATATTGCCGACTTGTTCGGCCCATTTCTTTTTGGGACTTAATTGCTAGAATTTTTCCTTTTCGTTCAAAAAAGAAAATTTCCAATTTCGAGAAAGTTGCATATTTCCCAATTTGTATGGCAAGTTCCCAATTTTCCTAAGAGTTTTACCTCCCAAGACGTGTATAAATCTAACCAGTGCTGCCTGCGGATCAAACATCCGAGAAAGCTTTTTCAATCAAAGACAATGCCGAGCTCGACTAGCAGCGTAGAATCCCCGTTAGCTAGCAACGACGTGCCAACGTTTTCGAATGCCGAAGCTATCGAAAGAGGGATGGTCTACTTCCCAAACATCAGAGCTCCCTGGATGTTGATGTCTCGCGTCAAACCGGAAGAAAGACGCGAACTGATCGATTTTCTTCACGAGGTGGAGGATCGCCATGCAGAATATTCCAATCGTCTTGCCGCATCAGAACAAGTTCGGCAAGATTTGATTTCCAAACTCAAGATGCTGGAGTCTCATCCCAAAGATTGGATTAAGAATGGGTTCGGCAGGATATCCGATTTGCCACCATGTCTTGTTGCATATTGCAACGAATGCCAAAGTGAATCCGGACGTGGGTCGACCTACATAGACCCGACCTTGGTCGGCGATTTCGTTCCAGGTAACGTTAAGCCATTCTACATCAACCGGCATGCAACTGATGCCGAGCTCGCCGAGGCCGACGCTTTTTTCTTTCAGGTAGTCCCCTAGCCTTTTATGTCCCTTAAAAATTATAGACGATTGCTCCTTCCATAATGATCCTTTGCTTACTTGGTGTCTGCAGATCGAGGGTATGCACCAAGAATTGACTCAAGATCTTCAGTATTTTCACATGAAGAGAGGAAGAATCGACCGACGATTGAGATCTTTGGAATCCGAGATTACTCTTCTCAAGGCAAAAAGGAAAAGGACTACCGAACTACTTGATGAAAGCGAGCAAAAAACCAGAGCATTGGAGACTCGTCCCGAAGAGTGGGAAAAGACTGGACTGCAGCTACTATGGCCGATGCCGAAACGAGTCAAGACGAGCATCCGTGAGATTGCTACGTACGGTGCTTCAGTTCGGAATTAGAATAATTTGATTGAGAATAAAATTTAACTGCAATGTAACAGACGAAACTGAATCTCACTCGAAATAAATTTTCATAATAAAAGATTTGCTTTAATCACTGTTTTCCGATTAAACGAAAAATGTGTCAGAGGCGAGACGTCTCCCGGCTTATAATAGACAATTTTTACTAAGTGATAGTAGGGAACACTGATTTGAGATGAAGTGTTAATAAAGTGTGTTTAATCGGAGAGCGAGATACTGGGCTCGGCTTATCTCCTTCGCTTTAGCTCGGATGCCGGACTGCGAAAATATCCTCTGGGTTCGGCTAACCATTCCGTTCGAACTAAAGTTTGGGCGCGAAATAAATACTCTGGGTTCGGCTTACCCCAAAAACAGAAAAGCGGGTGCGGAATAAATACTCTGGGTCCGGCTTATCCCTACATAGGAAGATCAGGTGCGACTCTGGGTTCGGCTTATCCTGAGAATAATTCGTAATTTACGAGCTGATCACCTGGCCAGGGCGTCAGCGAGGGGTGGATCTAAATCCTTAGTCCGATTTTTTTTTTTTTTTTTTTTTTTTTTTTTTGCTTGTTTCCCAAAAAAGTTCATTATTTCTTTTTCGGAAATAATGAACTCGCCTTATTAAATGCATTGCACGGTCTTTAAGAAATTTTTGGGAAAAAGCGAAAATCACGCTGCACGCCGATTGGTGGACTCAGCGGCGGTTATTTCCCAAATCCTGTATAAATAGAGGACTGGAATATTTGGGATGATCATCACAACTTCCCTAAATATTATCAGAGAAAGATGGTGACTACTCGATCTGCGTGGTTGAGACGAGCTCGGGAAGTGCTTGCCGCCTCGGCAAGCAGTTCCAGACGACCAGAAGCGCCGGAGGATTCCCCCGCCCAAGAAAGCGTGGAGTCCTTCCGCGTCCGCGCACCTGTCCCTCGCGTTGATATGACAGGTGTAGAAGGGAGTCTCGTGTGTCAGGAACTCCGAAGGTATCGGGCTCGCCGCTATAGATTGGGGGCCCACCTTATGGCCAGACGCCGTAGATTGGCCGAAGTTTGTCGGCTCTATCGTTTGGAAGGGACTATTCGGGTCCTGACCGAGATGACAGTCCAAGGCTTTTTCTTGGAGAAGTGGCACACGACTGGGCTGCATGCCGCACATGCAGCGTGCCAAGAGCTTGTGGCGAGTATAGAGATGCCTGTTCTCTTGGAGGCCGACTGTCAGCCTCTTGAAGATACCGCGCACCTGTCCACTGTGGACATCTGGGCCTACCGAGCATCCATCGAAAGATTAAGGCGGTACGCCAATTTCCTGGAATCGGCTGGCCCGATTTTTCGTGAAAAACACTTGGCGGAGGGCCCGTGTTCCTTCTTAGAAGACTTGATGTCGAGAGGCGTCGAAGTTCCAAGGGAGAAACTGGAGGCCCTCAGGGAAAGATGTCAGTTCTGGCGCGCGGAACTGGAGAAGGTAGCGGTGGAGGAACCATTGGGAGACGATCTATCGGGTCCGCGGCCTCCACTTCGTCTGCAGGATCAGCCCAGACGTTGAGCGTGGGAGTTCGACCACTCCGAACTCTGAGTTCGGGTGGTCGATTTCTTTTCTCATCTAGGACCCCGAGTCATCTAAGGAACGTTCTCCCTTTGCGTCTCTTTTCTCTTTTCCTTTTTATGTATTGATCAAAAACACCCAAAAATATGTAATGGGGATTGAATTTTATTGAAAAACCTTAGTTTAATCGGGACTTCTAAATCGTATAAAGGAATTTAACTGTATATCGATTTTCGAATTTAATATGTTGCCTACCGGACTCTCGCCGATCTGGATATATTCGAAACAAAAATAAGTTTTCAAATCGAATAAAAACTTTTATTAATATATCAGCTGTATTCACTCGATCTTTTTTTTTTTTTAAAGATAAGGAATTGCCTACGTACCCCGAAGTGGGGGATCAAGCCAACCGTAGTTCTTAGTACAAAGGATAGATAAATAGAGTTCGGATTCCCGAAAACTCCTAAGTAGAGTCGTGACAACGACTTAGCTATAGTAGCGTTTCAAGTGGGCTGCGTTCCACGAGTTTTTGATTCGTTCCCCGGCCATGGTTACGAGTTCGTAAACTCCCGGGCGAACTGCTCTAGATATGAGATATGGACCTTCCCATCGAGCGCCGAGTTTGCCGGCGTTAACCTCCTTGGTGTTCTCGAAGACTTCCCGCAGGACCAGATCACCTTCATTGAAGCGTCGCTGGCGAACCGTCTTATTGTAATATCGAGCCGCCGCATCTTGGTAGTGCTGCATCCGAACTAAAGCTTTGTCGCGCAATTCTTCGGCGAGATCGTTGTGGTCGATCAGCATCTCTTCGTTAAGTTTGGTATTATCGACCATCATAGTGCGACGGAGTGTCGGGACTCCTGCTTCAGCTGGGGCGAGTGCTTCGAGACCATATGCGAGGGAGAAAGGGGACTGTCCCGTGCTTCGCCGCGGGGTTGTGCGGTATGACCACAGCACGCCATCAAGGTGATCTGCCCACGCTCCTTTCCTTCGACCGAGTCGTTTCTTGAGCCCGTCAACGATCGATTTATTCGTGGCTTCGGCTTGACCGTTACCTTGCGGGTAGCGAGGAGTCGATGTGCTGAGACGGATTTGCCACTTTGTTAGGAAACGTCTGGTGATCATTGAGGTGAACTGGGTCCCGTTGTCGGTGACGATCTCGTATGGGAGCCCGTGGCGACATATTATGTTTTTCCATATGAAATTGGTCACGTCTAAGGATTGGATCCTCGTGAAAGATTCTGCTTCCACCCACTTGGTGAAGTAATCAGTCAGCACGAGGACATACTTTTTGGATTTCGAAGCTGGCAACGGTCCTATGGCATCCATGGCCCAGCGCATAAAGGGATACGGAGCGGTGACGGTGTTCAATAGTTCGGGCGGGACATGCCGCATGGGTCCATGGCGCTGACAAGCTTCGCATTTGGCCGCAAAAGTTTCGCAGTCGGCCATCATGGTAGGCCAATAATGTCCGTCCTTTTTAATTTTGAGGGCGAGTGCGCGGCCGCCGGAATGGTTGCCACCTTCGCCTTCATGCACTTCCATCATGATGCGTTCGGCCTCGTCTCGAGTAACACAGGTAAGGAATACCCCCGAAGCACTTCGGCGAAATAGCTCCCCATCCAATAGGATGTATCTAGCACTCCGAGCCTTTAGTCGTCGAGCTGCCCATCG
This sequence comes from Camelina hispida, assembly GCA_023657505.1. NCBI lineage: Eukaryota > Viridiplantae > Streptophyta > Magnoliopsida > Brassicales > Brassicaceae > Camelina > Camelina hispida. Next base: position 28,778,406 of record CP094636.1, on the reverse strand, counting down.
ATCTGCCGGGACGGTACCATCGGAGATATAAAGCTTGATCTCAGTCTGCCAATCCTCGGGGGGTTCGACGACGTCCGCCATATCTTCTACCGGCTCTTCGACTTCCATCGGGATTGGGTCGTCGTTGATGAGGGCGATCTGGCTATCCGGGTCGATGCTGGGAGCTTCGATGCATTCGATGGGAATGGTACGCCGTAACTCGGGGTCGGAGCGGTTCGCCAGGGCTGCGAGTGCGTCGGCTGATGCGTTTTCATTCCGTGGGACCTTCGTCAGAGAGAAAGACGTAAATTCGCCGGATAACGTGCGGACCAACTGTCGATACGCTCCCATTCGCTTGTTTTTGGCGTCAAATTCGCCGCTGAACTGGCTGACTACGAGCTGGGAGTCGCAGAACACCTGCAGGTGTTTGACTCCCAATCCCTGGGCCAGCCGGAGTCCTGCAAGAACGGCCTCATACTCGGTCTCATTGTTCGACGCTTTGAAATTGAGCTTTAACGCCTGCTCGAGGATCTCTCCGGTGGGGGATCGTAGTATGAGTCCCACCCCGGATCCTTGATTTGTCGACGAACCGTCGACGAACATTGTCCATTGTTCCACCGCGGGGGTGGGATCGTCAAGATCAGGCGACAGTTCGGTGATGAAGTCAGCCAAAACTTGTGACTTCAGACTCGGGCGAGAACGGTATTCAATGTCATATTCGCTGAGCTCGACCGCCCATTTCGCCATGCGTCCGGATTGGAGAGGGCTGTGAAGGATGGTTCGGAGTGGTTGATCAGTGAACACGACGACAGAATGCGACTGAAAATAGGGCCGCAGTTTCCGTGCAGCGACGATCACTGCAAGGGCCAATTTTTCCAGCGTGGGGTATCGCGACTCCGCGTCGTTTAACGCTTTGCTTGTATAGAAAATGGGTTTCTGGTCGCCGCGATCATCTCGGACTAGCACCCCGCTAACAGCTGAACTGGAGACCGAAACGTAGAGATACAATGTTTCGCCGTCCTCTGGTTTGACCAATACTGGGTGACAGGTCAAATATTCCTTCAGCTGACGAAAGGCGATCTCGCACTCCTCGTCCCAATGGAAATCCTTATTCCCGCGAAGAAGTTGATAAAAGGGGAGGCACTTATCTGTTGAGCGCGCGATGAAACGGTTCAGAGCGGCGATCCGGCCAGTTAAGCGTTGTACTTCTCGCTTATTGGTTGGTGACGGGAGACCTAGTATGGCTTCGATCTGCTTGGGATTTGCCTCAATTCCCCGTTCGGTGACGATGTACCCCAAGAATTCCCCGGAAGTTACTCCAAATGTGCACTTCGTCGGGTTTAGTTTCATTTGGAATTGATCCAAGATGTCGAAACATTCCGCCAGGTGCTGGACGTGTTGTTCTGCGATCAGAGATTTGACCAGCATGTCGTCTATGTAAACCTCCATGGTTTTGCCGAGCAGGTCCGCGAACATCATGTTTACCAAACGCTGATAGGTTGCTCCGGCGTTCTTCAGTCCGAACGGCATCACTTTGTAGCAGTAGGTCCCCCTATCTGTGATGAATGCCGTCTTTTCGCGATCAGCTGAGCTCATGGCGATTTGATTGTAGCCTGAGAAAGCATCCATGAACGAAAGCAGCTGGTTACCAGCCGTGGCTTCGACGAGGCGATCTATGTGCGGTAGAGGAAAGCTGTCCTTAGGGCAAGCTTTGTTGAGATCGGTGAAGTCCACGCAAACTCTCCACTTGCCGTTTTTCTTTTTGACCACCACTGGGTTAGCCAGCCAATCAGGGTACTGGACTTCCATGATTTGATCCGCCTTGAGTAGCCTTTCGACTTCGTCCTGAACCGCCTTGGCTCGATCTGGGCCCAAGCGCCTGCGCTTCTGTCTGATCGGCTTGAACGTGGGGTCAATATTGAGTTTGTGACACATGACTTCGGGGCTTATTCCGACCATGTCCTTTGTTGACCAGGCGAATGTGGAAGCCCGAGATTGCAAGAAAGCGATCAGCTTAGCTTTTATGCTTTCATCGAGTTCGGCTCCGATACCGACAGTTCGCGATGGGTCGGAAGGGTCAATGTTCGCCTGTAGGATCCGACACTCCGGAGACTTGAGGCGATCCCGCTCCGGCTTTCGGGGACCGCTGAGATGGTCCCCGCCCTGTGATTGCTAGGCGGTTTCTGTCTTCCTCTGCTTCTTTTCGATAACAGAGCAAATTCTGGCCACCTTTTGGTCACCGTAAAGTGTGCAGATTCCTGTGGCGGTTGGAAATTTGAGACAGAGGTGGTAGGTCGACGGTACGGCCTGCATTGCGTACATCCATGGTACCCCCAAAATTGCATTGTAGATCGGTGGTGCATTTACGACTGCGAACTTAGTTTTCCGGGTCACCCCTCCGGCTCGCACTTGTAGTTTCACGTCACCCATCGACATTTTGGCGACCCCATCGTAACCCGTCAGCGTTCGAGTTTCGGGTTTCAGCTGGTCTGGTGTGATGCCCATTTTCTCGAGCGTTTGCCAGCAGATTACGTTGACGGTGCTCCCAGTGTCGATCAGGACCCGTTCGACGTCGAAGTCGGCAATCGAGACTTCAATAACCAAAGGGTCCGAATGGGGGTGTTGAATTCCCTTGGCGTCCTCCGAAGTGAATGATATCGGATCCGAACAGAGTGAAGGCTCGCTCGGAGCAGTTTGAAGAGCGCAAACTTGTCGTGCTCTCTTCTTTAGTGCGCGGACAGAGTCTGCGCAGTCTTCTGGTGGACCGAGTATCATGGTTATTCGTCCACGGGGAGGAGAATTAGCACGCTCCGGGTTCTGGCCCCTCAGTCGCTTGGGAGGGCCAGGTAGCTCGTCTGCCTGGGGTGCCCCTTCCTGGTGGTCCGCGGGTGCTTGGTTGGCCTGCTGTTGGACTATGTTGGGCGGTCCATCGTATCCTCGCCCACCGCCTGCACCGCGACCGCGGCCAGACCGTCCTCCACGCCAACCCCCTCGGCGACCTCTACCCCCGCGGGCGCTTTTTGGCTGATAAGTGGCTTCGACTTCGCCAGAGAGGTATTTTGCGTAGAGGTAGTTCTTCAGATGGACACAATCTTGTGTGGAATGACCCGGATACATATGAAAATCACAGTAAAGTTCCTTCGGGTCAGATGGCTGTTTTTCTTGACTGTCCGCTTCGGAGACTGCGTGGATGACACCCTTTTTTCGGTCCTGAGGTTCATGGTGCTTGCGGGGTTCGTGGTGTTCGGCCCGGTTCTTAGTTTTTGGAGGGTGCGATGGTTGTTCATCGTTAGTCTTCGCAGCTATTCGGGCTTCCTCCTCCTCATCGAGTGCGAATCTAGAGGCTCGATGTAGCGCGTCGTCGAGATCCTTGGGTTCCCGGATGTTGAGATCCTTTCGTAACGGCGATCCGGGAATCAGGCCCTTTCTGAAAGCTGCCATCGCCGCGTCCTCCGGGACGGTGACCTTTGTCAACTTTTCCTTGAATCTGTGTAAAAAGCTGGCAATGGATTCGCCCCGTTCCTGGGCCATCTCCCATAGATCCGAACTCGTGACGCCTGGCTCGATGAGGATTCGGTAGTTCTTGAGGAAGGCCTTAGACAATTGGTCGAAATTGTCGATTGAGTTTGGCTCGAGCCTTGTAAACCATACCAAGGCAGGGCCTGAAAGGCTATCCACGAACAGCTGGCAGCAACCGGCATCTCGCTGCTCTTCGGTGAACCGTGCCTTAGACATGGTTGCCATGAAGGATGTCATGAACTGAACCGGATCTTTGTCTCCTTGGTAGATCGGAAGCTTCAGCTTGACGTTTGGTATTGCGGCTCGCGCTATTCGTTGGGTGAAGGGCGACTGCCGGGTCACCTCGACGATCCTGTCGATTTCCGGAGCCGTGCTAATGGCTCGATGGAGGAGCGTACTCATGCCGCTAATCTGCGACCTGATTTCTTCGAGTTCGAAGCAAGGTCCGGAGTTCGCGTGACGGGTAACCGGGATGGTTGAATTTCCGTGAATCCGCGGGCCTGGATTCGCCGGTCGAACACTAGATATCGTCCGAGGGGGAGGATTCCTCTGCTCGAGCTGTGCCTCCGAGAAGTCGGGGCGGCGGGTGATATCGTTTGCATCGAGGGATTGTTCGGCAGAGACCCGTGATGGGGTTACTTGGGTTACGACCGCGTCAACCCTGCGGTTAGTGTCGGAGATCATCTGGTAGATCTCTTTCGTCATGGTGCCGAACAGAATTCTGAAGTCCTCCATGGAAACGACCTGCGGGTTCTGGACCGCTGGCGTGGCTTGAACAGGGAGGTCTCCATTCTGTGCACCGATTTGTTGCTCTGCTGTACGAGTACCCGCCTCATTATGGTTCTGTTCATTGGAAGGGTCCGAATCATGGTGGACTAGCTCTTCGAGAGTTCGTCCAGTACCTCGGCTGGCTTCCTCAGATCCGACCCCGACTGGGGCTCCAGTGGAGGTTCCGGCCAGATTTGTCGTTGTGTTGACACGCTGGCGTGAGTACACGACAGTGATAGGTCTGGCCGATGTGCCACCCAATGTCGTGGTGTCATCCGGAGAGGGAGTGATGCCTGCGAGTTCGGGTGTGAGGCTTGTTTCGGGCACTTCGTTGACGACGGAAGACATTATTGCAAGGTGTTCTTCTGAGGAGACCTTTTCAGAGAGAATTTTTCTAGAGACGATTTGCGTCCCCACAGGCGGCGCCAATTGTAGAAACTAGGTTTCTACAATGAATTTGTTTAAGGAGGGAAACAAATTCAGTAGAATTATCTCTCTAGAAAGTAGATCTAAACCTTGAAATTAGAAGCAAAGAAGAAGAACTCGGGAAAATTAGGGTTTATTACTAAGAGAACTTGATTATTGTATTAATTCCTGGATTCCTTACAATGGACAAATCCCCCCTTATTTATACATGTTCGTAGATCTCCAAAATATATTCACTTTCCTTAACGTACGAAGTGAAATATGGAAAACTGCCTTATCGTTTGTGTCGGCCGCGCCGCACCGAAGTAAGTTCGGTTTCCTCTTCATTAAGACTTCACCTCGTCCAAATTAAGCCCTAATGACCTAATCAGCCACTTAACCGGATTCCCGGTTAAATAATCAATTAATGTTTCTGGTTTAGCTCGGTATGTTGGGGGTGCTAAATCCCGCACCAACATTTCCTTATCATGATCTTTTTAAAAATTTAAAGCTGTTTAAATTTTATAATTTTCTTATAATTTCATTTTAATATTTTTAAAACTGTTAATAGTTTTGTTTTATATTTGGAAGTTTACAAAGATTTTTTTTCTTTAAAAGATTTTACATAAAATTTGGTTTTTTTTTCCCTATTTTACTTTTATATAAAACTTTTTTAGTAGGTTTTGAATTTTTACATTTTTTTAAAAATATTTTAATAATAAATTTAGAATTGACATGTACATCTTAATGATAAATTAACACTTGTTAGTCGTCGTCTCTATCCTACTTGAATATACCTAGCGTCGTCTCTCTATCCTAGGTTTTTTTTTTTTTTTTTTTTTTTTTTTTCTCTTATTCAGACAGTCGAGTAGAAAAAGAAATATGAAGAGTAAGGCGACGTTGACCAAAAAAAAAAAGAAGAAGAGTAAGGCGACAGGCAACATCAGCTCGTTGCCAGATGATTTGCTTAAGGCGACAGGCAACATCAGCTCGTTGCCAGATGACTTGCTTCTGAAGATATTGTCATCATTATGTATCAACGAGGTGGTTGCCACGAGCGTCTTGTCGAAACGATGGCGTACACTCTGGTCTCTGGAAGCATGTGACCAAACTCATCTATGATGACTCCTCATGTAGTTTTGAACAGTTTCGTGGCTTTGTTTCCAAATCTCTACCGTTTAGCGAAGCTCGCTTTCTACAAAGCTTTCATCTCAAGTTTTATCCAAATGTTCCAGTGGCCGACTACATTAATTTATTGGCTCATCTTTCTATTCTCGAGGTGAGGATCGAGACGATTTACGGATCCCTCACATTGCCGAGAAGCTTGTTTTGTGAGTTTAGGACCCTCGAAACATTGATACTCGAAAGACTATGTCTAATGGATGTTCCTTCTACTCAAGATCCTTTGCGATTTCGGTTCCTTAAAACTCTACACCTTTTGTCCGTCAGATTCTCAGACGACGAGTCTGTCCAAAGGCTTTTAAGCATCTGTCCAGTTCTTGAAAATTTGGTTGTGAGACGAACAACGTACGTCAACGTGACCATGTTCATTATCAATGTGCCAACTTTGAAGAGTTTATCTATCTATTATAATTCAGGGGCGATATCTCCACCCGTGGGTGATCACGGTTTTGTGATTAATGCTCCTTCTTTGAGGTACTTGAACATTAGAGATTACTCCAGTAACTTTTTACGGTTTGGGCGGCATATGCCTGAGCTGGTCAAGGCAACCGTCGACACTGCAGTGTCGTGGAATCTGTTGAACTCTATACTTCAAGACGCTCCAAGGCTCCAAGTTCTCAAGCTGAAACTACTGAAACCTCGTGTTCTACTACATAGCATGGATCGCTGGAACCAGCCTTGCTCGGTTCCCGAATGTTTAGTGTCCCATCTAGAGATCTTCGAGTGGAGACATTACACAGGGACAAAGCAAGAAAATAAACTGGCAAAGTATATCCTAAAAAACGCTAATTGTCTAAAGATGGCGACATTCTCATCTATATCTGGAAAGAAGAAGCGCATTTTCAAAAAGTTAGAATATGCTTATAGAGGATCAGAAGCATGTCAGCTTGTCTTTGTATAACATAAATAAAACTTAGATTTATGGATCAATAATGTTGTCGAGAGACACCTAAATTTAGTAACCAAACAAAACCAAAACTAAAACATAAAAACGGCAAGCAGTGTGTTTGTTGAAGCATTCATAAAAAAACGGCACGTAGTTGAAATCACTTCTTCTTCTCCTTCACCATGAACTCTCTTCCACACACTCAACTCAATCTCCTTTAATCTTTACATACACCATGAGCTCGTTTTACCTTTCTTCTTCTCCAATTTCAAAACTTCAGTGGCACGCAAACCCCAAACCTAAACCCAATCGCTCTGTTGTTCGTCTTCCCCTCTCTCGAAACTGCTACTCGTGGAGATTATCTTGTAACGTTGCTCAACAACATGGTCTCGATTTCGAGGAAACTGTGGAAGAAGATGAAATACCTCAGCTTCTCGACTTATCTTCAGAGGAGCCGAGCTTACACGAAGAACAAGTCGCTCCTCCTCCTCCTCCATCGAGAATGCTGAGAAAGAAAAAAGAAGATGAAGAGAGCTTAGACGATAGATTCAAGCTCAGAAATGGAAAGGAGGTTGCTTTAACTAACTAAATCTTCTCTTCTTCCTCACCATTTAGTTTCTTGAATTGGGTTCTTATAAAGGAACCATTTTTGTGCTTTCAGTATTGAAGAAGCATAGTTCATTATTGTAATTTGTCCAGGTTTTTGAGGAGAAGGCATACCTAGTGGGCGTGGAAAGAAAGGGAGATGGAGAATGTTTGTTTGATATAGAAGAATCTCTTGAGGAGCTAGAACAGCTTGCTGATACAGCTGGCCTTGCAGTCGTTGGTTCTACTTATCAAAAGTTAGTAGTTCTTTGTTATCTGTGTATTGCTACTTAGGGATGTGATTGTATTTATTTCTTCTGCTGCCATGTTATCTTATGGTGGATGCTAAAGTCAGTGATGGTTTGATTGCATAAACCACAGGCTAGCTTCCCCAAATCCTAGAACGTACATTGGATCAGGAAAGGTCGCAGAGATCAAAACTGCAATCAATGCATTGGACGCTGAGACCGTTATATTTGACGATGAGCTTTCACCAGGGTAACGTTTCTTGAATTAAGATCATCATGTGTTTTGTATATCTTTTCACTGAAGTTTCCAAACATCTATAGATATAAGTTATAGTTCCTCAATGTTTTGGTTGCATGCTGTAGAGTATTTACTAATAACTAGTTATCGGATTGTTATAATATGTAGGAGTTTCATACTCTTGTTTGTTCCAACACTAGGTTGCCAACATGTGATTCATTTTCTTATGAGTTTGTATATTTAAATGTAGACAATTGCGAAACCTGGAAAAGGCCTTTGGTGGGGAAGTTCGCGTTTGTGACCGCACCGCCCTTATCTTGGACATTTTTAATCAAAGAGCCGCAACTCATGAAGCAGCCTTGCAGGCAAGATAAAGCCTACATATAGAGATGACTGTTGTGAAACTTTTTAGTAATGCTCTTTTCAGAAACCATGTACAACGTTGGCTCAATTTGGACTTGTTTTCTAGGTTGCTCTTGCACAAATGGAATACCAATTACCACGATTAACTAGAATGTGGACTCACCTTGAGCGTCAATCTGGTGGCCAAGTTAAGGGCATGGGAGAAAAACAAATTGAAGTTGATAAACGTATCTTGCGTACTCAAGTAAGTAAAATATATACTTCTGCATTTCTAAGTCTCTTTTGCCTCTGCTCCTTGTGTCATTTGTCAAGAAATGGTTTGTGATGAGTTGATTCCTTAGGTTCTGTCTTTGTTTAGGTTTTTCTGTATTGGTCCATTAAGATAAAAGTATATTCTGAACGATTTCCTATTGAATTGGCCAGATTGGAGTTCTCAAAAAGGAGTTGGAATCTGTTAGAAAACATCGAAAGCAGTATAGAAGCCGGCGTGTTGCTATACCTGTGCCTGTTGTATCTTTGGTAAGTACACCACGTTATGTTAAACTCGTTATGATTGACCAACACTTCATTTTATATGAGAATGTATTTATGCTTTTGTGTTGTAGGTTGGTTATACAAACGCTGGAAAGAGTACACTTTTGAACCAATTGACTGGTGCTAATGTTCTCGCTGAAAATCGTTTGTTTGCGACTCTTGATCCAACTACAAGAAGGGTTCAGGTCAGTGAAATTTGTTGAAAGAGTTGATCCACAGTTCCCTTCTTTGGGAGACAGTTGTTTCTTATATGCTACTTTAAAGAATACATATGCCCACATTACCTAATGAATGGCATGTTCAATGTGGTGTGTTTAAGTAATTGTACTGAGGTCCTGCACTGCCGTCATGTAACTTTTCTTTTAACCGGACTATATGTCGTCAGTAGCTATCGATATGCAATAGCGTGTAAAGTTGTATATCTATGTGGTATCAAGTTTGGGCATGAGATTTCTTTTCTGTGTCCCTTTTGGTCAGATGCACAACGGGAAGGAATTTCTTCTCACAGATACCGTTGGTTTTATCCAAAAGTTACCAACCACCCTGGTAAGATCCTAATGGCTAGAACTCAATTAAACTAACATGTTCTTCATGTGCTTTATTAATACTCTCATGAGTGTCTCATAGAATAAAATTGTAGAAGGCTTGTGTTAATACCGTGTGTAACTTAGCTGAAAAGTGTCTTGCAGGTTGCTGCTTTCAGAGCAACACTCGAAGAAATATCAGAGTCAAGCCTTTTGGTGCATGTTGTTGACATCAGGTTTGGTATCTTTAGACCCTGGTTAAATTGGGTCAATCCATCAGATTTCATATTTCACCTCTTGATGATAACATGCTTGAAATATGTCTAGCCACCCACTGGCACAGCAACAAATAGAAGCTGTGGAAAAGGTTATGTCTGAACTCGATGTTGTTTCAATCCCAAAATTGGTTGTGTGGAATAAGGTAATGTACAGTTTTAGAGATGGATATGATTGTAGTTCCACTCAATCTCGTGCTGTATATGAAACATAACGTAGGAACAATGTTATAATACTCTTTATTCCTTGCTTTAGGTTGATAGAGTGGATGATCCTCAAAAGGTCAAGCTGGAAGCAGAGAAAAGTGGGGATACTATTTGTATATCTGCTCTGACAGGAGAAGGACTAGACGACTTCTGCAATGCTGTTCATGAGAAGCTTAAGGTTGGCATTTCATTAATATGTATTGATTTTTTGGAGTTCATGGTTGTGGCACATTAGAAATTTAGTTCTTGAAACTCTGTATCAGGATTCAATGGTTTGGGTTGAAGCCCTTTTGCCATTTGATAAAGGGGATCTTCTAAGCACTATACACAAGGTTGGAATGGTGAAAGAAACTGTGAGTAGATGACCGACCATCTTACTTGGTTTCCTTTATTTTTTTCAGATAACTCATTTTGAATCTCATGTCTTGTGTTTGTTGCGTATATAGGAATATACAGAGAATGGGACGCTTATCAGGGCACACGTTCCGCTTCGTTTTGCACAGCTGCTTAAACCTATGAGACACTTAGTCAAAGATGCTTCCATAAGCCAAAAAGGGTGAACCAGAATCATAGCAAGAACCTGATGGCCTGTCTTCTACTAAGACACGTAGGCCACATGTTTGGCCAAAGCACCCGAAAGCAAAAGGAGTTCAAACAACCTCCTGAACGTACACACCACAATCAATGACAGTAAGGAATATTCGTAGATAAAAAGAAATGCACCTAGACACAAGCAAGCTAAGCTTGAACCCCTACTTGACATCGTGAACTGGCACTGCAGATGTTGTGTCATCAGTGATAACCCTTTTTGTACATAGAGCATCCGGTTTGGAAACATGGGGTGTATAAATATTTCACTTAACCAAAACTAGCGCCTGTTGGAACCCTAACATATTAAACCTTCCAAATTTCTCACCTGAATTGCATAAATAAAATAAATTATTCATGTGTGCACCAAAAAATAAACGGCTGCACACGTCTCTTATTCCATTGAGGGGCGGATCTACCTTAGGTAAGTGGGGCACGTAAGACTCTTTGGCTCAGTTGGATAATTAACACCTTATGCAACGTTTTGGTTGTAGGTTCGAATATGTCGTTGAACACTTGAATTCTTGAACTTATTACATTCCGCATTTTCTTTATTTTTTTCACTTTTTTTCTTAAATAAAATTATGGGCTTCCAGCTATATTTTATTTTCCTATTTCCAGCTTAACTTTAACAAATTTAAATTCATATATTTATATTGTATAGTATACATTTAGCTTACTGAAAACTGTAAGTAAATCTATCAAATTAGTAACATTAAACTATAAATATTATCTCTTTTATAGTTAATTAAATTATTTTTCAAATAAAGTTTGTGTGATATGGTTAGATAAATAAATTTTAAATGTAATATATGTATTTATATTTTATAGTGAATTGTAAGTTAATAACTTTATATGGTTAAGTGGTGGTTAAGTGGAAGTGTATTGATAGATTGTTTTGAAAAGGTCATAAGTTTGAAATTTAGTAAAGCTTTCAAATTTTGTAGATTTTTTTTCTTTATTCAAACAACGTTGGTGTATCTTGGATTTGTTTTTTTTAATATGTGAAATTAAAATTTTAATTCAGTTTATATTTTCAATATATAAAAAAATAGACTCAGCCTAAATCATCAAATTTTTAAATATTGTATTGTAATCCATCTTTGTTGGTGCATACTTACCGAGAGCTCTAGGTGTGCAAGCCTATTAAGATAACATCGAAAAGTAATTTAATGTCACAATGATAAATAGTAATTTTTTTCACTCTCATAAATGTGTGAGATCTTTATACTAACATTTGTAAGTTTCTTTTTATATTTAAATTACTATATAAACCTACTACCATTATAACATCATGTAATTTCACAAAAATACTACATGTTAACAAAACACACAAATTAGATCTATATTCGATTAAAATGATAAATATATATGAAGCGTACAAAATACACACCAAATCAACAATATTTAAGAAACCAATTTTATGTTTCCAAAAATAGTTACCAATTAAATCAGCCACTATCTTTAGCATAACTACTTTCTTGTCACTTAAGCATGTAAAAATATTTCTAAGATTCAAGTTATTAAAACGATTAACGTCAAAACTGGAACATAAATGTTACCGAAAAATGTTTATTCAGAATAAATTGATTTTTCTATATGAAAAAGTCGACTAGACTTGCATATATATATATATATATATAATTTATTAAAACTAATATAGATTATTTTATGGAGAATTTCAAAAATACCACTTTTAAAAAAATACTCCATCTTTAAATTTTATTTCAAAAACCACTAAAAATATCATATTTATACAAATATGTGCATACAATTATATAAATATACAGAAATATATATTTATATGTGTGTAATATTATATATATATATATATGTTTTAAAATATCTTTTAAAAACTTTTAAAACCTTATAAATATTTAGATAAAATATTTATATAGTAGTTACTATCCAGAAGTAACTTATAAATTTATAAAAGCTTAAAAAATAATTAAATTTTATAAGATATATTTTTAAAAATAGATAAATGAAATCTGACATTCAAAATATCGATTTGCATTGAAGCCCTTGCAATTTTCTCTTTTGGCAATGCTTGTTTTCTAATTTTGTTTTCCTGATGGAACTAGTGTGAATTTGTTTGAACTATTGCATGACTCCTAATTGTTTGCTTGTTGGTGCACAACAATCTGAAAGTTGTGTTTGTTCATACTTTATAGGGTGGATGATTTGGACTCTAGGTTACCATCATCATCTGTAGCCTTCCAACAGAACTATGCTTCTAATTTTAGTGGACAGCTTCATCCCATTCATGGAAGCAATGACACATCAAGATCCTTCAAGAAAGGGATCCAAAAGGGTTCCAAAGGGCTTAAGTCAATCGGCCGTTCACTTGGTTTCGGTGTTTATCGAGCAGTGTTCCCAGAAGACCTTAAAGTATCTGAAAAGAAGATATTTGATCCTCAGGATAAAATTCTTCTGTACTGCAACAAATTATTTGTTGCGTCATGTATTCTTTCAGTGTTCGTGGATCCTTTTTTCTTCTATCTCCCTGTGATTGATGGTGAATCCATGTGCCTGGGTATTGACAGAAAACTGGCTATCACAGCAAGTACATTGAGGACTGTTATCGATGTGTTTTATCTCGCTCACATGGCTCTCCAGCTCAGGACTGCTTATATTGCACCCTCTTCCCGGGTCTTTGGGCCAAAACTAGCCTTTGGTTCGAACCTAACATATTAAAACTTCCAAATTTCTCACTTGATTGCATAAATAAAATAAATATTCATATGAATGAGACCGTGCTACATGAATAGCATGACATTGACATTACCACCACCGCACCCACCTATTCTTAGTGCGTTGATCATCAACTACCTAATTTTGTCAAGTGTACCAATGAAGTGGGTAAAAAAACTCAATGATTGGAATTTCAATTATCCTTTGTTTAATCCACCTAAACCATTGTTAAGAATTAGATGAGCAAGGAAGCCTCTTAATTGTACAGACCAAATACTATTTTAGTTCGGTTCTCCATACAAAGATAAAAAAACTGTTCATTCTACTTTGCAGGCTGTGTATGCACTTGCACGCCTACTAAATCATCCACCAACTCTGCAGGACAGAAGCTTTCACCATATCCAAGGAAGCATGTGCAGCTCATACCAATCGGAAATGACACCTGCAATGGAAAAAAATCATATGGGAAAGTGTTAACAATTCATCAGTTGATAAGGAGAAATGGGTTTTCCATCTTTGTGAATAGATCAACCATCGAAATATATTAGCATTAAGCAGTATCATCAGTACGTACCCCAATAGACCTCTGCCTTGCCATATCCTTGGCGTGACAGAAAAATCAACTTTTGCACCTTGCCTCAATACTTGAACAGAAACTGCTTGTCCCTGGTTAGACTGAGCTTCAGCAGCAAGCCTTTGCAACAGGTTGTCACCACCCTCCACGTTGCCAAATTTCACAACCTGATCTCCAAGCTGTAATCCATCCTCTGCTGCTGGAGATGACTCGGTTATCTCATCAACCATGGCAAAGGGAATACTAGTAACCACATCCACATCCATGGGACGGGAAGTAACACTGTAGCCAGATGTCTGCATGGAGGCGGATAAGGAAGTCACTGCGCCTGACAAGCTTGTTTCTTCTGAACCTGCATCATTTCCTACTCATAAGCTTTGTAACAACGTCATGAATATGGTATTAAACTATAAATGAACCTCTAACAGTGCCAAAGGACCAGATCAGAAAAGATGATTAAGGAAACCAAAGATTTCAAGCTGAAGTTTGGAGCTTCCTCATAAGTCAAACCTGAATCTTTTGTGGATGAAACTTTAGCTGTAGGCCGCACTGAATGAAGAATTTGAATGTTCACATTTATCTTCTCCGTTATCTCGCTGTGCTCACTCTTTAACTCTGTGTGAGTGCAGAAACTATATCAGAGAAATAAACCAACTCAAAGCAGAAGGAGCAGTGCAAAACTTAACAATTGGTTCACCGTAGAAGCTACACATCCACTCTATGGCAAGTTCTAATCATACAAAATCAAGCTTGATTCCTTCCAAATTCCAGTCTCATATCTAGTTCACAAAACTATGCAAAAAAGCCTCAAGGCAAGACAAAAGCCAAACAATATATGCTAAGAACAATATATGCTAAGAACGATTTTGCTATGTTTCCTAAGGGCTCGTAACCTCGCCCTAACTATGGACTAATTCAACACAAGAAAAGAGAAATCACCAGCAAGACGACGACGGTCAGCTCTCACCATCGGAATGTCAATATCTTCCCGCGGGAACCCCTATCATAAACAAACGAAATCAAAGGAGCAAATCAACAATATGTCTCGGTTAAGACTACAGAAGAAGAGTGTGAGGCAGATACAGTACCTCAGAGTCGATGAGATTGCCGGAGAGACCAGGACCGCCGGGATTGCAGAGACGTTGGACAATAGAGTTCATCTCCGTCTCCATCGCTGTTCTCTTGTCCATTAGAGCCATCGTCTCCGCTTTCAGATTCGCGCCAACCATCTTCTCTTTCTCCTCCTTTCTCGTCTTCTTCTCCAAGTCCGATCGATCTTTGATCTTTCACTGAAACCGCAGCTTTACTAATTTAATAATTTATTTGCCTTTTTTAATTTGGAACGGAGCATGTCGCCGTGATTGTATTTTGGGCTTAACTACGAAAAGCCCAATAGACCCATTCTTTAAGCGGCGTAAGATCCTAGCTGTCTATTTATATCATCCAACGGCTATGCCAGCTTTGTTTCTCCTACACTTCTCATATATACTACAGAGTACAAGCAGCTCTAAAGCCAATGCAATATTTTGTTTACAACAATGGTATTGTGGTTCGTATAGATTACAAATAAGCATGTTACAAGCGGCTCAATCATCAGTGAAATCAGGCTCTGGAGGTTTCTGCAGCTTGACCAAATCCCTAATCTTTGTGTTCCGGTTCCTGTGAATGGTGCGAAGTGCATTAGCAGCAAACTTGCTGACAAGAAATGCAGCTCCAATGGAGTACGAAGAAGAGCCGGTGGTTGAGCTGGACATGGCCTCGGCCTCTGCCTCGGCTGCTTCCATCTTCTTCCTCTTGCAGTATCTGCGCCAGGCAGCCTGGATGAAGCAAGCAGCCCAAGTCCTCCATTGGTGTGAGTAAAACCTGAATGTGTGCTGCACTTGCCTGCTGTGTAGGCGCCTGAACTGGCTTGCTACAAACTTCAGCTCCTCTGAGGTCAGTGCAAACGCCTCTACTTCTGTTAGAGCTTTCACGGTTCTCGTTGAAGACGGGAGATTTATACCTGACTTTGGATCCAATGCCCATGTCAGAAGCTCTTCGCCGCAGAATTCTCCTTCTTTCAGGAGACTGCGGTTGAAGAAACCGCTTCTGCCTCCATCTGTTGTCACACTCTCGAGGCGACCACGTATTATGAATAGCATCTCGTCTACAGGGTCTCCTTCCCGCACTAGGTAAGTACTCTCTGTGAACAAGCATGGTTTCAGCCGCATACATATCGCATCCAGCAGCTTGTCATCCATGCTCTCAAACAATGGAACCTAATATTATGGTAAAATGTCAGTATTACTAGGCATGTCCAAAAGAAACTGTATCATGAACAAAGCTAGGTTGTCGATGGTCAAGAGCTAGTTATAGTTATGAGCCGACTGTTATAAGCTTATATAAGGAACAGGGGGAGATCTTACCCTGCGCACTAAAGCCAGACAAAGATGCCGCTTGATGTCTCTCCGGAGATCCTTGGGGAGATTCTGAACGAGATACTCTTCATCCACACCACGTGTCTCCAACCATTTATACTGGTCATAGCGCCTCACACGCTCCCTAAGATCTTGTGGTAACATTCTGTGATGCATCCATTGTTCTGAATCACGCCTCTTTACTCTCATTTCTTCGAGCCGGATGGTAAGAGATTGGAGATATGTCTGTCCCAAGATTGAAAAATGTTGTTAGATAGTCCTTATATCCAGAAGAAACAAATTATGCATGATGCTTCCACTGAAAGAGCTAAGGTTGTTGATTGCACCATAAATACTCACCTGCATGTTTCCGATGAGAAGAGCAAAGAGGATCAACCCAGAAATGGCGAGGGATATGGAAAATATAATCTCCATTGGGTATGTACTGGTTTCAAGCCCTTGTCCAAGTGTACTGTGGTGCAACCATGAAAAGTACTATATGAATATCTGAAACTCATAGTCATAGACGCATAACCTTGAGTATACATGTGACAGAACAAAAGGAGTTGACATGGTTACCTCAAGTTCTGAAGTCCCCACCACAAACAGTAACAATATTTGACGATGAAGTCTTGAGACGAGACAATTCCAGACGATAAAGCCTGTGTATAAATCCCAAAGTCAAACGGAGGGTTATTATCATCGAGGTCAGCTCGACAATTGGATTGAAGAACAGATTCCTTGGTTTTGTTCCAAACAGCATAACCGTCCATGTTTTGATTGCCACAGTACAAGAAATCTGTGCTGAAATTCCCTGCATCTTTACAGGCCTCCTGCCAGCAGGTGTCGTTACGTTCTAAGGCTAAAAGGTACCAAAATGCTCCAACTATCTGTAAGATAGGAAACAGTGGCTCAATCAAAATAGCACTTACCAAGTCATTGAACAGTACATAAGCAAAAGAAACTCAATAAGCTAATACAATCAGAGATGCTCGTCATAAATTTTTGGACATATGAGATCCCATGAAACATCAATTAAGATAAAAGGAGAGGTTGAACAGAACATCAGAATTCACATGTAAGCAGAGACGGATTAACCAAAAGCTCAATAAGCTCCTTTACATGTCTTATGAGACTAAATATTTGAACATAAGTTCACAACAATGAAACTTTTTTCTGGTTTTGCACTTTTAGTGCCACTGTCACATAACTCATGGTATAATGGGCAAGTATTGAACAAAAAAAGCAATGTAAATTATAAAGAGAGAAAGCTTTACACTCACATGACTTGCAAGCATATATAAAAGCAGATAATAAGCGGCACCAGCCCAAGCAGTTTCAGCAAAGACACCTGCAGTCCTTTTCAATTCTGATGTCAAAGGTAAGACACGTAGAAAACGCGGTATATACTGAACCAAAACAATGAAAAGCAAGGCCTGCTTTGTAGCCAATACATCCGACCCATTTGAACTTTGCAAGAACCTCCAAACTACAATCTGCACATACACAAAACTGAATACTGTAAATCTAGAACTAGCAAGGCTCTTAACAGAGATGTTTGATCACATGTTTTCCACCACACAAAGTACTGTAAAGATCCTAAGCTTATATTCATTAACCTGAGGGGCAGGAAGTACTGAGAGGAAGTCAATAATAAACCAACGTTGTAAATATCTCTTTGCTATCTGTGCAGGATCAATCACAAGTTCACCTCGACCAAAGACCCGTGATGACGGTGCAATATAAGCAGTCCTGAGCTGGAGAGCCATGTGAGCGAGATAAAACACATCGATAAAAGTCCGCAATGTACTTGCTGTGATAGCCAGTTTTCTGTCAATCCCCAGGCACATGGACTCACCATCAATCACAGGGAGATAGAAGAAAAAAGGATCCACAAACACTGAAAGAATACATGAGGCAACAAATAATTTGTTGCAATACAAAAGGATTTTATCCTGAGGATCAAATATCTTCTTTTCAGATACTTTAAGGTCTTCTGGGAACACTGCTCGATAAACACCGAAACCAAGTGAACGGCCGATCGACTTAAGCCCTTTGGAACCCTTTTGGATACCTTTCTTGAAGGATCTTGATGTGTCATTGCTTCCATGAATGGGATGAAGCTGTCCACTGAAATTAGAAGCATAGTTCTGTTGGAAGGCTACAGATGATGATGGTAACCTAGAGTCCAAATCATCCGCCCTATAAAGTATGAACAAACACAACTTTCAGATTATTGTGCACAACCAAGCAAACAATTAGGAGTATGCAATAGTTCAAACAAACTGTTCACTTGAGTGTTTCAATGCAAATCAATATTTTGAATGTCAAATCTCTCTATTTATGCACTAACCTCACAAAATTGTCTCGTTTGCCTGCCATGGTAGGTAATAAGGAACCAGAGCTCAAGATTCTTCAATGAATAATAAGCCCACTTTACAGACTCTAATCATTAAGCAAGCTGCATCATCCCAAAATAAGAACTCATAACCAAGTGAAGTTGTAAAATTAAAGGTATGTTCTTTGGCCATAAGATATACTTACTCTGACCAGTATGAAGCAATATCAACTCAACTGGATTTTTTTAAAAAGGAAACAAATTGATGAAAGATGGTCAGTGATACATAGTAACAAATTAAGAGAGGTAGAGCTGGAGGAACCAATCTTAAAAGGAGAAAATGAATCTCAGAACAAAATTAGAAACAGAACAGAAGCGAATCGAAGTGAAGTTGCAGAAGCACGAGAAAGAGACAAAAGACAAAAGACAGAGGCTTACATGACTAGCTAGACGATCCCAAGGGTCCCGTTGATGAGGACAACGCTTTTACAATAAGAGGAACACACAACTACGAGCTAGAAATGATAGAAAGTGGGTATTAAAAGCGATACAAGTGGTATCGACTTTACCAAAAGCAAACCAAAAAAACGCAATGAAGAAGGAAACGAGTATAATATCCTATTTTTATCAAGAGCAGCTCTATTAAACTACTCAAAATTAAACTCATCATATATTTAGTATTAAACTAATTAAAACTAGTGACAACTTGTTCTAGACTCATCAAGCAAGAAACTCAATGTCCAAATGAACAAAAAAAATTTCTTATACAGAAAATACCTCAAGTCTGTTCTAGATTTATTTAAATAATTGTTTTGTCATTTTAGATTATTAAAAATTAATAATTGTTTAGAAATTAATATTTAAATGATTGAGCAATCTTCTTGGAAATTTTCTAGTGGAAAGGATGTTTTTGAGTAAGTTTTAAGTGAGTTACTTTAATTAGTTACAACCATATCATAAACAAAAGATACAAGAAAAAAAGAAAAAAAAAACAGTGTTTTTGTTAGCTTATGATCTGAATATTGTTCCCATTGTGATGATCTACAGCATTTGTCGCCTCAGTCACAGGCACCTTTCTTTGCAATAGACCTGGGGATGTCAAGATCATCTTGAGCACATCTTTGTTGAGGATGAGATAACAACATTGACATGGGCTTGAAAACAGACCGTGCAAGCCCTTGACCACTCTCAAAGATGTAACATTCATACTCTGAAACATGTTCTACAGCATCGACGACAGAGTCATACACATCTTGAGAATTATCAGGACTTGGCTTGTCATGCAGATACATAACATCCAATGTGAAGAGCTTCTGGTTAAAGGGCCAACCATGTGTTGGTCTCATTAATGACCTGCAGTATGTGAGAATCTGCAGAAGAACGTAATAGAGTCAGTAAAATAAAAGACCTCAAACGTTCAAATCAAATGAAAACGGACAGCAGAACAACATTCACTAGTGGAGCTTAGCATTTGAAAGAATGTTCCATTCGAAAGAAAAGAAGCAAGGCAGTTTTTAAAAGAAACAAGTCTCTAATAACAAAGTGGCAATGACAGAAGAGAGACCTCTGCAGCAGTGGGTCGGTCATTCACAATGTGTTTCCCATCAGAAGAACCAACTCGCCACAATCGAACAGTCTCGTCTACCCGAAGGTGACAGTAGAAACTGCAGCACACAAGTTGTCAATTAGTTCCCATCATTTCATCTTACCATTAACAGTGAAAACAAAATGGGAAAGTAATATATCCCTTTCTCCGACCAAGAAAGATCCAAGATTTCCCCCTTATGTCCTTGGAACTCGTGCTGAGGGGTTTTACTGAAGACTTTTGAGGGCAACACAGCGCAAGTCGATTCTGTATATGAAGTGGCAAAATTTTAAGATACAAACTGTATATCGATTTACCTTTATGGCAGGAAAAAGCTTGGCTTCACCGGACTGTGTCCATCTAAATGAGTTTTAGAATTCTTTTAGTTATGAAGAACTGATGGATTGAGATTATCCATCAACCAAACAAAGATACTGAGATTATCCATCAACGAAACAAACACACATAACCAAGACAAACTCTTCTCTTAACTTTGATCTAGAGAGAAAAGGATTTGAACATTGCAGTTATAGATGAGGAGACATACCTAGTCGAGACCAAATAGCACTGCTCTCCATTAGAAATGATCTTGGTAACACGCTGTTTGATATCTGCAGTTACAAAACAACAACATCATGATGTGAAAAGTTCACAGCCTCATGCAGAACACATAATATATACACAAACTTAGTGCATTAATAAAGGGATCATAAGCCTCTTTCACCAAATATGTCAAAGTGGTTCTTGTGTCAACAATAGTTCCACGGGTATTTGATGTTTCAAACACGGCTTCATTTTCTTGGTCGCCATCAAGTTTCTTGCTTGGAGACAACATTTACTCATTGCAACCAAGTCCTCGCCAACTGAAGCTCTCGAACCGTTTCCTTGGGCTGAACCAGCCATCCTATCAACCATGCTTACAACTGATCCAATGTCACTTACTGCAGAAGAAAGTGCTTGGCGAGTTGGACTTTCACCTGAAAACAACCAAAAGCATACATCACAAATAAGTGGC
Source organism: Camelina hispida (assembly GCA_023657505.1). NCBI lineage: Eukaryota > Viridiplantae > Streptophyta > Magnoliopsida > Brassicales > Brassicaceae > Camelina > Camelina hispida. The sequence continues at coordinate 28,757,503 of CP094636.1, read as the reverse complement.
TATTCAAAAACTGTTATAGGTGTTCATCTCCTTGAGAATCTATCAAACTTGATTCATAATAAGATGATTAATGCTCTAAGTACTGACTCACTCAGCAAATAAAACTCACCAGTAGTGATAGTCCGAAACCGTTCTTGAAATAAGCAAGTGTCTAATAACAAAGTGACAATGACAGAACACCAATGATGGAACTTCCGTCGAGAGAGAGAAGGGAGAAAGGAAAGAAGAAAATAGAAAATAAAATAAAATTGTCTTTTCTATTTACTCACTACCCAGTCACAAATTGACCGTGTCTTAGAGTCTAAACTGTTCTCTTTCAAGTATCTATATTGTAACATAGCTTTGCATCATTTTTTTTAGTCTAATCTTTGTACTAATGACTTGAAAGTTGAAAGTCATAAGTCATAAGATATCCAATTTGTGACTTGAAAGTTGAAAAGATGAAAAAACCTTATCCCTTCTTCATTCTTGAGGTGTCTTATTACAAAAGTGACATTTGTATAATCGACAGTGTCAGTAAACGAATCAATGGAAGCGATCCAACAGTCAAGGAACAAAATTTAACGGTCAGATGTATTGACACGTGTCTAAAGAGACACGTTTCGTGTAAAGTCATTACCGAACACTAACATAAATAAAGAACTGATCTTTTCGAGTTTGAGTCTGAGACGGAAGCAAGAAAGAAACTTAGGAAGACAGGTCTGAATCTGATTGGGGCGGATTGGCTCCAGAGATACTTATCAACATCATCTCAAGGCTCACAGTTCAGGAGCTATGGACAGGACCCATTTTTGGATTACAAAAAAATCACACGACCCCGACAAAAAGGAATCAGTCAGTCTAAAGAGACACGCACGAATCAAACTGTTTTGTTTCTTTTTGGGTTCGATGACGTGTGACGACGACGCAGCGTGCGTGGGTGAAAAAACTAAAGCCGGTTTGTGAACGGTTCAATTGAATTTTAACGCTGATAAAACAATTAAACTCCCAGTTTAATTCACCATTATACCCCTCAAGATCTATACGTTTACTATTTATTTCGCTGATAACCTAAGATTAATTTCAGGTATTCTAATAAAGTACCGTTGCCCCCTTTATGACCGTTATAAATGAGAAAAAGAACAAAAAAACAAAAAAGCAATAATAATAATAAAAAAACACAGCCATTCCGTAAGAGTCAAGCAAGTTTCAAGATTCAACATTTATTCTCAAATAGATTTCTTCTCAGAGAGATGACGATGATGGAAGACTTGTCTGGTTGCATTAGGTCACGAATTCTTGGTTGTCTCCCCACTCAAGCCATTCTTGATTCACAAATTTCTTCCCGTGGCGCAATCTGTGGAAAAATTGTCAGAGCTTGAACTTCAATTATGGAAACCACGGGAACAATTTTGATTTTAATGCTTTTGTTAGAAACTGTCTTCATCAGCAGTTCAGCACCAAGGGTTTATTCAAGAACTGAATCTCACCATCAATTCAAGAACTACATCGAAAGATCTCTCCAACTGGATTAATTTTTCTAACCATATGCGTCTACAAAAACTCAGCATCGAAAGCCCAAGAAGAGGCAACCGCGTGCTCATCCCTGAAGCCGTTTATTTGTGTAAAGATCTCCGCTTTCTGACATTGAAAGATAGGATAGCAGTCAAGGTATATGGTTAGACTTAAGATTCAAGATTTATTTTCAAAAAGATTTCTTCAAGAGATGACGATGATGGAGGGCTTGCCTCAGTGCATTCGGTCACAAATTCTTGTGTGTCTCACGACTGAGGAAGTCATTCGTGCTTCTCAGATTTCTTCAGTTACCAAAACCACGTGAATGTTACAATATTTTGGTAGCATTTATATTTTGGTAACATTTATATTTTGGTAACATTTATATATAAGTAGATTTTACATAAGTGACGAGAAAGTAAATATGCTAAAGATAATGACTGAATTAATTGGTTAATTTATTTGTTGAAATAGAAAACTATTTTCTTAAATATTGTTGATTAGGTGTGGATTTTGTACACTTTATATATATATAGACATACTAGGTTAAGATCCTTGCTAGAGCATGCATTGAAATTCATTTTATTTATATTGTAAATTTTATTAAAAAATATAATTTATGTGATTATTTTTTAAAAAAAATTGAATAAAATCATATGCTAAATATGATGGCTTTAAAAAAGAAACATATTTTGTAAGTTTTATATTGTTAATGATTCTAGATAAGTACATATGCTATAACACTGGTTAAATTTTATTTTATACAAAATTTTGTATATTTTCTATTTTAAAATAAAATTTTAATATGTTGCATTAGTTTATGTATGTGAAGTTATTTCAACAATGTATATTCTACAATTCATGACTTGAATGTCATTATAAGACATAATTTTGTAAATTTAGTTTTTTAAAAGCGAGTTATTATATTATAGGTAATTTAATATATTGTTATACTTTTTGTTTCAATATACTTGGTTTCTTGAATTTTGTTCATATTATTGACATTGCTATAATAAATCAATTTAGAGTGTTTATAGTTTCTAACTTTTATATCAAGTTTCAATATTTTAAAAATATTTCAAAATAATTTATTTAAAGTTTATTATATTATATAGAATTATAAAATTTAACAAAAAAAAATGAAATTGAATTTAAATATTCAAAATTTTACCTGTTACACAGTAAAATTTTTAATTCAATAGATGTTATTTTTAAAGAATAATATTACTAAAGCTTGAATATGTTAGGGATATTTTATAGATTGAACAATTTATATTAGTTTTTAAAAATTCAACTTATGGTATATCCGGAAATAAAACTATTTTTTAATTATAATAAATAATATGATAATTTATTTGTTTCACAAAATAGACTCATATATAAAAATGAGAGGTGGAGTATAATGATAATTAACAAATTAATATGTTAAGTTAGATATCAAAAGATTTTATTTGATGAATAATTTAATAAAAGAAATTAATAAGGTAAGTTAGATGATATCAAATGATTCTTTAAAATATTCTTTTTAAGATTTTTGGAAACAATGTGCTCTAGTAATAAAATCTTCCAAAAATAAATTAAGGTTATACCCACTATTTAACTTGTAACCAATTATTCTATCAATTAATTTATAACCTATTTGTAACCAACTTATTAAAATTATATAATTTACACAAATACGTACTTCCGTTTTATTATAAAAGGGATATTTATATTTATTATTTTAAATGCAACAGTTCGAAAGTCTAATCATCAAAGTCAATTTTTTTTTATTTATGTTATAAGAGAAAAACTGTCAATTTCCCCTAACTTAATTTTTTGCACTTATATGATTTTTTGTCTATAACTATATAATTGACTTAAAAAATTGAATATCCACATCAGCTATTTCTAAATACATTTTCTAACTGCCACGTGGCATAAGCCATATGACTTATTGACTTATAACTGTGTTTACATTTTGTAAACTTGCTTAGTGTTTTATCATTGATTGACTTGTATAATTTGTGATTTGTGAGGATTATAAATTATCTTTGCGACAGTCAAACAAGGACATCCATGATATTCACCAAGGTTAGTTTCCCCTTCATTTGCTTTTGTTTAACCAGTTCTTTGTCTTTTTCTTTTTATAGTTTGTTTTTGGAATAAACGACCAGCCAGGCCTTGCTCCTGCATCTCTGCTATGAATCATTCAAGTTATGTGACATCAACGCTAACTATGTTGGAAATCTTCAAAGGTAATTAAAATAATATTTTGTCTAGAAGAGAGTTTATAAGGTTATAACCTTAACGTACATAGTAAACCAGTTTTTACATCTTAAAGCCTAATTATGCCTAAAAACATGTTATTCATACTATCTGCTTGAAATGTACTGCATCAGTCTAAAATTCAAGTCAACTCAAAGAAATTGGCTGAAACAGAGGGTGTTAGTTATATAAATGGAAGTATCGAATTTTACAAAAGGCCATACGAAAAACAAAGGGAAGCAACTCAGATCAAGTTCTGTGATGCGCCAAGCTTCTAGCTGATCTCACTGGTAGGCGATTCATCATCTCTTACTATGTTTGAACTTTTGTTTCCTGAATGGAGAGGCCTAATATTATAAGCATGTAGAAGATCAGTTTGTAGTCGAAGAATCGTAGTTACTCTTAATATTGACCAAATGACTTCTTGATTGCATTCGTTTTCCCTTACGTTTCTGCTTATAATCACTGAACCGTCACATGTGATGTACTAAGTTTTATAAACTCTTGATTTTCCTTATAGCAAAAACATATTATGATTTAGTTTCCAAGTTCCAGAACTTCATTATTGCATGAATGTGATGGTGTCAAGGATCTGGCTGTGTAGGTGAACAAAAGGTGGAAGTTGAGGAGAGAGCAATTAATGCTCTTACCCTTGCCTAGAATTTAGAATCTAATCCTTTCATCAAGGTCTATTACATTGTTCAACAATATGTTTTCTGTTCGAATTAGCACTGAATACCTAATTGAATTACCTAGCTTTTAATTGTTGAATTGAGTGTTAGTTTTTTCAAAGAGACTTTTTATTTGATTGGTTAGGTTAAGGTATGGTGACGTGCTCTTCTATTCTGACGTGTAAAAGATGGAATCCGCAAATGAAGAATTGGATCATGAGTTTTGTGATGGAATGGAGGCATGAAAGGAGAAAACTATGTTCATAAATTATAGTTGGCAAGAAGAGGATACTAGCTGGATCTTGATTTTTTTTTAGTTTAATCCCAACTATGAAAGACCAATGAAAAGGGAGCACCACATAACATTGCAAATGCATTTCATTACCGAATCAAAGCAAATAGCCTCGTGAGATCAAGCTTCTTTCTCATTTTCACCTTGAGAATGTTAAATGTATGTTTGGTTTTCATTAATGATCTCTTCTTTGAATACGTTTTTTAAAAAACAAAGAACCATCCATTGATATGCTTCGTTTTTTTTTTTTTCTTTAAATGTACACGGAAGCATAGCATATATGCAAAGGAGAAAGGCAGAAAGCTTAAAAGTATAAGGAAAAGAAAAGTATAAACTATTTAACCAATAAGCCCAAGATCACTTGCTCAAATAGTTGAAGAAAGAACACAGCTTGCGGACTTTTAGACTCTTAACTTTTAAGTAGCTGCAAGTCATTACAAATTTTAGGTTACAAATTTAGAAAACATCATACTAAACTAAAAACCATGTATAATAAATAAGGCTATGGAGGATTTTGTACAAGAAGAATTATACAAATTCTTCTATATATTAAACGACCATCTCGGCTTCTTTCACACTTGAAGGAATTCCAACCTCTAGTCTCATTGTAGCTCTATACTGCTCAGGTACAACGGCACCAGCCTGAGCGCATATCTCCACAACAGCAGGTGCTTGCCCGTAGAAGCTTCGTAGCTCCCGCTGTAACGGCGGCCCATTCACATCAGGAACATGCCAAACATATCTCGGTGGTATCAAGTCGTCAAGCACTGCAGACTGCCAACCATGCTGGCCATTACGCTGTTGGTGTTTGAATGCACCACAGTTCTGAGACTTGTGTCCCGTTGGACCTACGTGAACCTCTGGACAGTACCCGCATACCCTAACCCTATACAATCTCATAAGCTTTTTGGCTCCTGCTCTCATTTCTTCCCAGGCCTGTAATGTTTCTTCGGCTAAGGAGACCATTTCTTCTTCACTAGAAGGTGGAGTGATCTCTGAGACAGGTAACTCAGTTAACAATGGCACTGGAGGAAGCTGAGGCTCTGGATCAGGCAATTCAGTTTCATCTGCATCAACAAACTCGCTTTTGCCAATGCGGATAATTGGTTTTCTTCTCCTTTTTGTTGGGAATTCAGGGATTTCAACGCCGCCCTGAATGCAGAGCTCAACTACAGCAGGAACTCGAGGAATCGTGAACCTCTCATCATGACGGATGCGCTTGCCAAGTCGGTCATAGAGGTGATAGGCTTCAAGTGGAACAATAACGTCCTCAATGACCGAGTTAGTCCATTCATGAAGACCTTTTCTTTGGGAAGCATTGGGACCTTTACACGACTTAAATGGATGCCCGTAAGGTCCAACATGGATCTCATTACACCACCTAAAAAGACCAATCAAACAAACATGAAAAAGGCCAATACTCAATCTGACAGCAAATGAAACAAGAAGCAAGAAGAAGGAAGAGAATTTACTTACCCACAAGCATTAACACGAACAACTTTCATGAGCCGGTGGAGATTGTTAATCAATCTGATTCTTGCATTGTATACTTTATAAGCAAGAGGCACAAGGCTCTTAACAACCATACCATTTTTAGGAGGAGGTAGAGGTCTCTTAGGTTTGTCTTTGTTGTTCTTGACTCTCTCCCTCGCAGCTCGTCTCAGGTCCACAATTGGCACTGGAAACGGTTTCTTCTCTCTCCTTGCGTACTGTTTAGGTAAGTCTTCGTTCTGAGGACGATCATTTCTCACAACCAATGTAAGAACTCGACGCTCTTTACTAAGCACAACTCTACAACTTAACTTAAGTCTGAACTCAATGATACTCCCCTGCACCAACATATCCGTACATAACAGTAAGTACTTGAGACACTCTCTACATGAAATTAGTGACCCTACAAAGATGTCATCAACAAGTAACTGTACACAACCGAAAGATTTCGTACATGAAGCTACAAAGTGTGGTCTTATGTTATAAGAAGCAGAGTAAAACGAATTGGATGATAATGATTAGTAAAGGAATCAGACCTGAAGAGAAGGAGAGAACCCAAATCTAGAAAAAGGGTTTGGATTGAGAAATTGACTCCTTGGTACACTCTGAATAGAAGCAAAAGGTGCACCTTTAGGTGAAAACCCAGAGAGTGTACCAGCTGGGATAAAACATTGGGAACCAAAATTAATCACAATCTGACCATAAAGGATTGAACTTAACATTGGGGTTCGATGTAAAACACAGTGAAGGAGAAACTTACAGGAAATAGCGGAGTACGTTATCGACATCGTCGACAACTGCTGGATTAAACCATTGGTAAGGTTGGAAGATAAGGAAGAGAACGGTCTCTCTCTCAGTCTCGGAGACGAAGATGGCTAATGTACACGTGGACGCTTTAAAATAATGGGCTTTTATTGGACTGAAATTCTCATTCAGCCCACTTAGATTTAACATTTGTTTTCAATTAGAGTTGTGTAACCGAACCGGGTTTAAAGAATTAACCATTTCTAATTTCTCTTTCCAAATTGGGATTATATATGTATCTTGCTGCTGAACCAAACAAAAATCAAATCAAACATTGTATTAAACATGCATGACTCAGTTTTACTATTAAAAAACATCATGACTCAGGAGGGTACTTCATAAAAGAAAAAACAAAACCAAAATACAAATAAACCGGAACATACAAACCGAATTGGCTAAGAGGTACCGAATTGACTAAACCAAAAGGCCTAATGGCAAAAGAAGAAGAAGCAAACTACATGCTCTGTTCAAGCTCCCCTTGTTTGTGATATGAGCGTTTAAAGGAGTAGCTGCATCAACGTTGCTTCTGTTGTGATTTGGAGACAAGACGACGTTCACAGGAGCAGGAGCATCAACAACGCTTCTGTTGTGGTTTGGAGACAAGACGACGACACGAAGCTTCTCTCCTCTTTGGCAATGTCCTTCTTCCCCACTTATGAAGTAAAAAGGACCTGACCTCTTCAGCTCTATCTTCGTGTGACCATCTTTGTATCCTCTCATTGGCTCTGATCTGTCACATCTCTCGTAATCTTTTTCCTTCACTTGCAAGACTGAATCATTCTCCGCATTGTATTTCCATACTATTAAAAGACAAAAGAGTTTTATGAGAAACAAAACATAGCCACGTACACCAAAAGTGAAATATATCTAACTACACTTACAAAGAGTATCTCCAATTTTGAATCTTGTTCTCTCTGACCATTGGTTTAGTGTTTCCTCTGTAGATTCAGGAACCTTCCAGCTCCAAGTGTTAGACTTGCCTCCCACCAGAATCTCTCTACCTTCAGACAATAAACCAAACAACAGAAGTAAACAACAACACTTCATAAGTGAAGAAGACATTGTGTCCTAAAATAGCTATTACAACTAGCAATAGTATAATGATGTTTTTTTTGTGTGATTAATCTCGATTATTTAGTATAATCATATGATGAGAATTTGCAAAACTATATAAATAGGACAAGTTCTTGGAACCAAACAAATCTCTTCCATGAATCAAAACGTGACCGACCATAACATGAAAAAAATGAAGAAGCTAAAGCGTTACAGATAACAGAGCTGGTTTGTAAACTGTGACCAACAACCCTTTTCACAATTGCATCAGCTGATGGTCATTGCTGCATTAAAAACACGCTACAATCATCGATATAAACGCAAAAAAAGTTATTGCCTTTAGAAAATTTAAAAGTTTTAAATTTTTTCCTAGGGTGAAGCAGAGTAAATGGAATGCATGTGACTCAAGGGAGATGGGAATTTAATAGTAATAATATGGATTTTTTTTTATCTATAAGGAAAAAACTCAAGAAAAGAAAAAAACTAAAAACCCAGCACCAGTTTCCAGAAATCATGGCAGAGTTTTTTTTCTGCAAAATACGTATATATTAGTGTAAATGTATCTACAAGACTACAATAGCTTAAAGGGGAATCTTTTTTTTTTTAAAATTTTCTCTTCCACCATCTGACTTTTTGATGACTAAATAAATAATAATAAAAGTCTGAAACATATATTTCAACCTCCATTCTCATCGGTCTCTATTCAATGGACCCAGTTTTTAGAATAAAAGAGAGATAAACATAAGTAATATTTACAGACGACAATGGAACAACACAAGAAACAAAAGAGAGTGAGAGAGTCAGAGAGAGGTTTGTTTCTTCAAAGATTTCTCCAACCAAAGAGCCATTAAATCAAATAAATAAAGGAGGTGAAAAAGGAAGTGGTTGCTTTTTAAAATCCCATTTTTCTTTTGACCACAACAATTTAAGAGCACAAGTCATTTCCCACACCTTACCCCCTTTCCTGCTGCATAAGTCTGCCTTCCATCTTCATCACTGCTGTCTCAACCCAACACACTCACCTCCAAAAAAGCAAATTTGCCTTTTAATTTTTAATTTTTTCTTTTTTTTTTCACAACAACAACAACAACAACAGCAACAACATGATGTGTCCTTCTTTTCTGCTTCTTTGTCCTTCTCTGACTTCTCCTCTCAGATTGATATTAGACTACTACACGAAACCCAGAACCTTCCCCTCTCTCTCTCTCATCTCTCTCCCTCTTTTTCTTTCTTTCTTCTGTTTCATTTTCTTGCTCTTCATCTCTCTCCTTTTGTGATTCTGTTGTAATCACACACATCTTGTGTTTACATGATGAATCGAACTCACGGTCCCTCCAATCCTCCTAATTCTTTCGAGGATCCTAAGGTCAGGCTTAGGCATCACAGCCTTATGCAAGACTATCAAGAATTGCATATGGTACGACCTCTCTCTCTCTCTCTCTCTCTCTCCCTCTTTACTTTTTTTTAGTTTAGTTTTGGATCAAGTTTCAGTTTTTGGGTCTGGTCTAGTTGTCTCTCTGGATCTGAGAATGTAATTTCATTTGCTCAAAGTTTGCTTTTTTCACCTTGATCTGGTCTCTCACACCTGCTCTAAAAATCCTGAAAAAAAGAGTGAGAGAGAGAGAGAGACTATAAAAAGTTTAATTGCTTCCTTAAAAAACATAAAGCTTGTTACTTTTTTTAATCTGTAGTTATGCAAATCTCTATTAGTCTTAAACTGATCGAAAGAGTGTTGTCTTAAGCATCGTATTACTATTAGGGATGAATACCTTATTTTTCGTTTATGGTTCCTTTGATTCTGTGTTAGCTTTACATTAACGTGACTAGTTGTTTGCTATTTGTTGGATTACACTATAGGAAACCGAAGCTATGAGAAAAAGGTTACAGACAATACGAGAAAAAAAGGCAACATTAAAGGCCGAAGTCCGGTAAACATACTTACAATCCTTGACAATATAATATATCATTAGTCCTCGATGTGTGTTTTTATATCGTTCGTTTAACCTCTTTTTATCAGATTCCTGCGACGGAGATACAGACATTTGAGACAAGATCAGACACAAGATATCAAAAAAGTCAGAGGAAGATCAAATGGTGGGAAAAAGATCCGAGTCGAAGTGTCTCCTAACAAGAGAAGTGAAGTGGAAACTAAGCATGTTTCGCTTCCTGACTTAAACCACTCGGGAAGGGATCACGATGAAACCAAAACCAGTCTTCAAAGAAAAGTTCCATTGTTTGATCTTAACCAGATCTCCGTAAGCACATCTTTCAAATGTGGACAAATAAACCAAAACATGTCTTGCAAACCCGTTTGACCAACTCTTATAAATTGTTTTAATAGGGAGAAGAAGAAGAAGAAGAAACAGAGGCAGTGAACAATAATGAAGAGAAGACGGGAGTGGAAGAAAGCAGTCAATGTATGAGAGTGAGTACTTCTAGCATTGAGATGCAGCAACAGAAGCTATCGTCTTGCAGGAATGGTGGAAACGGTTCAAATAAGAGGAAGATCACATGGCAAGATCCTGTTGCAGCTCTCAGAGTCTAAACAGATAAAGAACCTTTAGTTCTTCTTCAAGTCTCTTGTAACATAGCTTTTACATCATTTTTAGCTTATCTTTCTCCGCGTTGAAAACATATCCAATTGTGACTTTGAAAACATGAAAAAAAAAAAAAACCTTATCCCTTCTCCATTCTTGAGGTGTCGTATTACAAAAAGTGACATTTGTATAATCAACATGTGTCAGTAAACGAAATCTATGGAAGCGATCCAAAAGTCAAGGAACAAAAACAACGGTCAGATGTATTGACACGTTACGTGTCTAAAGTCATTACCGAACACATAAATAAAAGAACTGATCTGTTGAGTTTGAGTCTGAAACGGAAGCAAGAAAGAAACTTTTAATGGAGGAAGACAGGTCTGAATCTGATTGGGGCGGATTGGTTCCAGAGATACTTATCAACATCATCTCGAGGCTTACAGTTCAGGAGCTATGGACCGGACCTATGTTCGTTCGAAAATCGTGGCTAACCGTTTGCAGAGATCCGTATCTTTGGTCTATCTTCGATCTGGAGCCATGGTTCGAGTCATATCCCGAGTCGACTCACTTGTGGTCCCCTGATTTCGAGCGGAAGGTAGACTTAATGCTCCGATCAGTCGTTGATTGGAGCGACGGTGGTCTCACCGAGATCCGTGTACGCCATTGCAGTGACTACGCTCTCTCTTACGCTGCCGATAGGTAAACTAAAAATATCCTTCTCATCAAGATCATGATCGAGTTTGTGATTTGCTCTGTTTTGGTATTTTTCTAAAGGGTTCGAGTTTGAATTTGGACATTATCAATAGATGTCCAAATCTACAGGTTCTTGCCATTAGAAGCAGTCCTAACGTGACAGACGCATCTATGACGAAGATAGCGTTTCGTTGCAGGAGTCTAAAGGAGCTCGATATCAGTTACTGTCACGAGATATCTCACGACACTCTTGTGATGATTGGTAGAAACTGTCCTAACCTGAGGGTCCTGAAACGCAATCTTATGGATTGGTCAGATTCTTCTAGACGCAGTGGCTCTGTTCCTACAGAGTACGTAGACGCTTGTCCTCAAGACGGAGACACAGAAGCTGATGCGATTGGTAAACACATGATCAGTCTAGAGCGGTTAGAGATTCAGTTCTCCAGATTATCTGTCAAGGGTCTTGCTTCGATATGCGAGGGTTGTCCCAAGCTAGAGTACTTGGACTTGTCTGGGTGTGTGCATTTGTCAAGTCGTGACATTGCAAATAATGTGTCAAGGCTTAAGTTGCTTAAGGAGGTGAAGAAGCCAGATGTGTATGTGCCAAGGTCAGGGGATGTGGCTCAGACAGAGAGGTACGGACATTGGAGACTCTATGACGAGAGATTTGATATACAAGCCATGAGGTTCTGATTTTCATACACAACGTAATGTTTGTAATAAAGTAACTCATGGTTCTGACTTGGGTAGGTTGTTATATGTGATATATAGCAGCTCTTTGGTTTGATAAACCTTGCAAAAAGACCATATGTAGAGCTCACGATGTCAAGGATTAAAGTTGTACATATACACGCTATGTATAACTCAATTTATGTGAGTTTTTTTTATATACTTGAGAGTTCTTGTTGACGTTGCAAAGGCGTGGTACCGTCTACAGTCTACTACAGCAATTCTTGTTCAGAAAGTAAAATGAAAGAAAACTACTTTTGACAGTAGAAGAAACCTAGAAAAGGAGAGGAAGCAGGAAAGAGGTGGCAAGGCAAGCAATCATATGGAAGGAGCCTGACGAACTTGTGGCAGAAGCTGATCTTGTGGTGGTGGTAGGTCTCCCGAATCTTGCCCTTTTCTTTATGAATACTCCAAGCTTCCTCGTCAAACCAGCTTCCTCATCGCCGTGACCTGAACATAATAGAAGGGAATGTGACGAGAGCATGACTAAAAATATCAATAGGATGAGTAAACGTTTGATGTCACCCATCTCTGCTCTAAGATAAGATGAGGTTTTGGCCCTCCACTGTGGTTATAAAGAAGAGATATTTTATTAGCTGGACATAATTAAATGATATTTGGTGAGTTGATTGAGATATGAAATGATAAAGATAAACTTTATCATGCTATGTGGAGCCAATTTTTTGACTCCCTGGAGAACTAGGCGTCCAATAAATACAAAGCGATCATCAACCAAAGATGAAAGCCGACATCTACCTAAGTCTTAATAGTACTCACAGTTTCTGGCTTTCTGCAATAATATGATTACCGAATCAACTATAGTACCATTAAGTAAAAGTCAAGCAACTTGCTATACACCGTTGTTTGATGAACTAAGGCTCCAAATTTAAAAGTTATTATAGGGTATATGCTAACCTAGAAGGTGTCATTCTGGGTAGGCTAAGAGTTTGTCCAAAATGGCTGGCTCCACCTCCCGGAAAGATGTGATCTGACCTACTCGTTTAGCTAGTTCACCTGTGACTCTCTCCATGTAGAGAAGATACAATCCGTTTCTTTCTTCCAAAGCAGCTACTGCTTTCTTCGCATGGACTACTGATGCTATCCACTCCTCAAACATAACTGCGGATAAGACACAACCAATCTCAGCATCGTTTGTGATTTTGTTAATAATAAACTACAATAATTAGACCAAAAATAGCTTTCAAGTAGATAAATGTTGTCAAATAAAAAAGGGGAAAAATAGCAACTATAATATCAGAGCCAGGTTTCGATCCTGGGACCTGTGGGTTATGGGCCCACCACGCTTCCGCTGCGCCACTCTGATTTGTTGTTAAGGTATAATAAATGATAATTTTAATATTTAAGTTACCAGTTTCAAATGCTTCATTCTCCGCCCAAAGTAACAAATAATCACATATCAGGAACTCAATTAGCTGTATCCTGCGGTTCATCAGACAACATATAACCAAGATCATCATCCCAAGTATCATAGAAACACATTATCTCATTTGAAACTGAGATACTTACAGTATAAACATGCACTCATCCATCTCTGAGAATGATTCATCAAATGGGTCCATAAACAGCAAATTTTCTGCTAAAATGGATATTCTCTGAGAAATAGCAAATATTGCACGCTGTCCAATGTATTGCTCACTTCCCAGTTTACGGATCAAATGTTGGACATAAAACCCAACACTCGTTTCTAGTTGTTTCACCTCTACAACAGATGGTGGACAAACACAAAACAAATCTTAGTAGTGATAGCTAGAAAGAAAAAACATAGTTAGAATCATTATTAAACTGCTAAAGCTACCATTTGATTTAGAGGGAGTGCACATTCTTGTAATCAACTGTGTAATCATGGAACTGATTAATTCTTCAACAGATTCTAAGTTCCTTCCCATCGATATCAGCGTCTTCAGTGAAGCTTGAGTATGCCAAAAAGAGCGTAGTATTTCATAAGTGAAAAAGCAGCCTTCTAATAAAAGGAATTGCATCTCAGGATTTAACTAATTTGTTTGCAACTCAGGAACTATTACTAATGTTACCTAATATGAAATCTACAGCCTGATGTGACCAATTGCTGAAATTAGTGGCCTGCAGAATATAAGAAGCAAGTTCAAAGTTGGAAAGCATTCAAGAGTAAAAATTACCAGAAAAAAAGCTAAAGCAACAAGGCCTAACATTGGAGTCTGCTTCAGATAGTCCGAGGAGAAAATCTATAGATATTCTTAGATGTTCTGCTTCCTCTTCATATTCCGGTTCTGCAGTCAAAGTATCAACTCACATAAGCAAGTCCCAGAACATGAACAGTCTATTTTTTACTTCCTTCTCCCATATAGCACATCTAGGTCATATAATAGTATGGTGTTGTAAAATGCATTAAGGAAATTATAAACGTGAGATAATGAGAAAAGGAAGATCCTTAACACAACCTGAGGACCGCAATCTTTTAGATGATTGAGTTGATTTCTTTCTGCTCCTCATCCTCGCTAGAGATAAATGATAACACAAGCTCATAATAAGTTAAGTCCACAAACACCAAAAGGTAACAAAAGAGAATACACAAATGTTCAATACCTAGTCTGAGAAATCTACGACGAAGAACATCATTAAATCTGGCTTCAGAAGCTTCTCCAATCCTCATACCGCTGAATACTCCCAAGTTATCAAAGAAATAACACTTGCAAGAAGCATTCGCTGGGAATAAATCACGATGAAAAGCACCTAAAATGACACAAAATGCATTTAGTAAAAAAGAGACCAGTCCAGTTATAGAAACATCTCGCAAACCCTTTTTCAAATTAAGAATCATTACTTTCAGCATCCTTGAGATCTTCATGAAGTTTGATAATCTCTTTCTTCCTCTCCTTAGCCTAATTTCAAAATCGAAAATCGAAAATCTCAAAGCTCCGTTTCACAACCGAGAAAAAAACACAACCACATGACCTAGATTTCTAAAATCCGAACAGAAATCGAAATGGAGCCCTAGAAATTCTAAGATAGTTGCGAAGAGTAACGAGAAGGTTTAAACCCCAAATACAGAACAAATCGAGAAGTGATTCACCTTCTGTTTCCAGCGAAGAGCATCAGTTTCAGAGGGAACATCACAACGGGAAGTAGAAGACGATTGACGATTCTGGATCTTCGATCGGAGTAGAGAAACAGCGATCGCTAGTCTCAGCGACTCCTCCTTCTCCGTCTGATGATTTGCTTCAGCTACGCTCATACTCTTTTTTTTTTGTGTTCAAAAATCAAAAATTAGACCCAAAAAAAATGTTTTAATTTTCGGGATAATAATGATTTCTCTGTCCTGCGCGGGAGAAGCTTTTGTGACGCTTTACAAAGCCCAATCCGGCCCATTAGGGCTCAAGTATAATTACGAAATATTTCAGAAAAACCCTCAGATTTTTCATTATTTGCAGACCAATTCCGATTTTACTTGCAGAAACCGGAAAAATTCGAACTTTGTTTAACAATGTCCCTTATAATTTAGCTTTAGATAAGAGAAAGACGATGATCAAACATGTTCAATGTAATTATCTGAATCGACCAGTTTATAAGGGGTCTCAAAGTCTCAACAACAATCAACTGAGTAAAATATAAACTGAGACCGTAAAACAAAAATGCAAAGGTCAAACAAAAGTCACAGAAGAAGAATACAAAAAAAAAAGGAACATGATACATTCCCACAGAGCTTAAGAGAAGAGACAAAACTATTTTTTCTTTTATGAGTTTCTGAGAATCCTTTTCTCCTCCTCCTTCAAGCTTACAACACAACATTTCATCGCACAAGCCTCAACCCAGAGAGCAAAAATCGTAGAGCAATGATTAAACTTTTACAGATTCTGACAAGCCTTAACGTCTGCTGCTTGTGAGGCCAACAGGGACTTCCCCTGTTCACTTGACTCCAATATGCGTACAGCTGCATCGACCACCATCTTCTGGAACCTATCGTCCTCCATCTTCCCTATAATTTCTCTAACCAATTTGAAATCCACACCACCAGCCAGAATCAACTTTCCTACAATCTCACCAAAGTTGTTTGGTGCCTTAGGGAGATCGATTCCAATGTCGTCCAGCAGAGCACCGTAAAGCAAGAACCCGGTTTCAAGATCCTTGGGTGTGACCACCTTCTTTGTTAACAAATACTCCAAGAGTTTGGCTATTGGCTCAACGACAGGTGGGCTTTTTTCAAGGGACAGTGATATTGCTTCCTTCACAAACTCTGCATGATATGAAGGCGACCCGAGCTCCTCTACACACTGCAGAGCTTCATCAAGAAGTCGAACATTGAAATATTCTTCGAGAAGCGACTTCGTTTTTCTTTGAAGCACTTCTTCGCTCAACTTGGGAGCACTAGGCTGGGGTTTCTCCACCGGAGTTGGTACAGTCAGAGATGCATATGACTGTGCTGGTGGTTCTGCTGCCATGGTAACTGGGCGTGAAACTGAACCACTTCCCTGCAACAAGGCGCTTGTCTTGCCACTAATAATGCCGCTGCTGCCTTGAGGTAAGAGCCTCGTGTTCATTGAGGCCGACTTGTTCACTGCTGGAGAATGCAGATGTCCTGGCCCATCGCGTCTAGACATTGATC
This sequence comes from Camelina hispida, assembly GCA_023657505.1. Lineage (NCBI taxonomy): Eukaryota > Viridiplantae > Streptophyta > Magnoliopsida > Brassicales > Brassicaceae > Camelina > Camelina hispida. The sequence continues at coordinate 28,740,892 of CP094636.1, read as the reverse complement.
TTGTCCGGGGTACCTCCCAGTTATCATTGTCCACCCCGGGCATCCCAGGCATCCTTCGCGTCCCAGGCATACCAGGCATCAAACCACCCGCACCAGGCCGCCCACCAGGGTAGACAGGGCCAGGGCTCACAGGCCCACCACCAGAAACAATACCCCTTCTCATATTTGCAGTGGCACCAGGTCGGAGACCAAGATTCTTCTCCGCCTCAGTATGGATTTCGCTTATAGTTCTTGCTTTCATCTGCACAAGTAATGCAAATTGAACATCAAAACCTCTACACGATGGACCAACAAACAAGTCTCAACCTTGTAACTCATAAAACTGAGGCATTCTCAGATTTTAAAGTCAGGATTACCTCTTCCCGCCTAGGAACCCAGCCATTGGAGCGCATGTCGATGATATTCTGAACCATGAATCTCAGACGCAGTTCCAACTGAGGATTCTTTGACAGATCCTGTAAGCGTCTGAAATATACATCATTGATCCGTTTTGACTTCATGTTTCCGTCAAGTTGTTTGCCAATAGTTTTGAAGAAATGACAAATAGCTTCGACATTTTCCTCTGCTGGACAAGCTTTCTCATCGGTCCCCAGAAGCTCCTGTGCTCAGACCAAATAAATAAAGGTTAATGCTAGATACCAAAAAAAAAGTTGTCTAACGAAATGTATAAACGTATAGGTGTTAACCTGAACAATGTGATGAACAATCTTTTCTGGAACCATCTTCTGCTTTAAAAGCTCTCCGATCAAACGAATATTTCCTAGAGTCTTGAGCTTCAACAATTTTTCTTTGTCATTCCGCTCAGCCTCCTGATTTGGAGCACTCATCTGTCTAAGCTCCTCCCTCAACTCCGCAGCTCCCTCAAATGCCTCTTGACAGATATTCAGCAGAACCCTCTTAAATGTGATCTCCTTATCCCCAGGCTCTTCAGGTGGGAAGGTGGGCAGCTTGTCATTGATATCAGAGCACAATTTCGCGTACATATGGCAAAAGGTCGGCTCAAGGACAGCTTTGTCAAAAATAAGAGTAATCACACCCTACAAACAAAACAAAAGAACACTGGTTAGCTAAACGAACAGCCTAGATGATTCAAACAAGACTTTATCTATGCTTGAGAGTTGAGACATAGAGCACACCTTCAGGATATCAGCAGATGTGATGCCAGAGTCAATAAGTTGGCCCTTAAGAAGATCATACTTTTCAGGGGTAAGCTTGTTCAGTATCCTGGACAAACAAAGTATATCCTTGTAAGTGTGCAATTTTGATTTAAAGATTTCATGTTGGCAGTAAGAGAATACAATGCAAAAGTCTAGACAACAAATAACTGTCTCAACGGCATTACCCTTTCACAGTCTTCAGAACACGATCGTTTTCGGAAAGATTTCCTCTTCTAGCTGACCAAGGCACTTCTGCTTTGACGAGGACAGGAGCTGGTCCACCCTGGTTCTACACGATATACAAATACAAATAAGTAAGAAAAATAGGAAATCATGCCAGACTGTAAAAGACCAAAAGAGGGAAAAAAACATTAATTTATTGATCAATTACCCCTCTGTTGGATGGTATTTGTCCCCTTGAAAACTGGGAATTAGGTTGGTCTTGACGATTAAATTGACTTGCTTCGACATATCTGGAGTCTCTAGTCTCACGGAGATTATCCCACGACCTTGCCTCCCCAGAGGGTGGAGGTTGAGTCGTACGGCTACGCCAATCGCGAGAGTCTGGCTCAGAGAAGCGACTTGCAGACTGAACCGGAGCCTGGATCATTAAGATATTAAATCTGTGTTAAAACTTAAAAACTCATGAAACTTCATGATAGAGGAAACAATACAAAAGTTACGTTTCAACAAAACTATACCAAATTGGTTACGACGCTTTCCCCACGTGGCCAAGTCTCTACCTCCCCAAACAGTTCTACTGCAGTTTCCCGTTGGACTCTCAGAATTTCATCAGAGAGTTGAGTAGTCTGTACGTATGCAGAGATGTCAGCTACCTCAAATAACAAAGAACAAATACGAACAGCAGAAACTATACTTTTTAACTGAGATAATCACCTCTTTAAGTTCCAGGAGCTGCTCACGGCTGTACTTCACACGTTCACGGCCATCGAACCTCGAGTCTCCACCCTGAAACAAAAGCATAACCCAGGATAAAAAATCTTCATTAACTAACAATCAATACACAAAACCATATAAGAAGCGACATACAAAGGAGACAAAGAACCACAGATACTCAGTACAAAACTAAGATAGGAACAACCCGTGAATCAAAAGGCCAACATGATTGAGGTACTAATAAAATGTCAGTAGGTCCTTTATGAGCAAGTAGCAGCTAATAAAATGCCCACCTAAAAGCCTACATCTCATTATACGTCCATATTTACAGCAGCTACACATACTTGTGTGCGCCACTAAGAATCAGGACAAACAAATTGCGTGCATCAATCGTATATGCATATATTACCTATAAATTCAATTATGTATGTTGCAAGACACGTGATTCTATGTGGTCGGGAAGCAACCAAAATCCAACATGAGCTCAGTAGTAATTTAATAACACGGTGTAATGAAACTCGCAAATCAATAAGCTTTCAGATAATTCAGATATTTTAGACAACCAAATCAACAAAATACCAAAGATTGCAATTCCAAACCAAAAAGCTGCTGATTGCTATAAACCGGTAAAATTGGATCAAGTTCAGCTCAGGTGTCTTAACAAAACCATATCCAGACAGAACAAGAAGAGCTAGATCCAAATAATACAGAGGGGGAGCTTGGCGTCGAGAAATGAGGGGTACCTTGAAGGGAAAAGAGGAAGCAGGAGCACCACCATGAGGACGAAGGAGAGGTAGATCCGAAGAGGAAAGAGAGCCAAAAGAGAGAGACGAAGAAGAAGAAGAGGAACCAAAGAGTCTGTTTCCTCGACCGCCACCAGGTCTCAAGCTCAGCACCGTTTGATCGCCCTGCTGCATACCTCGATCTAAACAGCCTAGATCGAACCGAATCTCACCACAAAAAAAAGAGCTAAAGGTAGAAGCTTTTTTCAGCGATAGATGAATCGCTGAATCCGAGAAATCGACTGAGAGGAGGGATCGGCTTTGTGGGTCTCTCTCTCTCTCTCCTGCCGTTAGCAAAGAAGAGAAGAGAAAAGTGTTGAGATTGAGAAGAAGAAGAAGAAGAAGAAGAAGTCGAGAAGGAGACACAATCCCTTCTCTTTATTAGGGTCTTATTCCTTTTTTTTTCTTTTACCGGAACCAGACACACTTATGGCCTTAACGTTTTTGGTCAATTAAGTTACAGTTGTGTCCTTTGCTTTTGTTTTGTTGTCTCTTTTGTTTCGTCACACTCATTGGTTTTTCCGTCATTATGTACTTTCTTAGCTTTTATCACAAGAGTATAAAAATCATTCCTCGTCCACACCACAATGTCAAAGGGTAATTAATGGAGCTCCCTCCCTCAGCTTTGTGTTTGCTGCAGATCTAGCTCATTGTTATTAATTCACTGAGGCAGTGAAAGATACGAGTCTGTTATTATTACTTCATTGAAAAAAAACTAAATCATCTTGCAAGTTGCAATCAAACTTCCACATCTCAATATCTTTTTACTTACAACAATTGTCTGTAACAACTAAAAGAAGCGGTTGACACAACAGGACACAAAGAAATAGCTTCCGGCGTTTATAGCTTCTTCCTTCCCTTGTGTTTGAATCAACTCTTCATGAAATTGAGAAGTCGGTGGGCTGCGCAATGTTGACATCCTCAAACTCGTTATCATCTGCAGAAGAAAGAATGGAGGTGCATTCATCAAAGCCGTTCATAGCTTTCTATATCTAGAAGACTAGAATGCAATACAGCATGGGAGGCTAATTGATGGGATATAAACAGGAATCAGGTTCAACTAGATATACATCCACAAATGTTTTAAAGAGTTCAACCTTTCAATAGGATGGACACAAATCAATGAAGTTTAAAGTTTTCAGAAACCAAAGAAACATATAAAAATAACTAGTTAAGTAAGATGCATGATCCATTACCACATTTCTATAAACCAACAAGGAGTTGACATTATCAGAATAAGATAAAAGGGGTAAAGAGCTGAGGTATAAGTACCTTTCCTCAAAGCCAGAGCCACGACTGCATCATTCTCAACCTGAAAAAAACAAGCAAAAGAAACAACCTTATCTAACTTTAAATACGCAAATGGTGGCAATGTCCACACACCTAAGATGGTTGCTCTTCATTAAACTTGAACAAGAAGTGTTTATTCATTCCCTAACATTGGCAGGAAAGATAAAATAAAATAGATGATACAGTCAAAACGTTTGATACCTTCTGATCCGCTAAAGTCTTTGAGTCTTCTAATATTTCTTCAGTAGACATTAAAACGAGACGCTGCTTGCTAACTGGTTGCTCAATGAGGGCAAACAGTTTTTGCTTAACATCCAAACCAGTCTCAGTTGGATCACATTGGATAAAGTAAGTTGTTTTCATGCGCTTCACACGAATGTACATCGCCTGCAAAAACAAGATTACACAGACTAATCAATAATACAACCAACATGCGCCAAAATCTAGTCTTTCTTCGATTGATTAAAGCAAAAAAATATTCACTTTCCCGGTACTATAAGCGAAGAATGATCAAATAAAGATTGAATGAACTAAGAACAATCAAACTGAAGCAACGAAGTAGAAACATACCATGGCAAGACAAGGATGAACAATTCACTCTTCTTCCGCTGCCGATTTCCGATCAAAATCTGTTACCCAGATGCCAGAAAAGATAAATTACTAGACTTTAAGCGACAATTCACAAACCCCAAAAGAGTGAATTTAGAAAAACAGATGATCTTGTTATCCCCCAAATCTGTTATCCTTTTGGATATTCAAGAGAAAAAGAAAAAAGATTATTCAAAACTTACAGACTCAGATAAGAAAGAAATCGAATGACCTAAATCGATTAAGGTTGAATCAGTGACCACAAGAATGGAAAATCTCAAGTTGGCCTTTTTATTTTACGATCTATCAATGTAAAAGCTCTCTGACTTCAACCCTACATACAAGGAAGGTGTGAAGAAAAAAAAAACTCTAGGCCTCCTCGTAGCTAAACTCACTGAAAGATAAAGAGGGTTCGTTTTGGTTTAGTTCGGTTTATTAATCTCACACCTAACTAATTGATTATCATGCTACAATACAATTAGAATTGGACTGATGGGCCTAGAAACTGTACTAGTGAAATTAGGCCCAAAGGACGTGTGTGGAAATAATACTTCGTCTTCTTGTCAGGAGTGAGTAATAATGATGCGAAGCAGAGCAAGTTGCGATTCCCGATGATGATCTCTCAATTCGTTTGTTCCCCGAAGCCCGTCGCCGGCTTCTCGCCGGAGATGACAGTAAACACTTGGAATTTCGCCTCTCTCTCCCTCTTTCAATGTTCTTCAGGATATGGCTTTCGATTCCCGCATAAGTCGAAACGAGAAAGAAGGATTCTTATGTCTTCTGGTTCGACATTTGCTTTCCTTGGTTTAACTCTATTGGCTTCTTCGGTTGTCTTTTGGATTGCAATTAGTGGATGTATTTGTTAAAAGCGCTTTGTGATGTTTAACCACTGTACATTATCCTTAGAAAGAGAGAGATCACTTTTTTTATCGTTAAATTTTCCTAAGTGTTTTCAGTTTTGATGTCAAATTCAAAAAAAATTTTGATAATGCGTTGAGAAATTTGAATATTTTTTTGAACAGATTCAAGCTCTCAGTCCTGGAATGTTCCTGTTCTATCTAGCTCTGAGGTATTTGTTATCTATGTTTTCCATAGTGTTTCTTTGCTCTTCCATGTCTGTTAAAGATTATGTTGAACCCTTGACAACGATACTAATTTGTTAGCTAGATATGTTCATTGACACAACTAGACTGTTCTGAGTTTCGTCAATGATATATTATATATGCCAGCAGGTCATGAATGATCGAGATATTGTTTTGTTATCTGTTTAGGTTTAGAGGCCTTGATTTGATTGATTGCGTATCAGTGAACTATGTTTGGTGTCAAAGGTTATTGAGAAGCTAAAACAAGCAAGAGGAGGAGAACAGTTTCTGGCAATGTACTCAAGTGTTGTTGACGGAATAACAACCGATCCTGCAGCGATGGTTCTTCCATTGGATGATCACATGGTTCACCGAGGTCATGGAGTCTTTGACACTGCCACGATCATCAATGGGTTAGTCACTTTGAGCCATAACTTACTTTTTTCAACCTTAACTAGTGTTATTTCTCAATCATCTGAGTTTCACTTGTTGCCCTGCCACCAAGCAGGTACCTTTATGAATTGGATCAGCACCTTGACCGTATCATACGGTCTGCATCAATGGCTAAGATCCCACTTCCATTCCATCGACAATATATAAGAAGAATCCTCATCCAAACCGTGAGCGTTTCTGGGTGTAGAGATGGGTCTTTAAGATACTGGCTCTCTGCAGGCCCAGGGGATTTCCTCCTATCTCCATCTCACTCTCGCGAACCAACTCTCTACGCTATTGTGATAAAAACGAACTTGAACACTAACCCAAAAGGTGTCAAGGTAGTGACCTCGTCCATCCCAATAAAGCCTCCAGAGTTTGCCACAGTGAAAAGCGTTAACTACCTCCCTAACGTGCTCTCACAAATGGAGGCTGAGGCTAAGGGAGCTTATGCTGGTATTTGGGTTGATAAAGATGGGTTTATCGCTGAAGGTCCGAACATGAATGTTGCATTTGTTGTTAATGGTGGTAAGGAGCTTGTAATGCCGCGGTTTGATAACGTTTTGAGCGGATGCACAGCAAAGAGAACACTTACACTTGCTGAACAGCTGGTAAACAAGGGAATGCTTAAAAGTGTGAAAGTAATGAATGTGACAGTAGAAGATGGGAAGAAAGCAGATGAGATGATGCTTATTGGGAGTGGAGTTCTCATCAAACCTGTGATTCAATGGGATGGAGAATTTATTGGGGATGGTAAGATCAGCATATAAACATTTGAAAGCTTCACTCTTGAGTATCTTAATCTACTCTGAAATTGCTTACATGATGGGTCTCTTGTTTGTCTGACTCAGGAAAAGAAGGTCCTATAGCAAAGGCGCTTTTGGATCTCTTGCTCGAAGATATGAGCTCTGGTCCATCTTCCGTTCGTGTTTGTGTTCCTTACTGACCCCATCACTCTCTTTGTTCATCAAAGACAATAAGTTGTGGTCTTTTTCGAGCTTTGCTGTTATTGTAAGTTGAAGGTTGATTGGCTCACGATTCCATGTATCTATCTTTGTAAAGGTTTCTTTTATCACTTGTGAATTTTGATTAGATCCATTCCCTACAATTTTTTGTTCCTTCTTTATTTTGAAAGTTAAAAACAAGTACTAAAAAAAGCAATTTTATATTGTCCACAAAAAAATAAAATAGTAAAGAGCTTTTTTATATTCTTCTCCTTCTTCAGTCTCCACGTTTATTTAGCTGAGATAAGCTCAGGTAAACCGAGGGAGTCGTGTTTTTAGGCACGTATCTGGATTTTTGGTAAAGTAGGAGCCTTAGTGAATAGTGATTGTGGATCAAAAATGAAGATTTGGGTAAAGCAAACTACGATCGTGAAGCCAGCTAAAGCAACGCCTACACATAGTTTATGGCTTTCCAATTTGGACCTGATACAAGTAAGGTTTCACATGGGCACACTCTACTTCTTCAATCCTTGTTCCTCCTCCAATCTTCCCAACACTCAACTCCTCATCGATGCTCTGAGAAAGGTTCTTGTCCTCTTCTATCCTGCCGCCGGAAGACTCCAAAGAGGTAAGAGTTGAAAACGCGTCATTCTTCTTCCTTTTTGGTCTAAGGATCCATTTAGCTGCTGGGTTTGACAATAATTCATATTTTGTTTTCTGAATGATGAAACCCTGTACTGTATTTGGCTTTCTTTAATGATCTATGATCGCAGATAAGAATGGGAGGTTGGAGGTCCGATGCAATGGAGAAGGAGTTATGTTTGTGGAGGCTGAGACTGATTCTACTGTACAAGACATTGGGTTACTCACTCAAAGTTTGGATCTTTCTGAACTAGTACCTACTATTGACTACTCAGGAGATATCTCCTCCTTCCCTCTTGTTCTCTTTCAGGTAATCTTTCGTCATCTGCATGTTAACAACACTTAGTTACTTATGGATTATGGTATACTCTTGGTTAGTAGTTAAGGTTCAGGGTTTAAGCAGAGAGACTTGTTGTTTCTGTCAATTGTCATGAATTGAACCATTAGTTAACGCAGACTATAAACCTGAAACGTCTTTCTTTATTATCATCACATGTTATTATAATGCATAGACCACAACATGCATATGGACCTAAACGAATGTCTAACAGATAGGTATTTGATATTCTGCAAGGTCACCTATTTCAAATGTGGAGCGATCTGTGTTGGAAGTTCAATACACCATACATTCGGGGATGGTACTTCTCTTGGGTATATCATGGAAGCATGGTCTCAAACTGCTCGAGGACTTCCAGTTAAGCTAACACCGTTCTTCGACCGCACTGTTCTTTGTGCACGGGAGCCTCCCTGTCCTGTCTTTACTCACACTGAATACCAACCACCCCCGTTTCACAATCCTCCGATGAAATCCTTGGCTTATAGATCAAATCCTGAATCTGATTCTGCAATTGCCATTCTCAAGCTCACACGTCTTCAACTGAAAGCTCTTAAAGCAAAGGCAGAGATTGCTGATAGTAAATTCAGTACTTATGAAGTTCTGGTGGCCCATATCTGGCGTTGTGCTTGCTTTGTAAATGAAGGTATTGAGTTGACCTTATTGGATAAACTTTTAGGAAGTTAAAAGGTTAAAACGTCTTTAAATTACATGAGACTTTCCACTAAGTGGCTCAGCTCTTAGTCTTTATACTTATCCAACAAAGGGTCTCACTTTCCACTTCTTCTTTTTCAACTCACAGATTTAAGTGAAAAAGACTTGACGAGATTGCATATCATAATTGATGGGAGATCAAGACTACAACCGAAGCTTCCGGAAAGATACATTGGGAACACTCTCTTTCATGCTCGACCGGTATCACTGTTGGGTGATTTTCGCAGAGAGCGTTTCAGTAGAACAGTGGAGAGAGTTCACGGAGAAATAAGGAAAATGGACAACACGTACTTGAGATCAGCAATAGACTACTTGGAGAGACATCATGGTCTCGATCACTTAGTTCCAAGGGAAGGGAATCCGATCTTCAGCTGCGCAGCAAACTTCTGCATCGTCAGTCTAACGAAGCAGATGGCATCTGAACTGGATTTTGGATGGGGAAGGGCCTTCTACGAGAGAGGTTCACATATGAATGAAGGGAAAGGATTTGTATTTGGGAGCACAGACGAAGAAGGGAGCTTGATAGTGACCATGTGCTTGAAGAAGACTCAGCTTGGTAAGTTTCAGAAACTGTTCTATGACTTTCTTAATGTGTCTGCGTTGTGAAGGTTTGACAGAGAGACGGCAGGAATGTATACTATTTGTTTTCTTATTTCTATATCCCACATCGGTAACTTCAGCTGTGTTCTAAACTTGAGAAGTAGTATAAATAAAGCAGCTACGGGTCCTAACAAATCATACCTTTCTCGGCCTTTTGGCTAAGATCAAGTGTAGTATCTGTTCTTATCAGTTTAATATCTGATATGTGGGCCATCGGCTCACACGATATTAACTCAATTTTTTAAGGGAGAAAGCCCATTAAGATAGCTTGCTATCTGGGCTTTCGCGAGTCGCCCATGCGTTGCACTACTGCAAGGGCCTGGCTCATCCCGCCAGTTAACCAGTTCAATTTTTAAACAACCAATTAATTAGAATCTGATAAGCATTAATTAAATCGTAAATCTGATAATTAATCTGAGATCATGTCGGCAGAAACATGTTAGGTCCAACAATAAAATACAATTATTTAAAGTACATTTTAATTTACTTTGATTAGATTTAAAAATTTGCAAAAGTTGTCGTATGCACGTTGATAGGTCCAAAGTATTCGATTGGGACTAAACGGCAATAACTCTATCTATCTGGTCGGCTTCAAGAGCTTTCGTTGTCGTCGATCTGACTTGTCCGATTCGGTGGCAATTTAATCGGAAAAATTCACATCCGCTTCCCACCGCCGCGTCAATTCAAAACAAACCTCCACCGCCTCCTAAATCATAAAGCACATTGTGATCAAAAGATCAAAAAAGAGACTTTTTGGGAATTTTTGATTTTCGAAAAAAATGGTGGAGAGAACGACGAGTTTGGGGGTGGGAGGAAACAATGGAGAATTCTCAGGGGTAAGAGAAACGATGTGGGCACAACAAGAGCTTCTTCAAAAGATCAACCAAGAGCTTGACGCTGAACGTGAAGCTTCTTCATCTGCAGCGAGCGAGGCTTTATCTATGATCCTAAGGCTTCAAGGTGAGAAAGCTGCGTTGGAGATGGAAGCTAGTCAGTACAAGAGAATGGCTGAGGAGAAAATGTGTCACGCAGAGACTTCTCTTGCGCTTTTCGAAGATCTGATTTATCAGAAGGAAATGGAGATTGCGTCTCTTGGTTTCCAGGTTCAGGCTTATAGGTGTAAACTACTTAGCCTTGGTTGCTCTGATCCTGCTGTGATTGAGAACAGGTTCCCTGAAAATCTCATCTTTTACGGTGATACCTCTCGTGGGAATCAAAAAACCAAGATGAAGAGAAATCTATCGGTAATTAAAAAGTTTTGAGATTTTTGGTTATAACTGAAAACTATATAAAGCTTTCTGTTTTAATGGTTTTTGAAGACATTGTTAGATCAAAACATAAGCTAAAGGTTATGTATTTTTGTGTTCTGTTGTAGAGTCCATTTGATGGGATACCTAGTGAAAGAAGCATGCTTTTGTCTGATGTGAGTGGTGAAAGCTTTGAAGAGAAGAAAGGTCTTGTTGTTGAGAGTTCTTTATCTCCTCGTGAAGATTTGAATGCTTATTGGGATCAGATCAGGAGAATAGATGAGCATGTTAAAGAGATTTCAGATTCAAGAGAGGTTCAGAAGGAAACTAGATTCCCTTTGCTTAGGCGTGAGTCTTTGTCACATGCGTTGGTTTCACAGGTTAGCAATACTATCCTTGAGTCAGCTAAGACTGATGTCAGTGCGATAATGGAGATGATGAAGAACCCTGAAAGATACTCTGTGAAAGACACTTCTTTAGAGACACCGATTCTGTCTCCCAAGAATGTTCAAGACATCTTTGAGGTTCCTAGGACGACGAAGGAAAGCCTTACAATCATCTCGGAAGAAGAGGTAGAAGAAGAAAGAAATGTAAGTCAATCATTGCCAAGTGAACTTTAATCTTCTTTTGCTTACGTGATTTGATCAGGTGATAATGCTGAGAATCACAGGTTAGAGGCAAGATGGTGAGTAGTAGTAATTACGAAAGAAGAGGAGTGAGTAGGCCGCCAAGAGATACGAGTATCAAGGGTGAACATTTGAGTTTGCTTAAGGAGATTAGAGAACAGCTTAATGTAATGCAGTCAGAGATGAGAAGCTTAAGATCAGAACTTCATCAATCTAAAACTGTGTATCATGTAGAAGAGGATCGAGCCCTTAACTCAATTCAAGAGGTAAATCATTCATTCTTCTTGCTACTTTGGTAAGGATGCCTAAATGATATTTGAAAACTAAAAGCATGTTGTCTGTTTCTTGAAACAGGCAATGCTTCACTTCTGGCTTTAGAAGCTACAATGCGGCGTTGGTTCTAGTTTTCCATTCAGACCAATATGTAAATGTTACTTAACCTTTCAAGACGATTGAAGGGGATGTAAAAAAAATCTTTCTTGATTGATTTCAGAGTAACACTCTGGTATTTGTATGTAACTCCATTGGCATTGTGAAAACAAAACTTTAAAGTATTTGAAACAAAAATCAACAAGGGGATAGGATTTTGTAGTTTAATGATTCAGCTAATGCAGAAAACACAAGTAGGATCTTTAGAATGGTTATCAATATCAAGAGTTGTGCCTTTTAAACACTTGAAGTGATAGACATGACCACAAGACAACACACACGCCTCTTGTAAGCTGCGCAAGGAAACATTAGGCCTTTCTGGATCCCTAGCAAGATCTCTCTGGCATAAGTCGCACGAATGTCCAACTTCCTCAACAGAAAACACTGTGTCAAGCTCTGCAAAACCCCAAAAAAAACTTCTTCAACACAAGAGAAAGGGGATGGGATATCAAACGAATGGTTCAAAGTTTAGGATACCGTCGCGAATATGTGGCGACGGTTGACTCGGAACTTGGAGAGGCTTGGTAGTCGTCTTGAGAATTTGTTTGATTTCTTTGTAGATGTTTTGAACATCAGGTGAAGTTTCTGCGGATGTTCCTGACGTTTGAAACGCTGAAGTGATTTCATCAACGCTCTGTTGAAACTCTAAGAGCAAATCCTTATTCGTGTCTCGAGTTTTCTCACCATCCACTTTTTCTTTGGAACCCATAAGTTCCTACTCAAGCACACACACACACACACACAGGAAGACGAAACGTCTGTAATAGACTAATAGTAAAATAGCAAAGTCAAGCTTTGTTTGACTAAATTATATGCAAAAAAAAAGGGTTCGTCAAAGAGAATTTGAAACTTGTGTAGGAAGATATTAGGTTTTGTCAAAGCAAGTACAATTAGGGTTTAACCAGGAATTAAAAGTCCATCACCATTAGAAAAAATTGTACGAAATTCCCAAACAAAATTGTTATTAATAATAACTTAGTCAACAGAAATCGAAATCGGAAGAACGCAAAAACAAAAACCTAAAGATTTGACGGACCTGTGTATTCGACTCGCTATGTCAAAGAGGAAGACTTTAGAATTTAGATTTTCATCTTCTGTACTTATTAGTATTTTTGCTTTGGAGTGTTTGCTTTGAATATTTTCTAAAAGCGATAATCATGAACTTATTGTTACGAGATACTATAAAATCGAAGCTATATAATACATTTAATTATAAACGTCAAAAAGTAATCATATTTCCCAAATTTAACTTATTTTTTGAGTAAGAGTTTTGTCTCGAATTGGAGTTCCTTTAGTGAACCAAAATTGGAAGCATAAATTTTCCATTTATTTGCTAATGAAGTTAAATTTATTAACATTTATTTCGTCTCATATTTAGCTTTACAAAACTATGTACTAGTGGTCTTCAGACACCATGTGGACTTTGATTGTCTCATCATCAAGATTTATGGATGAACCAGCCTAGTTCAAAGAGGACCCAGGAAAGTCCCACTCTCCCTCTGCTCGTTCCACTTCTCAACCTGCGATAAGATATATACACGGAGACACACATTGTTGATGGATGAATCACAAAGTAGAGAGCAATGTGATTTGTGTATCAAGCAAAAGACTAATGGAGGACCCCAACCCATTCTCCAGGACAGAGGACGCGGTAATACTTGGCAAACCTTTCGCAGTCATTAGACTCCTCGCCTTTTGCAGTTGTACAGCTGCATAAGGATCTTTTAATGTCAACAAGAGATTTAAAATAAAATAAAATAAAAGTGATGATTGATGGCCTAAAGAGGAGGAGCAAAGACGTACCTGTGGAACTCGATGTACTGAGTAAAACAGTGCCTGGTTTGGTTTGTTGTAGGGAATCGGAAATCAGCAAGAGCAGTTTTCAGTTCAATCTAATTTAGTACAAAAAACAAAAAGGTCAGACACAAATGTGAAGACACTTAATTTGTTTTTTCTTGGAATCAACGAACCAAACAAAGAATCAAAAAGGAAAACACTTACAACATTGAACACCAATGGTGAATACTTGTTGCCTCTATAAAAAAAATCACAACCTCATCCTATTTTATACTCTATTACTAAACTAGCTCATATAAGATACCATCATCTGAATCCGAAGAATCATCTCTAGTACCAATACGGCTTAAAGCTTGTTCCTTTTTTACCAAAATTGAATTGACAAGTTTTATAAGCTTCTACGGAAGGAACAGATAGATGGTAATGAAGGTATCAAAATTGATCTTGTTGGAAGAACTTTCTTAGGGCATGTGCATTGGTTAGGACTGATATTTGGTCCTTCAAATATTTTATTCCTATTTTCAGAGTTTCTTAAGTTTTGTATTAGCATTGGTGTCCTTCAGAGTTTGGTCCTTCATAGTATTTTTAATTAAAAAAATTAATTATTTACAAAGTTACAAAATTACAACAACAATAAGAGTGAGAGCGAGTAGAGGCAGTCCCATTCACTCTTCAGCGGTGACAACACTGATCTCACCTCTCTCAAGCAAATCATAGAAAGATCTGGTTTTCCTCTACTCATTCCAATGGTGCATCTTCCAGAGACCACCAGCAGCTAAACCAAGTGCCAAACCAATAACTAATTCCTTGACAACACTCGGGCCTTTCAGTGTGGTATGCGCAACCTTGTGTCCTGCCATTTCTTCTCAACCTACCACAAGTTTTATTAAGCATCCATTTCTTCTTTAAAGTATCTTTGGACGTTGAATGGAGAAAAGGTTTGCTCTACTGTAAGATTTTAAAATTACAGTGATACAATACAAAGTTCTTTCAGTAAACAGAACGGACCTGAATCTGGTTGTCTGTGATCAGGGATTCTAGTTCCTTCTCTAGACCAGAGACACTGGTCTTGAATGCATCAGCCATCCTGCTCAAATCAACAGACACAAATGGCAGTGTGTACTGGATCAGTGCCTTCTTCCTTATCTGATCATACAACAGAGACTACCATCTAAACAATCTGAATGTCCATCGATAGAAAAACTTGAAAAACAAAACAAAACATACAACAGAGACTACCATTTAAACAATGTTGTAACACCAACAACTCCGATCGTTCACCACAGAGATCTACCATACAGCATTGTAGTTTGTACATTGATCCATAACCAATAAATGGCAGCTTTGCAGCTTTACCTCACTGAAGATCATATCTCTATTCCTCCTGAGAAGCTCCAATACCTAATCACACACACACACACACAATTAATTCTGATTTCAACTATCTACAATTTCACTCAACTAAATCTGCAAAGGGAATCACAAACCCGTTTGATCTCGTTAACGTATTTGAGATCTTCAGGATCGACTTCTCCTTCTTCGTATACATCTTCATATTCCCTCGGTATCTTGCATCCTTCCAGTAGCATTTCGATTCCATCGGTATTCTTCCATAACAGCCCCTCTTTCTTTGTCCAAATCTTCCTTCGAGACTCGAATCTAAACAAACCAAAAACAATGAAACAGATTTCAGACAGACCAAAAACAATGAAACAAATAAAAATGGAGATAACAATTCAGGCTTATCAACAGGACAAACAATTCATAGATAGTGATCAAATAAATCAACAATTCGACTCAGAACAAAAGAGAGAACCCTAAAACAAATCAATTCAACAGTAAATTCAATTCATCAACGAAGAAGGCAATCAAATTCAAATGTCGTCAAAATCGAAGAAGAAGAGCTAACCCGACTGTAACGGCGAGAGCAAATTCCTCAAGACCTTCTTCGAGCTCTCTCCCGCAATCAAATCCAAGAATCTCTCTTTTTCTCTCTGTCTCTCTCTGCCTCACTCTGTCAAAATCAAATTTGTTTATCGAAACAGAGCACAAAACCAATTCTTCTCCCTTCGGAGAGAAAACAAATAAACAAGAAAGTTTCGATTTTTTAGGGTAGGGCACGTGTAATGAAGGACGGAGAAAAATCGTCCCATTTTAAGAAACGTATCTTTGATAATTGTCTAATTTCTATTTAAATTTTAATTTTTTTTCCCGAAGGACGCATCAAATACATGCCGATGCACATGCTCTTAGTTCCAGGGACGGCGGGAATGGAAACCATCTCAATTGTTTTCTTATTTCTATATCCCACATCGGTAACTTCAGCTGTGTTCTAGACTTGAGAAGTAGTATAAATAAAGCGGCTACGGTTCTTAGCAAATCATACCTTTCTCGGCCTTTTGGCTAAGATCAAGTGTAGTATCTGTTCTTATCAGTTTAATATCTGATATGTGGGCCATCGGCTCACACGATATTAACTCAATTTTTTAAGGGAGAAAGCCCATTAAGATAGCTTGCTATCTGGGCTTTCACGAGTCGCCCATGTGTTGCACTATTGCAAGGGCCCGGCTCATCCCGCCAGTTAACCAGTCCAATTTTTAAACAACCAGTTAATATGAATCTGCAAACATTAATTCTTTAGGACAGAGGACGCGGTAATACTTGGCAAACCTTTCGCAGTCATTAGACTCCTCGCCTTTGGCGCCTTAGCGGTATAGAGAAGGATCTTTGAATGTCAACAAGAGATCAAAACTGATAAGGAGCAGTTTTCAGTTCAATCTAATCCAATACAAAAAAAGAGCAGAAACAATTGTGACGAAAAACACTAATGATAAGGTTTGTAAACACAAAAATCACTTAAATTTGTTTTTTATGGAATCAACGAACAAACAAAGAATCAAAAAGGAAAAGGCTTCAAGTAAGCATTCATTCATACAACACTAATGGTGAATGCAAAAGCATGCCCAAACCAAAAACCAATCTCAAATCTTCCAAAATTCTTAAACCTCTATAAAAATCACAACTTTTATACTGAATTACTAAACTAGCTCATGTGGCATTGCCAATGAACCCATCAGAAACCCTTAAGATTACCACGGACATAAAAAAAAAGTAACACATTATAAAATCAATTCGTCTCTGATACATTAGAAAATAGAAACCAATAGCCATCGAAGTTAACCATAGCACACAGAACCGCAGTACAATTCTCAGTAAGTTTCCTTTTACATCAGGTAACCTCCCTGTCAGATATCTTGGTCTCCCTCTGCTCACCAAGCGTATGTCACGAAACGACTATCTCCCTTTGATAGAGAGAATACGCTCTCGGATCTCCTCCTTGACGAGTAGGTTCTTATCTTTTGCGGGAAGGCTCCAGCTCATAAAATCAGTGCTTACAAGTCTCACAAGTCTCTGGCTCTCTGCTTTCCGGTTACCAAAACAGTGCATCACGGAGATTGAAAGTCTTTTCTCCGCTTTCCTTTGGTCTGGTCCATCACTCAACCCACGAAAAGCGAAGGTAGCTTGGCCTGAAGTTTGTAAGCCACGTAACGAAGGAGGTTTAGGTATTCGGTTGCTCTCTGAAACAAACACGGTCAGTATTTTAAAGCTTATTTGGAGGTTGCTATCGGCAAAGGACTCTCTATGGGTCAGTTGGTCTCGTACTACTCTTATTCGGGGTAAAACCTTGTGGTCAGTTAAGGGTACGACTTGCTCAGGCTCATGGATATGGCGCAAACTCTTGAAATATAGAGACAAAGCCATGTCTTTTCACAAAAAGGAAGTGCGATCAGGCTCAACAACTTCCTTCTGGTACGATGCTTGGTCCCCTCTCGGGAGGCTCATTGATTTACTAGGTCCCCGTGGCACAATTGATATGGGGATACCTCTGAAAAGCAATGTCGCTACAGCCCTGGCCAATCATCATCGACGACGGCATCGGACTCCTACACTCATACAGGTGGAGGATACGCTAGCTTCTTTTCGTTTAACTACGGGAGATGATGTTTCCCTTTGGCAAACAAAGTCAGGTGCATATAAGCCACACTTTTCATCACGTGATACTTGGCATTTGGTCAGGCAAACACTCCCGGTCTGTATGTGGTATAAAGCGGTCTGGTTCCAACACTCTACACCTAAATACTCTTTCATCACCTGGCTTGCGATTCGTAATCGTTTAGCAATAGGGGATCGAATGCTGAAATGGAACGGCTCTGCCAATGGAACATGTATATTCTGTGCGGCGACTATTGAAACACGAGACCACTTGTTCTTCACCTGCCCGTACTCCTCCCAGATTTGGTCAGCTCTTACAGAAAAGATTCTGGGACATCGTTACACAGTAAGTTGGGATTCACTTCTCACCATTCTTGTTACTTCAGCTCCACGTCTCAACGCTTTTGTGCTGCGATATACTTTCCAAGTCACCATACATAGTCTTTGGAGCGAACGGAATCGCCGGCGCCATGGAGACCCTGCGACACCGCACCGTACTCTTTCCGCTATGATTGATAAACATGTCCGGAACCGTCTGAATACTATGACTAGTATTCCGGCTTATGCTGATGGTCTCCAGTTTTGGTTCCAACACCACAGTTACTAGCTTTTTTCTATTGTTTCCAGAACCACTCTCTAAACATTTGGATTGAAGATGCATTTATTGTAACACAGCTTTTTGTTGAATATAATTTTACATTCATACAAAAAAAAAAAAATTGAATTCACCTCGTCTACTTTCATGGCTGATCTGATCAATGAATGAATCGGAGAATTTTAAACTGAGAACCGAATCATCTCAATGACTCAATCTAACTTTACTTTATTGGGCTTTCATGGGCCCAAAAATAAATTCTTCTTTCACAAAATTTGTTTTTTTAGGATTTATAAATTGATTTTGCTCAAAAAAAAAAAGGATTTATAAATTGATTGAAACCTAAAATTAAGGTCTTGAATTGCTGTGGATTTTAAAGGTGTTTTTGGTTTTAGATTTTTCAAAAATCTACTTTAAAGCCAATCAAGATTATGAAAAAATTGGTTTTTCTTAAAATTAGAGAATCCAGATTTTGTTGGGTTTTGGTAATTTACAAAGAAAAACTAAAATATATGTATGACTAGTTTTTCATTTTTAAACGTGATTTGAATTTTTTTTCTGTTTTTCTTTTTTTAATAAATTTTTAACACAAAATCTAAAAACCATAAACCAAAATCTAAAATCTAAAAACTAAAAACTAGAATTCAAAAACCACTTTAAAACTTGTAAACATTCATGGCCTAAGTCTTTTTTTTTTCTTTTCACAAAATTAGACACACCAATTTTTTCTCTTTCAAATCTTATTATATAAAGTTGGATTTCGAAAGTTAGCCATTAACATGATTTTGACATGTGTCAAGTTATCAATCTCAGATGTTGCCATGTGTAAAAGTTAATATTTATTAGAAGCAATTTGATTACAACAAAAAAAATATTAATAATATAAGAAGATAATTATCAAAAATTACAGAATTTATAATAAAATAAAAAGTTTTTTAAATAATTATAAGAAGATTATATATATATATATATATATATATATATATATATATATATCTATTTCATAAAATTAGAAATTATAATATTATTTAATTATTTTTAATTTTAAGTTATTCAGAAACACTACTTTCAACTTTGTTTAATTGGGAATTTATTTTTATTTGAAGGTAAAATTTTTCTTATTTTTTTAAACCAAAATTTTCTCCTACTTTCTCCATTTTCAGTTGGGAATAGGTAAGATTAATATATTGACCCAAAAAAATTAATATATGTGTCTACTTTTTTTAATAATCTAAAATTTATTGTAATATTTTTAGATAATTTTATTTAATTTATATTTTCATCTTTGAATTATTTGGGATTCAAATATTACCGTGCTTATAATTTTCTATTGGTTCTTTAATTATGTTAAATTAATTTTCTTCTAATTTCTCAACCTT
Organism: Camelina hispida; assembly: GCA_023657505.1. Lineage (NCBI taxonomy): Eukaryota > Viridiplantae > Streptophyta > Magnoliopsida > Brassicales > Brassicaceae > Camelina > Camelina hispida. The sequence goes on along the minus strand of CP094636.1, from coordinate 28,721,364 downwards.
GATTGATAAAGGTGGGCCCATTGACCGAGAGTGGACATGGGCTCACTAAGTATAGTGGTGGTTGAGGCATTACAGAGACAAATGCTACATCATGGTGTGTCAAAGATACTTCCACGAATACACTGAGAAATTTAACATTAGTTACTATCAAAAAAAATGTTGTGACGTTAGAAAAATGTTTTTACTTTCATTGGTTGTTGGAGCAAGCCATTTTGAGATAGCAAAAAGACGTGAACATGTTCTCTCCACACAGGAAGAAGGCAGAGCTGAGGTTCTCCCTATAGTGGAGAAGGTTGGACGTAAGGTTATCTCTCCAAGGGAGGAAGGTGGAGGAGGTTTAACACAATGTTATCTCCCCAAGGGAGGAAGGAGAAGCCAAAGTTCTCTCCACGGTGGAGGAGATTGGATGCAAGGTTCTCTGCATAAAGGATGAAGAAGGAGCCAAAGTTTTCTCCATAGTTGTCATACATTATTGTGATGATACATCATTGATTAGTATATTATGTAATATAATTTTTATTCGAAATGTTTTTTGAGCCAACAATTTTAGTAACTAAAAAACTATGCAGAAGTGAAAGTAAAATAGTTGGCTTAATTTGTTCATATATACATTTTCTAGGTGGGTGAATATATTTTTAACATAGAGTATATTTAGGTGTAAAAAATATACTTTTGATAGTAACATACATAAAATATTTGTATATGGATATAAATCAATGTATTATAACAAAAATAAAATTTATAAATAATATACAACAAATTTTAATATAATTTATAAAACTTTAAACCCGCACATTGGACGAGTCCTCATCTAGTAACTTATTAATATTGAGGGATATTATAAGGCTTTTAGTGTTGAGTGGGTATTATTGCATTTTGTTTTAATTGGAAGGTAGATTTACATACAATTGAAAGTGTGAGGAGTTAGTTATTCAATTTTCCAATATTAAAAACTAAACATAATGGAATATGAAATATTCTGACCAGGCCCAATACCATTGAGCAGCGTTTATGTACATCTCAAAACCCTACATCTAATATCAATTTTAAAAAACTTACTAGTCTAGCACGGGTTTTAAATTCCTTCATTTTGTTTATTTTGGTAATGTTTATTTAAAACATCGTATATATAATTATTTTATTTGTTTTAAAAGGTTTTTTTTATGGAAATACTATGGCATGAAATCATATATTGAATATGACTTATGAAAATAACATCTATTCTGTAAGTTATATTCTAGTATATCTAGATTTTGGCATGTGGTAGAACGCGGATTAAGTTGTGAGATAAAAAAAAAAAAAAAAAATTTGTTTGTTAATTTTATTTGATTTGTTTAGTGTTTAAAATTATATATTGTATTTTGATTGTTAATTCTATGACTTAACCTATAGTATAGCGCATATTAATTTTAGGACTAAATATGTAACGTATATTTGTCAAAATCATCGTGACCGAGAAAATCTACCAAAAAAACATTATTCCAAACTTAAATTTAATCTGAGAAATCATATTTTTGAAATGTTAACCCGTGCTCTAGCAATAAATCATATTTCTTGAATTTTTTCCATATTATTTACCCGTGCTATAACAAATCAAATTAGAATGTTTATAATTTTTAACTTTTTGATCTATCATATATTTATGATATTCTTAAAAATATCAAATTAAACTATTTTTAAAGATTCCAAATTAAATTATTTTAAAAGTTTATTATTGTATATAAAACTATACAAATCAACAAAAGAAATATATGAAATGAATATAAATATTCAAATTTTGACCCGTTACTCAGTCAAAATTTTCTGATAAAGTTAGGTAAGATTCTATTTTTTTAGTATAGTCAGAAATCACTTGTAATCTACGGAAGAGTGATTAATTTCTATTAATTTCTATTTGAAGTCGTGTACTTCCGTTTTATTAAATAGAGGATATTTTTAAACAATCATAGTTTTAAAAATATGTTTTCTTGGAAAATGTTTAAAATATAGATATTTTGTATATTTTTTCTTCTGATTAATGGGCCATATGTGGATTGAAAGATATTAAACAAACGATTTACAATGTCATAGTTGGGCCTATGTTATCGTAGAAGCCTATTATGTATTACTATTGTTTATTATAATATATTATCTGATTATAAAACCGAAGATATATTTGCTCCACGATTTATGGGATTTATGAATTTATTGTTTATTATCTATATATGAAGAGTTGTTAATGTATGGTGAACGATTTATGATTAATGTATATCCTATATATAACCTATTTTTATGCATTTGAAACCATTTATAAAAAAATATAAAGTCTACAAAAACTAAGTTTTGTACTTCCCTTTTATTAAAAGGGAGATTCTTTAGTTAAAAATTTGTATTATACAATTATATTAATGTCATACTAATTGGTTTATGAATTTTATTAATGGCACACGGTTCTACACATGTTAGGAACCAATATGTGGGGGAGAAGACATCCATACTATACATAGCTAATTTTGGAGATGTATGGTATAAGTTGTTTATGGGTTACGAGTAGTGCATCCTTTTGGCATTCCTACCCTCATTACTAATGCAGTAAAAATGACCATTATGGGGATGTATCTACTCATATATATTAGGTATTGCGATCAGCCTAAATAACGATAACTGATTGTTGCAGTTCTCATAGTTGAAGATGTGTTTATGGTTACATTTACAACCTTAATATTTACGCTGGTAGATATAATGGAGTTCAGCGGTTCGTAATTGGTGATGTTTGTTGCGTATGCAACATCATCAGGTATATCATTCCCATATCTGTTGTGATAAGTGAAGTTTCTAAGTCTAATATATATTATATATCTCAAAAAAATGTTTTTACATTAATAAGGTAAATGATGATAAAATGCAGATGAGGGTTGTGAAGACCAAGAGTGTCAAGTACACATGTCTGTTCTTGGTATCGTTTGCGATGTTGACAAACACTATAGTTTGGAGTGTCATCTCGTTTCTACCCCTGGATCCTATTATGTTTGTAAGTTTTGTATTCCAATACGTTATTTACATATATACTGGATTCTAGAAAAGAAAAGCATGAGTTGATTTAAACTTGATATTTTTTGTTTACAAACATGACCAGTGGTATTCGATGGTATAAAATACATATATACACCAATGTCTTTTAATAATTATCTATTTTTGTTTTCAAGTCTCAAATTTGAAGCTACAGTTATACAGTTGTGCTTTTTGTTTCTTATATTTGCATAGGTTTTATCTATGTTTTGCTTATATTTTGTTTATGTTTTGCTTAGTTTTTGTCAACTTTTTTTTTCTCCTTTTATTTCAGTATTTCAATAACTATTATGTATCAATAAATTTGTAGTAAAAAAATAGTTTATTCTTAAATGCACAAGAATAAAATAGTTTATTCTTAAAATAATTGTGGGTTATATTAATATGCTAGGAAATATTTATCTACAAGGTGTCTTCCATGAAAATAAAATTTTGATTTATAAAGTACCCATAAAATATTTTCCTTTTCCATAAACATCAAAATTTTACATTATGTTAGCGACCACATCATGATTTGAATGTCATTATAAAACATAATTTTGTATATATGGTTTTTAAAAATCGAGTTATTATATTATGAGTAATTTCATATATGTTATATTTGTTGTTTTTATATAATTGTTCTCTTGAAATTGTTTCATATTATAGTGACATATTATTGACCATTGCTATAACAAATCAAATTAGAGCGTTTATAGTTTCTAATTTTTTTTATCTATAAAATATTTATGATATTCTTCAAAATATCAAGTTTCAATATATTAAAAACATTTCAAAATAATTTATTTAAATATTATTAGATTATAAAAACTAGAAAATTCAACAAGAAAATATGAAATTGAATTTAAATATTCAAATTTTGACCCGTTACTCAGTAAATTTTTTTTAATTCAATAGATATTATTAAAGAATAATATTACTAAAGTTTGAATATTTTATAGATTGAACTATTTATATTTGTTTTTAAAAATTCAACTTATGATATATTTGGAATTAAAAAGATTTTATTTGATGAATAATTTAATAAAGAAAATTAATATGGTAAGTTAGATGATATCAAATTATTCTTTGGAATATTCTTAAGTGTATTCATATAGCCCACAGATTGACCAATTAATCTATAATTTTTTTTTTGTAACTAATCTATATGTAATCTATGAACTATTTTGTAACCAACTATAAACATTATATAGTCTACAAATAATTATGTACTTCCGTAATATTATATAGGGGATGCTGAAATCGAGTTCTGTTGAGAACAATTATAGAAATAAACCGTTAATCTACTACTGACATCTATATATACATTTTTCAAGTACAATTATGAAATAAATCTTGAACTTGCCACTTATTTACAAGACTGCCATTGAGTTAATTTTAAAAAATAAAAATCGGATTGGGTTTGAAAATTATATATTATTAACAGATCAGGGTCCAAGCCCTTTTCATTTATACATCTTGCAATTAAGACATCAGACCAATATTTTTGGGCCCAAACGAGCCCAATTTTTTTTCTTTTTTTCCATTGAATTGTTTTTAGAAGTTAATATATTACTAATATTAAAATTTTCAAACAATACTAATAAGAATCAATTGATGTGTTACATAATAAGAATCAATTAATCGACTTGCACGACTCTAAATACCAAAATCTTACATAATATAGGAATAAAACAACAAATAATACAAATTCAAATTATATTATAGTCATATATTATAAATTTATAATATATTATGTAATACTATTATCTTTACACTGTAAATGAAATAGAAAAATTAAAATAGTTTATTTGTTGACTAAATAAAATTTAATGAACATTAAGGATATATATAATAAACCACACCATATAGTAAATGGAAATTATACACTACATAATTATAGTTAATTCAATAAATACAAAAAATATTATTTATATATATATATATGTAATATAATCAATAAAGACTTTTTTTTTAGTTTTTAAACGACAATATATCCCGCGGTGTACTGCGGGTGAATATCTAGTTTTCTTACATTTTCTCATAATACCTTGTTATTGTATAAGAATAGGAGGTGTATTCAACCTGACATTTTAAATGATTTGTGTAAAAATTCTATTAAAATCCATGATCATTGAACTGATGATTTAAAAATCTAACTTAAAACTCACTGTTATTGAACTGATGATTTAAAAATTTTCTTTAAAATCTAATGTTATTCAAAACAGTTTGTGGATTTGGATTTTAATGATTTTAGGGATTCTGAAAAATTAATATTTGTTTAGTTAAAAATACATAAATCCAAATCTCATGGTTTTATGTGAGATTTGAAAGAATTTTACAACAAATCATTTCAACTTCTCTAAAATCATTTAAAATCTCATGAAAACTCAAATCACTTGAAATATTAGATTGAATACATCCCCTAAGTGAATAACTACTGGTCTAGTTGTCCAAAAATTAGTAATTATTTTCCTCCTATTTTTTCGATTAGAATTTTGAATATTTCTTTTTCTTTTTTTTTTTTGGGAATTTTATACTTTAACACTTAATACTCTTTATTCATCAATCTCATGTGCACTATTTTCCAAGTCTTGTATATAATCTCTCTATATAAAAAAAATACTTTATAATAAATTGTCCATGAATTACACAAAACAAAGTACTAAGTTAATCAAAGTGTATAATTTATATCCAACTTACCTATTTGACTCTCCAAAACCCCACTACACACACAACACGTCAACACACATATACTTAGACCATTCCCATCAGTAATACCATGAAATGGAGTCAAATATTAACAATATTAATATTTTAATATAATTGATTTATTTAGAAATGTTAACCAGTAAAAAATAAACATCTGGCAGATGAGGATTTGAGTGTGTTTTAATGTGTTTGTGCAGAGACATTATCACACTCTCTCTTATTTTTCTTTTAAATTAGAGGACACTCAACAAGTATGATTGATGAAGATGCCTTTACGATCTCTTTGTATCTGTATTAATGTGTAAGAAATGACTAGTTCGTTCGTCTAAAAATAGTAACAAAATAGTTATCTTCCTCCTATTATTACGATGAGAATTTAGAATTTTAATCTTCTTCTTTTTTGGGATTTAATGTTTTACTTAATACACTACAAATATCCATTAATCTCGTCGTTTATCCACTAATCTCTAAAAAAAGTACTCTTTTTTGGATATTTTATTTTCGGACAAGATCTCGTTATACTTAATCAAAGTGTACTTATTTATCTCCAACTTATATTTGACTCTGTAAAACCCACCACACACCTAAGCCACACACTCACTCACTCACACACCTATACTTATTTCTTTAAATATATATATGCATTTCTCCATATCAACCCTACACCTCCGTTGAGAGCTTTCCTTTCACATGGCTGATAATGCACAAGTAGTACCCATCGAGGAACCAGCCGCAACCGTCACTGCCACAGAAACGACAACTACAACAACCACTGAGCCAGAAGCCAAGAGCTCTGACCAAATGGAGTCACAGACTGATAATAAACCACCCGTTGGATCATTGGTTACACTTGTCAACATTTTAGCCGCTGGTGTCCTTCCGATCTTCACTTTCGTCCTCTCGCTTACACTTCTCGGCTACGCCGTGTGGCTCCTTTACATGCGTAGCTATGACTGCGAAGATATCCTCGGTCTACCACGTATCCAGACGCTAGCTAGCGTCGGTCTCCTTGCGGTGTTCGTTGTTAGCAATGCGGCTCTGTTCCTACGGCGGAAGTTTCCGATGCCGGCACTTGTGGTCATGGTGGTGATCTTGTTGTTGATGCTTTTCATTGGTTTGGCCTATGCCGGAGTCAATGAGATGCAGAGCCGACGGTTTCCCGCGACAAGGACGTGGTTCAATCTCAAAGTCATGGACGATGTGAATTGGAACAATATCAAATCTTGTGTCTACGATAAGGGAGCTTGTAACGATCTCATTTACGGAACTCCAAATGAAAAACCTTACAATAGAAGAAAAATGCCACCAATCAAGGTTTGATCATCATAGATATATAAATGCTTTGATCTTAATTAAGGACCATAATTTTAGAAATGTGCATGGGATAGGAAAATTTTGAATATATGTATATTTCAATCACATCAAAAGATGAGTTTTGTAAAACATCTTCCAAATAGTATGAAACGAATCCATGTTATATATGTTTTTAGATATATTTTGACACAAGTTTTGTATTGATTTGATGTTGTTGTTGTTGTTGTAGAATGGATGTTGTATGCCGCCGGAGACATGTAACATGGATTCGTTAAACGCGACGTTTTGGTACAGAAGAAAAGACGAAGGGCCACCGTTAAAGACGACGGTGATGTACGATGGATACGGTGATGAGATGCTGGTCGGAAGGATAAGTGACTGTCAGCTGTGGAGGAACGATTGGAGCGTGTTGTGCTATGATTGTAGGTCTTGCAAGCTCGGATTCGTAAGATCGGTAAGAAGGAAATGGTGGCAGCTCGGTATCTTCTTGGTCGTCATCTCCATTCTTCTTCTCATCTCTCATCTCTTGATCTTCTTGGCCACTTTTTGGGAACGATTCAAAGGTTAGGCAGATCATGAAGAAGGTTTTTTCTGATTTAGGTTAATTAAAATAATAATCCCTTTCTTCTGCATTCGTTTTAGTACTCAAGCAGATGTTTCTTTGAGCAAATCTTTAGCTCTTCTTCCTCTTTGTCTCTTTTGTTATCGTCGGTTTAATGTAGAGAATGTGTTTGTAATAAAGTAGAAACAATTGTTTTTTTTTTTTTTTTTTAATTCAAAGTCTTCAATGAAACTTTACCTTAAAACTTCAACAGTATCAGCTTTTTCAGCTAATTATGTTTGTAATAAAGTGTAATCAAAATTAAATGTACAGAAGACAGCAACATTGAAGATGTTTTGTAAGTATATGATTTTTCTAACTCCTAACTACCAACAGAAAAGCAAATCAAGCTGGATTGTAATTAAAAGCTTTGTTGAAATTTCTTGGAAATTAGGTGCATATATATTAATATTAGGGAAATCTAAAAGAAAAAGGAATACAATATTATAAAAAGGTAAAACAAATAACATAAGGTGAAATTTCTAATATATTTTTTTCCTGCATGCATCCTTTTCACCTGTACAAAGAATAATGACCAATCTTGGGAAAGTCAAAAGACAACAACAGTGAAAATGGTCTCTTTCACTCAGTTTGTGAGTGAAGAAACAGAGCTAAGACCGTATTTCATGGCTGCTTCCCACACCAGATCAATACGGTCAACGTCTATGGCTCCAACCTCATGATGCTCCCAACCCTCTAGCATATGAACCACTCCTCCTGCATGGCACGCGTGCACCACTCCTCTCTCCATTGTGTACTGCCACACACACACACACACATTTTAATTTTAGTCTGATGGACCAATGAGCTAAAAACACAAACAAGATTCCTTATTAACAGAACCGATCTTTATATACCTCGCAAGTTGCGAGTCCTTCAACATTTTTGGGGAGTCTCATAGCTGCTAGATCGCCGTAAGTACAGTTCCGTCTAAACTTGAGGATAGGTGGCACCACAAACTGGTGGAAATGCGTCCCTGCAGGAGCCCAGCTCTGCTCTCTCGGTGTTAACCATTTCCCAACGATCCAAGTCTGTGTGTACATATATCCAAAGTCAGTATATTTACTCTCACCCAACAAACCAAGTTAGAAATAGCATTACAGTACCTTGCAGTGTTGTGCAGCATTGTATTTGGTCACTTGTACAAGGTAGTTCTGGAACTCAACAGGAGCCTCTTTCTGAATCTTTTGGAACCTTTCCACTGATAATGTCAACATCTGTCAATTGTCCCAACATCAGAAAACGTCAGCCTTTGGATTTTTTTTGGTAAACAGTATCTGTGAGACAATATATAGTATCAAAACTTACGAGAACTCTGACTCCACGGCGACAGAGGTAAAGAGCAATGGCTCTTCCAAGCTTTGAAGTGGCTCCAGTCAAGAAAACCTCTTTCACATCTTTAGGAAGTTCATAGAGAATTACTGCTGCAGTTAAAGTGTTCCCATGAACCACACGAACTCTAAGGTTAGGGTGCTTGTTGACAAACAGCGTTCCACCACCATTTAGAGCTTCGTTCTGAATCATCACCCAACAACAACAACAACAAAACAAAACCTCTTAGTGAGTACTTGACTATAAATGAATCACTCACACAAAAGTTGAAGACTTTATAATAAGAACCTTGTTGAGAGCAGCCAAGCTTATAACTTTAACACCAATCTTATCAGCTGTCAGAATCGCTTCCTCAATCAGATTATTAATGCCTTGTGTAGCAAACGGTAAGAAATACTGCAAAGAATAATCAAATATTTTAGGAAAAAATACTCTAGCTTTATCACAAAGTGTTCTGTTTTCAAGAAGCATACTTGGAATCCGAATCTGGGAACGCCCCAAGTCTGGCAAAGATTGTTTCTGAGTGTATAGAAGCTGAAAAGAAAAGTCTTTGACCAAGCCCACATGCCCAACATTACACAGAACGTGAATGGCCACATTGGCAGCAAGAAGAACCTTGTAGTGTACGGTATCGAAGCAAACGATCTAAACACGAATGGTGCGTGCATTGCCGACATTACATCCACTCCGTGAGCTAAGAACACAAACTCCGGTACTCTCTTCCGTTCCCCTAGAAGCACACAGAGATCATCATCAATTCGTTAAAAATAAAACTGTAATTTTGAGGTTGACGGAGGGGTAATAATGTCATTTCAACTATGTACTTTGACTCTGTAAAGGTTTTGACTTTTAAAAGTCTTCACCCACTTCTTCTGCTACACAAGTACAAAAACTTTACATCTACTAAATGTCTCCTCATTAATTGGTACTACTTAACTGTTTGGTACTCACAATTTATAGCAAAAGTATCTGTTTTTGTGTGTTCTGCTTTTTGAGTTAAAATCTTTTTTTTTTTTAGGGTTATATCTGCAAAAACTAAAAAAACTTACGGTGGGACTAATTTTGTTGCTAAATTACCTGCACTGAGACGAATCTTCTTTTGGAGTTCCCACGAGTTTGGGTTTTGTGTGTTACCCAAAACATCAAAGAGAGGCATAAATAGACAAAAGTTGGTCCCCATTTCTTCATGATGTAGACTATGGTACCTGCATAATCCCCAACAAGAATATCAAACTTTTAAAGCATTTATAATCATTGCCTTGAGTTGTAAAGGCAGTAAATGTAAAACCACACACAATTACTTTCTATAGACATCTTTGACAACAACACACAAACTTGGCATATTTGCTTCTTAAGACAAAGTCACGTTTGTGTGTTTTGCTAGTTCAAGGAATAACGTTAGAGACTTTATTTAAAACCTTGTGACCCCAATAGATCTAACCAAATCATAAAAAAGAAATAGACATGTGGAAATTTTGCAAGTAAGGTAAGTTAAACGTTAACCACAACATACGTTGGAGTGTAGATGAGATATCGTAGGAATGGAAGAGTCTCGAATAGCTTGTGTGAGAATATCTCAACGTTGCAGTGTCCTAAACACCTCATGAAATCAAACATGACAGCGTATCCGTACATCACACTTAATGAACCAAACCCAAACAAGCAAGATCCAATCAAAGGAACTCCAGCTACGACACAAATGATAAGGTTTTCCAATAACGTTGCGTTTCCAGCTGCCAAATCAAAAGATGTTTATATTACAAATACACCACAAAGAGATATTTTTTTGGATTGGTGTGTGTGAATATGTGATGGTAATTACCAGTCATGGGATGTGGAACAGGAGATGAGTGGTGGAAGGAGTGGTAATGCGTGAAGAAGTAGTTGTTACGATGGATAGATTTGTGCAGGAAGTAGTATAAAGGCTCTGAGAAAGTCACGTGTAGCACAATTAATGCGATGAGTCCTTTCGTGTTCCACAGAGGAAGACTGTTCATCATCATCATCAATGTTGGAGACATGTAGCAGATCAAACTCGCTATTATTGCTTGTAGGATTATGTAATTGTCCCTGTAACAAAACATACCCAACAAATCAAAACGTTACCTTTCATACCCCCAAAAAAAAAAACAGAGAACTAACAAAAACAGAGGACTAAAGGAAAATGAAAAAGGTTTTGATTTTGATAATTTGAAGGGTGAGATTGGAGAATATACCAGTGCCATTCGTGATCAATCTGCTTAAAGTCGATGCCTTTAGGATTAATCCTTAGAGTACGAGTCACGAAAAGCATGTTGTTGAAAACGCACCATAGTTGATGAACGATTGCTTTGAGTCCACAGATGATGAGAATATGAAGACACCAAAGAGCCTTTGTGATATCTTCTTCATATGCATATGAGTACACCACTTGTGCAACTAATGGACCGTACAAAATATACTTCACAAATACAAAAAAAAACCAAACCAATATGAGATTCAGAAACCAAACCAAATCAGATCTTTTTAAAACTCAGATTATATTGGTTTTGCCCTTAAAGAAAAATAAAACAAACCTTGAGATTGCCAAAGTTTTCCCAAGGCCAAGTAGATAAAAGAGCAACCATTCTTCTTCTTCTTCTTCTTCCTTCCTAGTCTTCTCTCAAACTGTAGTATCTGTTACCTCCTCGGAGTTTGAGATCTCTTTCTCTCTGTCTCTCTCTAATTCTTATTGGTCTAAAAGAACCTTAAAGATTTCTCCAGTTATCAAGCAATCCTGAGAAATTGTTTGCTTCCTTATTGTGGAAGTCAAAAAGAAGAGAGAGAGAGAAGAGGATTGAACGATAAGGTTTCTTCTCTTAAATTTGGAAGAGAAAGAGGATGGAGAATTTTAGTTGAGATTTTGAGTTCGTTGAGAGAATTAAAACCATCCGTAGAAGAAGAGAGTTATGAAGGCTTTGTTGTGTTTATGTGTGCATTATTGAGAGCCTCGAGCTCTGCTTGCTTATATAAGCATTCAAACTAAAAGAGCCAACTACACCCACAAATGTATTTTTCTTTTTTTCTTTTTTTCTATAATCACATCAAATAAGTTGTTTGACTTACAATAAAAATCAAACAATTTTTATAAAAAAAAATGCTGAAGAGAATCGTTTATTTTTTTAGGTTAAAAAAATGAGACAACGAAATCATTTTTTCGCCTGAAAATAAAACCTTTACTGTAATTAAATTCTGACTGTATTCAGTGACAATTAATTTGACTCTGTTGTACTACTTATATATTAATGTTAATTGCTCTATCAACATTTATTTTGGTGCGTACTAAAAGTTTTCGGTTCGAGCTTTTAATTTGGACTTTGTTTTACTTTTGCTCCAACAAAAATGCTTTAGAAAAAAAAATTCAATTCTTTTTCTCAAATTCATGTCTTGTGTTATAAAAAAAATGCACATTAGTATTAGTATGCAGAACTTGGAAATGGCACCCAAAAAGCATTTCAACCGAATTAGTAAGTTAGTTATAGACTTAAATGAGACAAAATTTTACATAACCAACAGAAGAACAAACCCAAATAGAAATATATATATATATATATATATATATATATATATATATAACCATTAGTTTGACTTGCCACAAAAAAAAAAAAAAAAAAAAACATACTTGTAAACTAAACAGAAATTATTTCTTGATGAACAGACATAAAAGTCTATATATTCCAATATAGACCTAACTTCATCGAAATGTTATTATAATAATGATTTTTCTCTAAAATATTTTTTCAATATAGGTAACGACGTGTAACCCATTTGATGCAGTGGACATAGCTCTCCCAGCTGGACTCTCTCTCTCACACACACATTTAATGTTCGGTTTACAGTTGAAGCAGCGATGGTTACACTTCTCGGTGGCTTCTTCCGTTCTTCGTATTCTCTATTTTATCTTTTTTTTGTCCAGTTTCTCTAATTCAATTTGTCTTTTTCTTCTCATCATTTTTAATACTAGTAGTCTAGTATACATTTCTATATATTTTAATTCTAAGTTTTATTTTATATTCAAATCAGAAATTAACCCGCATTCATATCACGTTGGGTACAATTGTGGGACTACACATATATGGAGGGGCTTAGGGTTTAAGCTTTATGCCATGACAGAGCTGACATATATCTAAAGGCTGGTCAAGAAATATATCAATATATCATATGTAACCTTTAATGTCAACCTCTCTTATAATGATACGCCAGAAAAATATTCACCCAATTACGATTTTTTTTTTTTTTTGGTATACGTACTAGTTGTTAAGTCGTAATAGTCGCAAAATAGTCTTAGTGAACAGAGTATTTAGTTAAATGAGCATATATATATTTTTAGAGTATATATTTTCTTTGTCGTTTGTGACAACTTATCCACAAACGAAATCCCATAATCGCATGGATGAAAGTGGTTAGTACTACGTGCATGCAATATGCATAATCATTACTTGTTCCTTTATGCCTTTTTATCTTTCAAATAATTGAGAGCTAATTGGCTTGGTACTTATCATTTCATGGAATGTGATAAAAGTCTCATACGATTAATTTAAATTTTGAAAAACACATACCCCCCCCCCCCAAGACTGTTAATAGGTTGCCGCACAGGCGCACACTACCCTGGTTGCAAGCTGGTTGCAAGAGAAGTCCAAATAATACGTCATTTTACGCAGTAATTATTTGTATCTTTGTTGGATTGAGTACAAATGTTCCTATAATCGGCTTAAGAAACCATAGTTAAAACTAAGTACGTGAAGTTAAGAGATTCATATAATCTATGTAGTGCATGTGATGACGTTGACAAATGCTCATATATATATATATACTTAAAAGACGGTATTTAGGTCAAACAATTCATATGTTTTATATATATAAAAAGTTGGTTTGGATGATAATAGAAAACCAATCAAAATAACCAACTCCGTACTTGGTGAAAGAACTAGTTTTTATGTTGTATAGTTTTCAAATTAGCTGGATAAAAACATCACTACTTATAAAATACTAATGTAATTGTTTTCCTATAGTCAGACAATTCTTTTTAAAATAAAAGTTCAAAGTTTTTCATTTCAAAATTTGGAAAAACTACAAATTGAATAAGTGGACAATTAATAGCGTGTTGATATGATACATAAGTTATTATGCAGATATGAATTTGTTGAAATAAGCCCCTTAATTCACATAACGAGCACATGTGTTCGACTTCTTATAGGATAGACAGGAAGGTTGAATCTCGAAAGAACATACTTGAACGAGCTTAGTTTTAACTTTTTGTAAGTTTAGGCATTTAGTAAAATTGAAGATATGGGTGAAACTAATAAAAGATACGTATCTTCTTGACCGACTCTTAGTTGATATCATATCACAAGATTCACAACCAAACACCAATTGACTACTCAAATTCAAATTGACTGTGAAAAGAAAAACCAACTTGACAAATAGTCATTACAAAAATGGTTTAAATTATATTTCAGTTTCACTCGACATTATTCATAAAAAAGTAATAAACAAATACAAAAAAATATTCAATTTCTCAAAAAGGTAAATATAATAAGGAAGATACACAGTAATATAGTATACAAAAATATACTTGAATCTATGTACGTGGTATATGACATTAATGTTCAATATCAAGTATAAATGTACAAGGCTTGGCTATCAAAGTATGCATTTACTTGAATATTATTATAAAAAAAAAATAATCAAAAAGTACTATATTATTATTGCAGGTTAAGCTTTCTTATCATTCACGTTCCTTTGTATTGCATTGATGCATTCTAGTGTATCCGTTGAACCATTCGTCACTATCAAATATCAATCGTGGTCTGAGTTTATGTGTGGGGAGCTATCTATCTTTAGTCACCGCATGATCATGCATATTGGAGTTTAAAATGTAGGTTTGAAAATGGTTAGATCTCTTTTTGATCAGTTATAGTAGAACATTATATGTTAGATGTTAAATATTCCTTTTTTTTTTGTTCTAATCACGATTTGATAGACGATACCAAGTCTGTTTACGGCATTTGATCTATAAATGGTTAAGCTAACACTATCTTTCCTTCTTATTTAAATCAATAACTAGATAATGACCCGCGCTGGTAGCGCGGGAAAACTCTTTTTTTTTGTTATTTGTTGATAATATATTTATGTTGTATTATTCATTTACATATTATATAATATAGTACTAAATTGTGAGTTTTGACTCATATTAAACTACTAATAGGTAGGCCTGAAAACTACTATCGATACCCGTATTCGACCCGTTTTTATCCGTCCCGAAAAAAGGTATCCGCAGCTTTAGGGTCGAGTGAAATATATAATAATTATATTATTCGTGATGATCGAGTATCGGATATTAATTTAATTTTTGAGCTTCCGTTACCCGTCTCATTATCCGTTTTATTACCTGACTCATAAATACACGTTAATATTTTGTAGAATAATGTTACCAGCGTGAGGAAATATTGATGTAAATTTAAATTTGTTTGTTACAAAATAATTTATAAAATCATATATTTTAACAAAATAATATTAAAATAATAGTAGAAAATGATTAATTATATATATTTTATAAAATCATATATTTTATTTTGCTTAAGGCCATACTCTGTTTTCGACCCGTAGTTGGTACTACTATTTTGGTTTGGTGCAATATCAAATTTGTTAAGTATACATTCAGTAAAGCTAAAAAAACCCAACAAACATGTATTGACCCGTGATTTGGTATTACAAATTAATGTGATCATGTTTAGAGATCTTAATATACCAAATTTACAAATTGAAGTTATTGGTATAACATGTTATATATTTTTTTATAGGTGAAAATTACAATTAGGTTATGTATATTACCAACATTATACACTTGGTATTATTTATATAATGAATATTGTGTATAAACAATTAATTTTTAGCCAATTAAATAGTCTGTTATTATTTTCTAAGATTTATGAAACAATAAATAGAGTTTTATTATTTTGTAAACAAATCTAAACTTTTCTTTTGTTTATTAGAATAATTAAAATATAATAGCATTTTCGTAATATGTCACATCAGAACTGGTTAAATTTTTAACAACGTAGCTTAAATAAGTATATATATTTTTTTTTAAAATAGAAACAATGTTGTATCTTAATTTTAATATATATTTGTTAATATTAAATGATTTAGATATGTAAGTATTTAATCTTAGTTTTATAAATAAATTTAAGTTTTATAAATTTTCTAAATAGTTTGTTATTGTTTACTAAGATTTCTGAAATAATAAATAGAATCTGTTTAATTATATTATTACATAATTTCGAAATCATTTTTTTGTTATTTTATTAAATAATTCCGAAATTATTTTTTATTATTTTATTAAATAATTCCGAAATTATTTTATT
This sequence comes from Camelina hispida, assembly GCA_023657505.1. NCBI lineage: Eukaryota > Viridiplantae > Streptophyta > Magnoliopsida > Brassicales > Brassicaceae > Camelina > Camelina hispida. The sequence continues at coordinate 28,704,993 of CP094636.1, read as the reverse complement.
AAATAATTTCGAAATTATTTTATTAATTATTTCTTGTAATCTAATAAATTAATAGTTGCTATTTTTTAGGTAATTATTTTCTGATTAAAACAACTTAATATTAAAATTATGTTATTATATTTTGTATTAAAATACAGTGGCATTTTATGTAATATCTTACATGTAGTAAGGTTATTTGTTTATAGGGTTGCTTAAATAGAGATGCACATTAATGTTCGTGTACAAACCGTGTTTCATTATAATCTCTCTGTTCGTCTTATATTTGCTCACATTAATTAGAAATAACAACGTAGTTAAGTTTTATTATAGTTTTCTAAATAATAGTAGTACTCTTCATTTATATATCAAAATTAACTGATAAACTAAATTAGTAGCAAGCAATATATAAGAAACTACGTACTCTTAGTTAACATCATTTTATGAAACTAATCGATAATCGTTTCATAAAATATATTGGATTATTGTGATTGAGTAATCAAAAAATATATATATATATATATATATATATATATATATATATATATATATATATACTAGATTCAGACCCGCACGTACGTGCGGAATTAATTTCAAAAACTAAGTTTGCTATTAGATTTATAATATATTACATATATGTGGAGTTATGTTTGTAGACACTATTTTTTTTAGGAATGTTAACATTCATATAACCAAACTCATACCAGTTAAGTACTCGATTTGTTTATAATTTGGTTTAGACTAAAAAAGTGATCAGTTTGTCTTTTATTATACGTAAAGATAAGTACATTAAAAAAACAATAAGAGATAAACGGTACATCTATTTCAGGACAGAAAATAAACAAAAGTAGTATATCCTGTCCTAGATATGATTTTTCATCTCATAATTGTGGTTATTATATATATATATATATATTATACTCCCTCTGTATCAGAATAGTTGATGTTTTAAGATTTTCACCAAGATTAAGAAAATAATTAATGATGAATTGTTGTTAAATCATCCTAATAAATAATGTACTCCATTAAGATTGTTTGTGTTTTCTTACTTTTTTATGTCATTTGACTTTTTCAATTTGTTGTAACCACTAATATATTTAATGCCTCATAATTATGTTTAGGGTCTTTTCATATTTCTTCTACACAATACTCTTCAAAAACATCTAAATAGGAATTGCTTTAACAACCGAAATTTTGTTTAAAATTTTCAAATTTAGAGCCAAAATTTATGTTTCTCAAAAACAAAATTTTTAGAATGGAGCCAAAACCAAACTAATTAAGTTCCATTAATCTTCTATATATATTGACATAGATTTACATCATTTACTTAAAATTATCTATGGCTTTCCATAGTTTTAATCTAAATTTACCACCTCAAAATAATGAAAGAGAATTTTTATTTGATTTGAATCAAAGTCCAGCAATAGAACACGAAAATGATCATCATATAAATTCTGGTAATTTTATTACTTATTACTTATTAATATACTACTATTACTATACAGTATGACCTAAATACGTGTTCAAGTCTTCTATACAGTTTGATGAAATCGAGATTTAAATCAAAATTAAAGAGAAAAGGAGGGGTCAGCACATTTGCAATCAATACATGAGGTTAGTTAGCCAGCCGGGGTTTCGATTTAATCGACTTTTAATAAGTCGGTTAGGAAATTACACGTCAAATCATACTACTGTACTTGCTTTTGTTTTTGACCTCGAAATATCTTTTATTCAAAAAATATGGTCCCTAAAATCATTTTGTTAAAAAAAAAACATGAAATATTTCAACCTACATGTCCACGACCACGAACATTAGTTTTCAAGATTATGTGGTAAATCACATTTATTGGTCGGCACGAGTCGTTTGCCAAGTCTTCCCAACATCATCCATATTCTTTTAGTATCATTAGCCATTTTGACCTATAAGAGATGACACCCTGGCCTTTACTCTGTTTCCACTTGTATAATTGTTTATATACATATGACAAATTAAAGTCATCTATCAATTCTATATTTAGAACACTATAACTGCTAACCATTTTTTATATCAATCTTGATAAAACTGAAAACCACACGTAAGACTTGAGCGTATGGGGATAATTTCCTCCTCGTAATTATGTTTAAATTGACAATTAGCACAATTAGGATTAGTTTTGGCAAAACGATATTACGATAGCGTGGATCCATATTAAGATAATAAAGTACAGTAAAAACTCTATAAATTAATACTCTATAAATTAATAAACACTATAAATTAATAAATTTTGCTGGTCCCAAGTTGGGCCATTGTAAAAAATAACAAAATTCGATAAAATAATAAAATAATAATTTTTCTGAAATTTCCTTGTAAAATATGGTCCCAATAATATCATAAATTAATAATAATGTAATTGTCATATATATATATATATATATATATATATATATATATATATATACTGATAACAATGTATGCTTTATAATTTTGATTTTTTCCAAGACCTAATATATAAACAATTGTTATGTTGTATTTTCAAACTATATTGATATAAAATACTATCTAACATGTCATAAAAATAGCTAATTTTTTAAAAAAGTTTTTTATTTCTAGATATGCATTATTTTTGTTTTGATAGTCTTATAGACTATTAAAATATGACAATTAATATTATCCATAAATTTAAATTTATGTATGTTATGTGTATAATTGATATTGTTTATAATATTTGTAATTTATAGTCAATAATGCTTTCTATAATTTACAAATTCAATTCTAAAACCATAAAATTTATAAAATCCGAAAGTCTAATCTTCTTTTGTTAAAATTTTCTCAACTAATAATTTTTAAGAATTTAAACAATTAAAAAATATATATATATATATATAAATTAATAATTATTAATTTACACCATAAAATAATAAATATTAATTTATAGATAAATTAATATCACTATAAATTAATAAAATGTCATGGTCCCAACATTATTAATTTATAGAGGTTTTACTGTACGATCATATTCGTCTGGTTGACAAAAAAAGAGTAAAAGACGCATGTGATAAACATTTGGCGACCCCACACAAATTGAATTGATAACCTATTTCTGATTGGCACAAAAAGTATGGTGCCTACTCTATTTGAAACTTTCGAAGATGCCATAGTTACGAAATATACGCTCTAGATTACGTCTACTTTATGAAGCATACTTACAAAGATGGATTAGCCAGTTAGAAAAACGTGGTGAGATAAGTAGGGTACTACATAGGATGTTATGCCGCCAAGAAGATAAATTGTTTTCTAGTCAACTATATCTACTGTGATATGTAGGTTCGAGAAATTTACAAACGAATGCTTTTTTTTTTTTTTTTTGTATTAATTTTAATGTATGGTTATAGAAACAAATCAATGTTTGCATGGTACATAAGAAAGAAGCAAACAAGACTCAATGAAGCAAAATCTCTAATTAAGGGGAGAAGACCAGTGACTCAATAGGAGTCTACGTACGTAAGCGTACGTACTAGTCTTGAAATTCGAATCGATATTAATGGTAAATAAGGAAAAAGTAAAAGAGTACGCGTCAAAAGAGGAAATAGGAGATGAGAAAACGAATGGAGTCTATGAGTTTCGAGCTCCCAACTAGCAACTACAATTTTATGGAGATTGATTGACAAAAACCCACATTGTTGTTGGGGAAGTGTGGTCGCGTACTGGGATTCTCGTATATATTAAATATCCATGTTAGCGCAAATGTACGTAATACGTATACTATTATACACCACATATTATCATACCAACATGATCCTGAACCATATTTTCCTTCTAACGATGATAAATTTTCTTTATTAACGATCTATATTGTTGGACATGGGCTGCGCCCAATATGCCACTCGGCCCAACAAGACAAGCTCACTACAATTTCGCCCGACGGAATGGATGCAAGTCATTAATAATTCGTAAAGGGGCACTTTCGGAATTCATGATGGAAACCCTAGAAAACCTCGGTCAACACGCCTATAAAAGGAAACATCACTTATTAGAATCATGATCCCGACCGGGGAAATACCGAGAGCAATATTTTGCGTCTAAAACTACTATCGTCTTTGTGTAATTCCTTTCAGCTTCCGAGCTCGTCATTATTCGCTTTAGTTCTCCGTGAACTGACGAGCTCAATCTTAACTCGTGTTAGTGACGACCTCACGTTTTTATCGTTAATAAAAGAACCAGCTTCACTTTTTCCCCAAAAATCTTTATTTACTTAGTTTTGTGCAATCCCCGGTACAAACAATTGGCGCCCACCGTGGGGCAAAAGTAGAGCGCTTTTGACGAATCAAGACCGACGGCCCTCACTTCCTCGAAGTTTCAAAATTCATGACGAACCCAAGCGAAGACCTCAACGAAGCAACGGAGCAGCGATGGGGGCGAACGAGAACACGAACTGTCCCCCGCCGAGCTCCCTGCCGAGCACAACCGAAGGCTCCCTACCGAGCACAACCTCAACACTACTAGCGCCAACCTCGCAGAGGTGCTAGTCTCTCGCCTAATTCTCATCGAGTTAACCTTACCGGCATTCCTTTGTCGACCTCCCGCATTCTCACTATGCCGACCACCAGTCCGCTTGGCTTCATGAACCTTTGCCGAGCTCCAGCCGACAGGGAATCACCGTTCCAATCTTTTATGCCAACCTCACAAGAGACAAACTCGGACAAAGCCGCACGTCGCCACTCCCACTTTCATGGTCGGCACTGAGACCGCCGATCTCATGCAGATCTTTCCTTGAGCAACGCCGGTCTCGCATTCTCAATGCCGCGCCGACCATGCAACTCGCCAATCTCAGATCTGCCGGTCTCACCAATCCCGTCCTTGCCACCAACAAGCTCGCTGAGCCCATCACCGCCGAGCTCGGCATCGCTGTCCAACTCATCGACAATCTCATTCAACCACGGCCGATTTTCCCTTTCAACATCCATTGAGCTCGGCTCGGTCCGCCGCTCACCTATCTGCCGACGAGTCTCCTCGAGATCGACGATTTCGTTCTCTCGCCGACCAGATTCGCCGATCTCACACAAACCGAACCAACCATAGCTTCTCTCAATCCGCCGATCTCGCGAACCCGCCGATCTCGCGAACCCGCCGATCTCACAAGCCCGCCGATTTCGTGACCCTCATGAACAGCCAGCGGATTTGACTGGTCGCCACCATAGGCGATCTCCGAGTAAGACAGCACAGGCGGCGGCCGAGCTAGGTCAAGGGGAGGTGAAAGAAGCAAAAACACAAAAGTAAAAGGAATAAAGAGAGGGTCGAACCTGTGACCTCTCGCTCATATCGCCTAATATACCTCCAATATACTTGTATAGCCAACCTCGCCACTTCCAATTATGAGTCGACCACGGAGTTCACCCCAACGGTTAGACAAGTGCCGACATGGATTGGAGATATGCCGCCCACACAGGGACGACCTCTAGGGCACCGTACAACGTCGGAGCAGCGATGGGGGCGAAGAAGAACACGAACTGTCCAGCCTCTACCAACCTCGACGATCTCAACCTCCCGCCGATCTCCTCGATCATACGAGAACTGCCGAAATTTCGACCTCCTATCATAAGATTGACATCCTCGTCCAAATCAGTATGACAGCAAGCGAGCTCACTATTAACATCATCTACGCCGACCTGACGGAAACATCAACCACAGGAGCGAAGTCATTGCCGAGCTCACCGCTGCCGAGCTCATTGCTTCCAAGCTCATCGGGCCGAGCTCATTAGGACCAATGTCATCGCCAAGATCGTGCCGCCCTCTGATCATCGTAGGGCCGATCTCAAGAGTAACAGATCCGCCGAGTTCTTGAACTCGACGTCTTTCAGTGCCGACCTCGTGAAAAATGCCGATATCACTCACATCCATCCGCCGGTCTTCCCCTCGAGCTCGTCATCTCGCCGATCCCAACGGACCACGCAGGAACCGGCCCCTATGGTTCCAGCGTCACTCGTGCCGAGTTCACTGTCAAAGCGAGTCAATCCTCGCCGGATCTCTCTCGAACCATAGCTCTAGGTGATGTCTGATGAAATCGACCATCACTCGACCGCTAAGATCGACTTTGCCGAGCTCATGAACAAGATCAAGTGAGTGCGCCGACCTGAGCTCTCGAGGATCTGGGCGACACAACCCGTGAACCGCCGACCATAATCTTGCTCAAACCAGCCTGAATCCCATTCCGCCAACCTCCGACATCCATTGAGCCGAGCTCAATCCCCGCTCTCCTATCCCCCGACGAATCCCCAACAGCCCATGGCCGACCGCCGCTCTCATCGGACTATTAAAACATGCTCGCAACCACCAATCTCATTCGAGTATTTCCTGATCCTTCTATTCACCCTCAACACAAAGAAGCCTCATAACATGATGAGTTAAAAAAAAAAAAAAAAAAAAAAAAGAACGCTCGACATATCGAGCTCGTCAATTCTTCACAGGAAGACCACTAACAAAAACTTTACACTCGCAAGAGTACATTTAATCACAAACAAGCTCTCTCGAACGAGTCCGTCTTAACGAGTGTCCAGCTTCTACATTGTCGCCCTGGCCAGGTGTACGATTTAAAACGCGTTCCACATGGATGCAGCGGTGAAATAATCCGCACAAAAAGCCGAGCCCAGTCTCGCATTCAGCTAGCAGGCGGTCAAGTTTGAATAAGCCAAGTTCTTACTTGCACTCTTGCCGACCTCGTGGCACCCACAGGGTAAGCCGGACACCAGGGCCGCACCTAAAAGGTACGACGAGCTCATCTCAAATACCAACCTAAAACTTGGTATTCGAAACACGTAACAGGGTAAGCCGAGAGACGTCTCGCCCGTAAAATACATCTCGAAACCAAGCAAAAAGCCGAGCAAGTCTCGCACTAGCTTAAGGGCGTCTGAACTAATAAGCCAAGCTCCGGCTTGCAAGTTCTTGCCAACCCCAAACACCCACAGGATAAGCCGGACAGAAAAACCGCACCTAAAGGTACGGCGAGTCTGTCTCATCTACCACTTTACTTTGGTAGATCACAAAACCGAGTTGCATATGAAACATAAGCCCACTCCCTCACGGCAACGTCCTCGCGCTCAACGCACTCGCGTTTGACGCCCTCATGCTCGACGACGTTATGATGCTCGACGACGCTCTCATGCTCGACGATGCTCTCTCGCTCAACGCCCTCGCGTTTGACGCCCTTGCAATCAACACCCTTGCGTTCAATGCCTTCGCTCAACGCTCACGCTCGACGACTCTCTCATGCTCAATACTCGCGCTCAACGAATGCTCGCGCTTAACGCCCTCGCGCCGCCACCTCACTCTTGCCGCACTCAAGCTTGCTGCTTTCATGCTTGCCGCTCTCACGTTAGACGCCCTCACGCCGACGCCTCACGCTCGACGCTCTCACGCTCTATGCTCTTAACACTCGATGCTCAGCGCCTCACGCTCAACGCCGCTGCTCACTCATGCTCTTGCGCTCGCCACCTCACGCTCGTCGCACTCACGTTCCACGCTCTTGCTCTTTCCTTCCATCTCATTTTCCACTCTCATTCATGGTGGCGACTCTACTCTTGTCTTCAGTGGAGACTATTCTCTTATTCTCGGTGGAGACCTCCACTCATTCTCGGTGGAGACCTCAACTTTCGATGGCGACATCCACTCTTCTACTTGGTGCCGACCTGCATTCTCAAGTTTGATGCCGATCTCCATTCTCCCGTGCTCTCTTAAATGCCATCCTCAAGTTGACGATCAAATCTCTCCTTGTCGCTCCCATGAGAAGACGTGGGATGCAAGCGCACAACATGAACACCAATCTCATCTCGTCGATCTGACAATTTCTATCTAGCACACAATTGCCGATCTTCGTTTGTTGATCTCTCCTCTCACTCGCAAGATCAACATTTTCTTGTCGATCTCCTTCCTTGCACGTTGAACCAACCTCGGAATCATTCTCGATCGCGTGAGATTCGAACTCACCCGCCGACCTCATCCGCCGATCTCATATGCCGATCTCATCCTTCCTCACGTAGAACCGATCTCGGAATCATTCTCGATCGCGTGAGATCCAAACTCAATTCGCCGACCTTATCCGCCGATCTCATCTGCCGATCTCATCCGCCAATCTCATATGGCGACCTCAAGCTCACTCGGTGGCGACCACAAACTCACTCGCCGACCTCAATCTCAATCTCGGTGGCGACCTCAAGCTCTCTCGGTGGCGACCTCAAACTCACTCGCCGACGTCAATGTCAATCTCGCCGACCTCAATCTCACTCTCGGTGGCGACCTCAATCTCACTCGGTGGCGACCTCAATCTCACTCGGTGGCGACCTCAATCTCACTCTCGCCGCCGACCTCAATCTTGGTGGCGACCTCAAACTCACTCGCCGACGTCAATGTCAATCTCGCCGACCTCAATCTCACTCTCGGTGGCGACCTCAATCTCACTCGGTGGCGACCTCAATCAATCTCGCTGACCTAAATCTCACTCGCCGAGCTCACCGCCGAGCTCATTACCTTCGCTCATCTCGCCGAGCTCAGCGCCGAGCTCATTACCTCCGCTCATCTCGCCGAGCTCACCGCCGATCTCATTACCTTCACTCATTTCGCCGAGCTCACCGCCGAGCTCATTACCTCCGCTCATCTCGCCGAGCTCACCGCCGATCTCATTACCTTCACTCATCTCGCCGAGTTCACCGCCGAGCTCATTACCACTGCCCAACTCATTACCACCGCTCAACTCATCTCGCGATCCTCGAAGACGCCCAGCAAGATCGATCGAGAACCCGCTCAAAGTCAAGTCATCACGGCGACCCCTGTCCGATTCCACATCATCAGCGTCGTGCCGATCTCCAACTGTGGAGTCTCACCGATCGCCGATCATCAGCAATCTCACAAGCAACCCGAGACGATCTGTGCCGAGCAGGCATATTAACAGAATTCAAGCACGCCCGCTGATCGCAGAAAACTGACGCTCTCCGGACTAAGGGGGACTATTGTTGGACATGGGCTGCGCCCAATATGCCACTCGGCCCAACAAGACAAGCTCACTACAATTTCGGCCCGACGGAATTGGATGCAAGTCATTAATAATTCGTAAAGGGGCACTTTCGGAATTCATGATGGAAACCCTAGAAAACCCTCGGTCAACAGTCGCCTATAAAAGGAAACATCACTTATTAGAATCATGATCCCGACCCGGGGAAATACCCAGAGAGCAATATTTTGCGTCTAAAACTACTATCGTCTTTTGTGTAATTCCTTTCAGCTTCCGAGCTCGTCATTATTCGCTTTAGTTCTCCTGTGAACTGACGAGCTCAATCTTAACTCGTGTTAGTGACGACCTCACGTTTTTATCGTTAATAAAAGAACCAGCTTCACTTTTTCCCCAAAAAATCTTTATTTACTTAGTTTTGTGCAATCCCCGGTACAAACATATATATTTTCTTTTATTTTTGAAATTTGTAAAATTGTAAAATTTTCTTTACATGAAATTGTCATGTAAAATTTATCAACATGATCCTAGAGAGTAGAGAGTAAACATTTGTAAATTTCAGAGGATAGTCTCTGATATTTTAAAACATGATCACGAAACAATATTGTGATTAAACCCTTTTTCAAAAAAAAAAAAAAAAAATTGTGATTGATGTGTAACCTTTAAAGTAAAAGTGGCTAGGAAAAGTGGAAAAAAACCTTAAAACTAGAGAATTAGATTTTATCACACAGGTAATCAAAAATCATCTATACTAGTATTTTTGCAGCAGTTTTTGCTCATGCATTGACATTAATATTATTTACAAAAAATTTCAAAATTAATTATAGGTAGAATTTAAAAAAATAAAAAAAATCTTTCTACCTCATTCAAACATAAATATATGATTTATTTTCATTTTTATTTGAATTTATATTTAAATTATCTTGAATTATTCTATAATGCATTTAGTTAATAAAAATTATGATTTTTTTTTACTGCATATGATATAATACAAATTTTTAAAAACGGACATATATTAATATGACTCAATAGATGAGTAAAAAAATACGGGTACAATATCCCACATCGCCTAAAAAAAGTGGGCAATAATTTAGAGTCATATTATAAGAGATACCAAAATGATTCATAGTACAATTGAGTAGAAAGCTTGATTTATCAGACATTCAAACTTAAAAAAATTAAATATTATAAATATTTGAACTTAAACTTTATAATTAATTTAAATATTATAAATATTTGAACTTTTTAAAAAAATTAAAAGACCTTTAAAATATTAATAATATATTTAAACTTTTAGGAACTTCAAATATGAGAAATACTCAACCATTTTAAGAATTCCAAGTATTATAAATATTTAAACTTTTTAAGAAGCGCCAATCTTATAAAATGTAAATGGTTACAACCTTAATAAATAACATATCAACTCAATCTAATATTTATAATACAAAGAAAATAAATATTAAAAATTAAGATTATATAGGGCGTGTTAAAATATCTCGGAACAAAATTATATAGTGAGACAGGTTTTGTCGATATTTATATAAATTTAAAATATCATTAATTTGGTGTTAAACGGGTAAAACATAATTTCATTATTTCGTTAACACTATCAATATTTGAGAATAAACATACCTAAATAAATTGATTAATAAATATTATGGAAAAAATAAATTATATTGCAGTGTTATATGGTTTAACCTGTAAATTATAAAATTAACAATTATTATATAATTATAACATATTTAACCAAAAAATACAATTTATAATTTAAATGTTTTAGTTATAAATAATTTGTCCCATAGTGTACCGCGTCCTAATCTAGTTTGTATATATTTCAATATACAATTAAGTTTTATATATTTAATTTAAGTAAGAAACGTTTGAAAAAAATAGTTTTCCATATTGTAAGATCAAATGTTTCAACAAAATAATAAAAATAAATACAAAGTTGGTGGATACAATATATGCTGATAGGTGGCATCTGGCAGGCATGTGGGCGCACAGACACTAGATGACTGGGCCTTTCCTAAAGTGTTTGTAATTAAAACCCAACAATTAACACTTCAACAATGCACCCGTATTGTCCCGTTTCGTACTCACTTCTCTGCTTTGCTCCTTCAAATTTAATAACACAATTTATGTATCTATCTACATTATCCACTTACACAGGTACAGAGGTACATACACGAACTTTCCTTTTCTATGGAGAAAAAAATTATATTAGTATTTTGCAATAGCTTTTTTTATTTATAATGATAGTCTTAATATATGCATACATTTTTTTCTTGATCAAATATACATAATTCTCATACTAAAGGAATAATTTTAATATTCACAAATTTCCAACACAAAATTAATTGATAATACGTAAAGTAGTTTAAATCCCATACTATCTTCAATTGTATCAAATCCAAAAAAAATATTCAAAAAAAAATAATAAACAATCAATATGGGCTTATATATTAGGCCCATTAATGTTAAAACTTTTACAGAACCCTCTGTTTTTCTTTTTTCTTTTCATGAGATGGTTCAAACTTCAAAGTATAGCTTCGTTTGTCAGAGAACACGTGGCACTTCATTCAGCACCTCTGTGTCATAGCACCGTGAAACCATGGCGACGCGTGTGACGCTGGCGGCGTTTAAACCCTTTCTCCAAAATCTCATCTTTCTTCTTCTTCTTCTTCTTCTCCGTCGTCGTCTTAGTATCGTTTTGGCGAAAAACGAGAGACTGAAGTATCATGAAAAGAGTTTCATTGGGTGCGCGTAAGAAACACAAGAGGATCAAGAACATAAGATTCGTGAAGAGTATCGTGGCTTACCTCAAATCAGATGATTACATGTTCGCTCCTCTGTTTTCCAATTCCCCACCGTCCACGACTGAGATAAATACGCCTCCGTCGTCGAGTTCGATGACGGGCAACATCTCCCTGACAGGTACTGTTAGGACTCATGTTCTCTTGAGTGTGTATTTGCTAACTACTATTAGAATGTGTATGTGATTCGGTGTGCTACTCTGTTTTGGATATTAGGGTTTGAGTCATTAGGGTTTGAGAGGGTAATTAAGAAGAAGAAGAGAACAATGTCTGAGAAAGTTAAGAGATATCTAAAATCTGATTGTCACATGTACGGACCAGTGATCTCACCTCCAAAGCTTGGTTCTGCTTCACTTAAAGGTGAGACCTTTTGTTTTTGTTACCTCTTTGATAGATTCAACTAAGTTGGTAGCGTTAGCTCTCTCTAGTTATAATTATGCGTTTGGGGCTGAGATAGTTTTTGAATCAGGGAAATTGCAAATAACAAATTTGGTTACGATGGAAGTATCAACGAGTAATACAACCATGAAGGAAGATAACAGTAATTATAGGAATCTCCGGTCAGGTATTGTAGAACAGGCATTGCATAATGGAAGGATCAACTCTCCAAAACGAGGATTGGTTAGCTTAGAAGGACAACGAGGTGGACTAAGCCGTGAAACAGATCGTTCATCAGCTTTTTCCTCTCTACCAGGTATGTTTGGTTGATTGCCGTAAGTCCCCCAATCATGTAATGTAATGGAACTTGTTAATTATTTTTTTTTAACATAATAGTACTACTAAAGAAGTAACACAAGTTTTAATCCTTCACTTAATAACTAGTAAGATGTCGATAAGCATAAATGTTAATAGGAGTGTCTGAGGTGAGTATTAAGGTTCTTGGACCAATTCGTTAAGTTGGGAGAGATTAGGAACTATAGAAACAAACTCCAGACACTTTCTGATTTCTTTTGGCTTCTGATCGTTAACTACTGTGCTTTGTTATTGAGATATAATGAGATCTTGAATTCTATCAGATGTATATTAGCAAATTTCATGGAAGAAACTGAAAATTTGATATGTTCTGAAGACATGGATAAGAGCTTGTGTCGCTCTTTAAATTTAGTCCAACTTCGAACTGGATAATGTTGCTTTTGAATTTGTTTGTGTTGATTCGGTTCAAAAAACAAATGTTACTTATCTTGTTTTAGACTGATGAGAGTAGGAGATATACTAAAATTGTTTTCTTTATTACTATGACAGAGGAAAAGATGGTGAAGCCAGATCAAAGGAGAGTTACAATTGAGTGAAGATAATGTAGAGTTAATAGACAATGTAATCATTGTAAAATACAATTTAGTTAGATACAATAGTTAAAGGAGCAGCTATGTGAGAAGAAGAAGAAGAAGAATAGGTTCTGTGTGATTGAAGAACTTTTCTTGTTGATAGGCCTTTAGGAAGTGATGTATGAATGAGGATGACAAAGATGTGTGTCTGTCTGAACATATTGCCATGTTAGCTTGTCAGCTGGTCTGGACGAGTAGTTGTATATCAGTAAACTGTTACAATTGAGCAAGAGTTCCTAATATCCTTTTTAGCTAACTCACTCTTGGAGGTTTGATTATTTTTGTAAAACTGATCGCTAAATTTTTATAATTTAATTAAGAGTATGTCAATAAGATTCTAAGTGGAACTTAGATATCAAAGAATTTGTTGTGGTATTAAAACAGCAGCTGGAGATAAAATAGTATAATTCAAACTTGATTTGTGAAAATGGTGAAAAGGACTGAAGGTGAAGAGACGGAGGAGAAGAGGAAGAAGGTTAATTTACAAGTAATAATCGTGTGCACGTGAGTTGCATTCAATTTGTGTCCCAGACCCTTCCCATCTGTCAACTCTACACACGCATGCAAGAAAAAAAGCTTAACATGTGTGCGTTACGTCTTGCGTGTATCTAACATTGTTCATTATTGCTATCGAAATCAAAGAGACATCATATCTGTCAATGTTTACGGAGTCCCTAGTCTAGTTTCGAAATAATGTAAAGCTAGTGTAGGTAAAGTAATCGGAATTTGATAAGATATGAAAAATTATGTTCTATATATCAAAATATAAATTTATAGACGAATGTGATATGTCTATTACTACAATCGTATTGGAGCATGCACATGAGTCCCCGAGAAAAACGGAGATTATTGTATTTGGAGACTAGAGATATGGACATGGACATAGCACACGTGTAAGCTCTCGGAAGCGTAATGTCATTATTGTTTTTGTAATTACCATTATGAATGTGAGAAAGAAAGCGTAGGATACAACTCAGCGAAGAAAAAGACGTAATATGTCTTTTTTATATGTCAAAGAGACATGCAAGCATGGGGTTCACTTACCCTCTCTTTTCTTTGTAAATTACTATAATTAGTTTTACGTCTTTAGTCTCAAATTCAACACTAATATAGTATTATTGACCTACCACATGCGGATTAACTATGACATGGATTATTGTAGAGAGGTCCGACATCGTTAATTGTGAGATAATATGATCGATTTTGGACTTTAAGTCATAGCCTCTTTTCTTTCTTAATAGTTGCGATTAGACCATGTTTGAAAATTGTTTACAACATACTGCTAACGATTGATGTATCAGTAGCCATTTGTTTTCAAACTAATCACAGCCTAAATTATGTATATGGTCTCTCTTTTGAATTTCATACTATAGTCTATATATCACTAGACTTCGTACATTGAAGAAACGAAATCAAGTTTTGATTGGTTATGGGAATAAATCCAAATAATTAGCTGCATTATTATTCGTCATTATCCGCTAGTCGCTATGACTAGTGTGTTGTACAGTGTCTACTATACGTACTATAATATCAATAGAGGATAAATCAATCCCCATACGGCGTAAATTTGTTGTTGAAATAGTAATCATCAATAATGTGAGAAGTTTTTTTGCACGTATTAGAATTATTTGTTGTTGGTTGGCCTGTGGAGTTGAAGCTTGGAACGTGGATCGACTTATGGTCTTCCGAATTTGCTATCCACTTATGGATGGGTTTTGGTCAATACGGTTGCGTTAATTTGTCCTATATGCATGACCAATTAATTACCCATTAATTATTTCGTCTATTATTATTTGATCAACCGATCGAGCAACAACAATTTATACAATCAGCATTCACATGTTTTCAAGACAGAACATCATGTAGCTATCATCACCATCGATCGTCCATATATATAAATCTTTCGATATGGTCTCTAGTATATAATTTTAAATTTGATTTTTTCGTTTAGCTATATACCTTTTATTTGTAATGAACTGTCTCAAGCTAATCTTGCAGATTTTTTTCCAAGTTTTTGATAATTATATATATATTGTTGTTACAAGGGACAAAAACATCAATTCATATGCACATGAATTTGTTTTTAACAAGTATATATTATTTTATATTCAGATATGATCAGCGAATGTCCTTTATACGTTAACCTAGCTAATCAGGCCTAGCTAATCAATAATTGGCTTTCTTTTTGATGTAGTGTTTGTATTTATACGGTTGATCTATTTGTCTGTGAATATACCATATGAGTTCTTTTCCATGATCAGCTTAGTTATAGTTGCTTCAAATGGTTGTAGCAAACATGCTGGACTGATTTACATGTGAATAAAATCGTTCATTTTTTAGTTCACAATTTATATATTTTGGTTCGTTCGCCATATATATTACTATTATCTACCTCTATCTCATACCATACAAAAAGTTTATACTTACTACCGTACGTATAGATCCATAACTAATGTCTCTCACACGTGTACATACGTGGACTGATCCTAATCAAGCGTGGGGGAATCATCTATGTCTTGGTCCAACTTATCTATAAAAAGACATCGTCTCTTGTTCTTTAAATCCACATATTATCTCTAACTATCACAAATTCTCTATCTCTTTCCTTCTCTAGCTTTTGTTGCGATACCGTACACATACGAAGAAGACAGCTCGTGTGTAAAAGGATGAGGTGTAGAGCACTTAATATTCGGAGAAGAAAGAGAGTGATGGTTAATGTGAGCTCAAGGAAGCTCATGACCCGTCTTCGGCGAATGGTTGCTCCGGAAACGAGTTTTTCCGGCGAGGTTGTTGACGGTGACACACTTTATCGGCTCACGGCTGATCACATTTTCCTACTTCAAGCAAGAATCCAACTTCTTCGTCGTATTTCCTCTGTATGTGGTCTCTAGATGAGAGCTGCACGTGGCTATATAAAAAGACAAAGCAATGGTATAATTATGGATAAAACCTATGTTTTCTCTATATGTTCTCTTAAGTTAATCATCTTATAAATACGTTGTAACGCCGACGCTATGATTTGAGTGTGTGTTTATGTGAATTTATGTTTATGATGTATTTAATTGTGAACAGTTTTTTTTTTACATGCATGCATGCAGCTTTTATCGCATTTAAACAACCCTTCAAAAATAATAAGATATGCCTACAATATTTAAGAGAATATACATACGCCCTTAGAATTATAACGTTAACAAACTAAAAAAGTATCTATCAAAAATAATTTATTATGAGATTTAGTGATTATAACTGACCTAACTAATTAGTACGGTAATCTGTGTATGACATATATTAACATATTATTTTTATGTTATCTCGGAAGTGAAAGAGTAAGGCAACTGGAGACAAGCGGTATGAGAAAGGTACAAATTTGGTTTGACTGAGAAAGATAAAAACATTAAACTCTTTTTTTTTTTTAATCGTCAGCAAAGTCTTGGTTTTAATTTCTGATTCTTCAAACAAAAGAAGCATCTGACAGATTCCAACAAATAATAAATTAAATTGTAGTGCACGAGTGTCGTATCACCCGAATTCCTAAACCTGGTTCGAAATCTTCCCCTTCATTATAAAACACTCTACATTATTTATGTTTATTTTATAGTACTACTACTAGTTAACACGTAAGATGTTTTTCTTTTCTTAATTTTAAAATAATGAAAAGAAAGAAGTCGAAGTCACCAAAATGTTGCTTTTTGGTTTGTGTGTTCAAAGTCAAAGACACATTTAATGATTAACTTTCTCGCCACATGCTCGTAAGCTTCATGACTATATACTGTATATCAAAATTGATATTATACTAGTAGTAATCTTTAACATCTAGTATTTATTAACTTCCACATTTCAAAATAAAGTCGATTAATAAATAAAATAAAAATACACACAAGTTTCTTTTTATAAAACACCTTTTTGACATTTTTTCAGACAAACTATTCAAATTTACTTTTAAAAATATCTCTACTTGAACATTATTTTTTGTTTTTAATTTGATTTTAAACATTTTTATTGAGAAAGAGTTGCACAGAAATGAGAAAGCAGTGGGCTGATGAATGAGAGAGAGAAGTAGGCCTTTTTAAGAGCATTACGGGGCCCATACACGTGTCTACGACCACTTGTTTGTTTGTTTACCCCTTGCCAAGTGCCAAGGATGCTACATAATTATTCCAAAATCATTCTCGTTTACATGTTACATTTAGACATAATGCCCCTAAGTGGGACTTGTAATCATGTTATCGTCGTGTAGTAAACATTAGTAATCATCGTATTGGGTTTATATTTAAACTATACATATTCGTAATGCTAGACCGTGAGGATAGTCATAGAATATTCAATATAATATATCTATCACACACCAAATGAAAAAAAAAAATGATCTAATGCCATATGCATTGGTAGAACAATGTAAAGTTTCTCAAATATATATTTTTAATATAATTTAATGTGTTAAAGTCAATTTATCAATATAATATTAAAAAAACTTTCATCGAAGCCATGTGGGAAAAAACTGATACGTACTTTCAATTGAATCTTATTTTTTTCCCGGAGGATAGGTCGACCATTCACCATTGCATGAAAGTCTTGAGTGTTCACTACATTTTCAGAGCACATGCTATTTTTTCTATGCTCATCCGTAAAAACATGGTTTAAGTCGTGGTAAAAGTCGTAAACCATTGAATCTAAAGTTATAGTGATCACATAGTACTTATCGGAAGATTTCCGTGAAGTCATCAACGTTAAAGTACGTTTATTGTTTTTTTTTTTTCCTTTCTCATATAATTCTACCAGTTGCTCTACTTTCATAAGTTGGTGATATTGGTCAAATCATACAACTATGAAAGTCCATATAATAGAACCAAAAGTTGGATCAACCTACCGTTTTATGGGTTTATGAATAGAGTATAAGGTGGAAAACGGTTTTAAGTATAAAAATAGACCAAAATAATTGAAGCTTAGATTATGATGATGATGAGTATAAATGGTATTTAGGGTTGGAGAGAGAGTGGGGCATGTTGAGCCATGTGCGTCCATGTGCTCTGTCTTTCTCTTCTAGCCCCACTCTTAAAATTTCACTTCATTTCCTTTGGTCTAATAAATGCCTCCACACTCTCTCATTTCTTCTATTAAATCTCTCTTCTTCAGTCTAATCTCTCTCCCTCTCTCTCTCTCTCTCTCACTGTCTCTCGTTTCTTTTTAGGGTTTAAGTTTCAGACACAATCGAGCTACGTGGATATCTATAAATAGAAGTAAGCGTCATGTAAGTATAATTATTGATTTCATTTGACGTCTCTTGTTTGTTTATTCACATCTCCTTCTTGAGCCACGTTCAGTTATATAATCAGAAGTGTGTCAAAGGAGATGTTCCGACGAACGTCTATATATCTGTTAAATGAGTACAGAATCGAACGTTTATTTTCAGATCATGTAATTCCTTATAGTTTCCTTGGTGTTTATTTTATTAGGATGAGCACTTATAACATGGTTAGGCAAGAATTTATCAAGAAATGGATAACTACTCTCCACATGTTAGATTGTTCTGTTGAACATCCCTTGAACGTAACCGAGAGGAAAAATGCGATAAAACTGTCATCGGATATAGCCATGGCAGCCGCTAGAAGCGGCTCTACTGTATGGAGCCGCGCTCTCATCTCTAGGAGCGGAAACAAGACGGACAGCAAACCTATGGCTCCTCGAATACTAAAAAAAGCTAGAAATCGGATGAAGAACCGTTGTCTCACTCTTAGACGAAATGGAAATTTCACAGCGAAAAGTGGAGTGAGAAAACGTACGGAGTTGCTTAAGCGTCTTGTACCGGGAGGCGAGTTAATAGAAAACAAAGATTATTTGATAAGAGAGACACTTGATTACATCGTCTATCTCCGAGCGCAAGTGGACGTTATGCGAACCGTCGCAGCAGTAGATTCAGTAACCGGGAACTTAACGAACGATAACAAATAAATGTACATCCGCACGTAGGTAATGGTTTAGATGAAGGTCCATGTATGTACATATATAGGATAACACTATCTTGTACTATCATATAACAAATTTCGAAATGTATTATCGAGTACTGCTGGTGTAAAATTAATTTATGGGTTAATTTCATTAGAAGACCACTTGAATATTAATAGAGTTGTAACATTTTATTGTCTATGCAGTATGTACTGATGTAAATTTACGCTAAGTAATGTTTTTGTGATACAATTAAACTTGTCAGATATGTTTTTACATGCAATATATTGCGCGTACAATTCAGTAAAATTTGCATTAATTGATTGATAGATTTTAAACGAAACTGTTTTTCTTTTTCCAAGGAAAACAAGAGTGTTATCATGTTGGTTTACGATAGACCATTGACTAGTCCGAAGTGTCGAACTGGAATCATGGGTTATCTTTTTTCACTTATAGACAAATGTTAAGCACATAAATATAGTGTGTTGTTGTGTACTCTGGATTGAATTCAGTTTAAAAAAAAATAAAATACAAATTTTAAAAATTACAGACTAAAACATTGGGTTGAGACTTTGAGAGAAGTAAAGAAGAAAAAAACATTGGGTTGAGAATGGGCCGAGTTGATATGTTGATTTGGGCCAATTTACGTTGCTGTTTTCTTTATATAAACTCAAAAGTGACACAAATAGTGTGATTTAAATGTGAAGCGCAACGATCCGTATGATTTGGTATTGTAAAAACAAAAACCGGTTAAGGTTGGCACAAGTGTACTCGAGTGATTTCGGATCTGCTAGTTAGATTCATTGACTTCAAACAAATTGCTATATATGAAACTGACGACATTCGTTTTGCTATGCTTAACTTAACACTAATCTTTTAACCTGTCATAGCCTTTTTCTAAACTAATTTATAAGCTATGTTCTCTTTCTGTCGGTACAAAATCTCTTGGCAGTTGGCATTTATTTAAAATGAGAGTAACATGGTCAAATGATAACATCTTTAATGAGCCATCATCTCTGATTTCAATTCATAAACACACGATTTTGAGATTGAAAAAGACACTTAAAGCCATGAAAGAAATGTTTCTTAATTAAGAAAGGAGAGTTATTACTTAGTTAAAATATCTTTGATGAAAAAGGAGAGTTATTATAACCGTATGGACTAATTAAAACTTGTCCTCTTCACCCCATTGCATGCTTGTTCATGATTACGCCCATCATCTATCTATACAATGTCGTTCTCCTGATTGATAACTACATTTAATTTGCACATTTATCATTTATGATCTTTTCCAATACAAATCACTTAGCATTGTAGTATATGACATATATTCTTCTACAATCAGATCAATATAGATTATTAGTTACTAGAAAAGACCTGCGTAATAATTAAAAAAATACTGAAAATAATTAAGTAGTAATATACATGATTTTAGATTTAATCTTGTAACATTTTAATATTGAATATGAACCTCTCATATTTCATTTTAATACTCTCTGAGTTCTATTGTACAAAAGTTTTAAGCCTTTTTTTTACTCTATTTTATAATATTTTTCTCAAATTTTTACGTACAATTTTTATTAATATAACAATTTATGACTATTTGAACTATGCAGTATATTTTTCCATTGGTTGAAGTTTTATAAGTGACATAATATATTTTTTTATTAATATTTGTGTTTTTACCAAAAACTCTTATAAGAAAGGGAGTACCATTTAAATATCTATACCATCATAATAAACCATATTTTAAGTTTAATTATACATTTCATTTTAATGCATAAAACTAAATATTTTCTATCAAACACAATTAATACATTATATCAAATCTATATCTTAGTAAGAATCAAAAATACAAATAAAAATTAACAAAATATAATTCGCAAAAAAACTAAATCAACATTATTGAAGATATATTTGTTATATTGTTATCTCATAAGTACTAATTTTACCTCATGTCATAATCAATTTTAAATGAGTGAAATTTTTATTAAAAAAACATATATAAAGGTATAGAGACATTCTCATCAAATAACTGAAAATCCATTCCTATAAATTATAATTTATTTTGAATTATCTTATTTAACATATGCATTACAAAATTATATGTGTTGAAATTATAAAATCATACGTAAAAATATCACTAATATTCTTTAATGATTTTTTTAGTATGATACATATTAATATTTGAAAATTTTTAATCTAAAATAAATTTCATTGTTAGACATTCAGTTTAGTAATCACAATTAACTATTTATTTCATCGTAATTAAACCATAACTCACTTCTTCATATAGTTAAAATTTTAACAATAACAATAATATGAGCATCATATGAGATAATATGTATGTTGGTTAGTATTTTAAATTTAACGATAAAAATAATTAGTAAAAACTCAGTTAACATCCACAAAATTTTTGAAAGTCCAATAATATCCTAAATATTATTCTTCTATATGTCATAATTTCATAAGGAATACTTTTGTCAATTTTATCAATTAACCAAAAATTCATTCCTACAAACTCATTTTTTCTATTTTTTTTTAAGTTTCTCATGTTACTACATGCATTAAAATCTTTAAATAAATCATGTAAAACTATACTAATACATATCATGTATTGAATTTTTTTTCTTTTTAAGTTCATTATTCTTTCAAGGTTTTGTGTACTTTCTTACAATCAAAATTTATATTACAACGATAAATACAATTTATAGCCAAATAAAATTATGTTAAATAACTTATGTTATTTTTTTAACTTTGTTATTCATTATTTACTGATTAATATACATGCTTAATAAATTAAGTTTTTGCTTACACATGTCAGATTTTATTGAGAACACATGTATAATATACAATGGAAAATATATTGATTTTATTACTTTTTCTTTTTGATTTAGAAAAATAAATTTTTAAAAACATAAACATGTAAAATTCTGTAAATATAATTAGATGTCCTACTACGTTTACAAAAACAAAGAGTTTTTTTACATACGTCAACATCTAATCAATATATTTAATATGTGTCATGATCTTGTTAATGAGCAATTTTGATATAAAACTTTATATAGTAAGATAGGCATTTTGAGTTTTCCAAAACATCTTAGGGCCCGACTGGTTCAAACGCTGCGGTTGCGGTTGAGGTTGCGGGAGATTGCGGAAGCGGGCGATTGCGGTTTCAAGCGTTATTAAGCGTTTTGAACGACTGGTTTAGCGGTTTAAAATTGGTGCGTTTGCGGGAGGTTTACGACTGGTTGACCAGCGGGTGCAATAGCGGTTGGAACATAATAAATGTGATATATAATTATATAAATGTTTTAAAATATCAAAAACTTTATTAAACTTGATTTATAGTTAAAATTCATTAAAAATACTAAAATAATTATTATAAAAATAAATAAATTTCATAATGAAATACTTATTACTTTATGCATTTGGCTTTTTACCAAAACTTTAATCAAGTAATTTGATAAATGACTAAACATATGTTTTAGATCGTAGATTTTTTTTCTTAAATCTCACACACTCAATAAGTTATGTGGGGTAGTATTTGCATCGGTAGTAATGATCAAACGAGACTTGAGAAGAGTCACTCGTGATTTGTTTTTATTTTTCACAAATAATCTTATTTTCTTAAAATTCTGATGAAACGTCATATTTATTTAGATTTTTTTTAACTTATGTATGATGTACCATTAAATTTACATCAAGTTTTCCAGGTTATTGTTAATTGAAATATTATTTTCTTCCAATTGTTTATTTTTTAATATTTTCAATCGTATCCGTACTTCATTTGCTCTCATCCTTAATGAATAAAATAGTTAGGTAAAAAATATATAAAAAATATATTTCATTATCATTGATCTGTTTCAAGTTTTTTCTCAAAAAAAAAAAAATTTTTGAAACGCAAACGCCCGCAACCGCAAACGCTTGCGGGAACCAGCTTTTGGAATTCAACGGTTGGGAGCGATTGGGAGCGACTGGAAGCGATTGGGAGCGATTTGTGTGATTGGCCCCAAACGCTAGCAACCGCCCGCAAACGCAAACGCAGCGTTTGCGGGAGCTAGCGGGAGAACCAGTCAAGCTCTTACTTTAGTGGAAGGAAAAAGAATTATTTTATAGTTCCTACATCAAAGAAAATATTCGAATTTTGGGATAAAAATCCAGCTAGAAATCACTTATGAATGAGTGAAAAAGTGTCAAAGAGACCCAAATATTTATATTTAAATATATGTGTGCTTAGCTTGAACCTATGGTTTTGATTTAAAGATAGATGAGAGAAAGAGATGAGAGGGTCCAATCCATTGTTGTCAATAATTTTGCTTCTATAATGGTTAACAAGTTAGCATCTATTTATGTATATTTCCTCATCAATCAATTAGTTATTAACCTATTATAGTTAGCTTAAATTCACATCACATCAAATCGTTTAATCTTTTCCAACAACAACACATAAAGTAGTTTCAAGTAAGCATTTTTTAATCTCTATAATAATGATGTAGTTAGACTCTCAACGTAATATTATTGATATTTTCAAAGAAATCTGAATCAAAACAGTGTACCAAATTATTCATAGTTTGTTTGCTTAACTACTAATTTTTTCTTTACAAAACAAATTACTATATTTTCAACATTCGGAAACCACAACTAAAAAATCCGACGTTGGATATCATGCATCGACGCGAAATAATGGAATCCATCTTAGTTTTATTACTAAATCAGATTACTAGTTGAATAAACTTGCAACTCTGCAGAATTTTGCAATCGATAATTTAATAATACAACATGCAATACAATGAGTACCACTATAACCAATCAAACTCAATAGTATTACTAATGATAAATCGACATTATTACAGATACCTAATTACCATTTTGACAGAGAGTTGAGTTCAGACTAACCCCTCCATATCCTTTTAGATATATACAAATAAATTGTGTAACGATAATCACTTTGATCATGGCCCAAATCATTCCCACCCATGGAAATGATGCTCTCCATCGAACCTTTTTTAAAAAATAATTCTAAGGTAGAACCCACACCAAAAAATTATAATTAATCGCTTCCTTTTTTCATATCATTACATAAATATTTGATCAATCAACCAACTCTCAACGTCAAAATCTTTGAATCCAGAAAAAAAAAAAAAAAACTATGGAACTATCATTAGCATTGACGACAACAGAACATAATCCATCGCCTTCAGAGGCACATCCAAACACTATGGACTTTCTGTCTCGCGAATGGTGTAATCTCGCTGTTCAATCGCTTCAGCCTGACCATATCCTCTACGATCGTTCCATTGTTCCTGTCGAGACATCGATCGCTAAATTTCAAGGCGACTCGAGTCCTGTTTCTTGCGCTGTAAGTTACGTACAGAGATTGTTTTTATTTTTATAAGTGAATTCCTCTTCAACTAGTTTTGGTTAGCGTTTAATTTATAAAGATTTTGAAAGCAGATGATGGATAAGAGTATGAAGATGGACGATCCAGATTTTAAGCCCTCGTTGCCTTCCTGGAAAACCAGTGATGTGAAGGTAAACCATATTATGTTATCTTTTACAAAGATCACAGTAACAATAATATCTTTTATTGGGGTTCTCATGTGATCTTTATATGAACTGAATATTGTTTAAACATTGACAATTCATTTCATTTTATTTTTCATTTTTAAAGTGGATTTTAGGTTTATTTGATGCACATACGAAATGATGAAGTGATGATGAATATTTGATATATGATCTGAATGGTTATACTGCTAATTATTGGAATTTTAGATATACGAAAAAAAAAACATGGTACATAATAGAATGACTTACATCTATTAGGCGAATAAAATTTAAAGAGACTAATAATAATAATGATCATATGTTTTGTTGAATGATGTGAACAGTCATGGATATGGATGCAACAAGCAATGCACCCGGAATTGAGCTATGAAGGCTTTTTCCGCAAGAAACTTGTAAAAACCCTTTTAGCCTTTTGGTTTGGTTTTGATCTTCAAATCAACAATATTGATCTTCTAAATCAATACAATTATGGGATTTGTAGAAACTTCCATGGAAGATTACGCCGTCGATAAAGAAATGGTGGAAAGAGATAAAAGCGAAACGAAAGGAAGAAGTGAGGCTACAGAGA
This sequence comes from Camelina hispida, assembly GCA_023657505.1. Lineage (NCBI taxonomy): Eukaryota > Viridiplantae > Streptophyta > Magnoliopsida > Brassicales > Brassicaceae > Camelina > Camelina hispida. Next base: position 28,679,822 of record CP094636.1, on the reverse strand, counting down.
GCTGAAGTCCACGCTGCCGTGTCCTTGGCTGGTCTAGCCGCTGCTCTTGCCGCCGTAGCTTCCGAGAACGCCGGAAAAGATGGTGGTGGAAACGTTCGACCGAGCACGAGAGAGACTGCTGTGGCTTCTGCGGCGGCTGTAGTGGCAGCGCAGTGTGCGCAGATGGCGGAGACAATGGGTGCAAACAGAGATCAACTCAGCACAATGATTGGTTCCGCCATGACCGGGACAAGTGTTAGTGAGATACTCACTCTCACTGCCTCAGCTACAACTTGTAAGAAGAAGATAAAGCTTTTGGTTATTTATGTTTTTATACAAGGAATGCTCTGTTTCTGAGACATTGGTGTTTGGTAAAATAAGCATTGAGAGGTGCTGCGACGTTGAAAGCAAGAAGAGGTTGCAAGATAAATAGATTGAACGGCTCTGCGCCTGTGTTGCCTATTGAAGACTCTTCTTACTTGCCTCCTGAATTCGACAAGAACACATCCATACTTGCTAAAGGAACTGATCTCTTCGTTGAAACACCAGATGGTATATAAAACTAAAATCCTCTGTTTCTCTTGTTTAACTCCTCTGTTTCGTGGAGAAACTAAAGTGATCGTTGGGTTGAAACAGGGGATTTCAAGGCTAGGACAGTGTCTATGATCTTAAACAAAGACGGACAGGTCTAAACGTGGCTCTAATTACTCATTACTCTTTAACTAATGACGTCTACTAATTGATGATCTTGGTGTTTGTTATCCACAGGTGATTCTTAAAATGAAGAAGCATAACCTACTCAGGACTAAGAAACTAAGTATGCAGCTAGCGTCTCAATATTTGTTTGTTTTAACTTTACTTAACCTTAAAACTATGATTTTAAAACATTTAGTGTCTTTTTTTTTGTTGTGTGTTAAGGTATTGTGACGAATGTTCATGTGGAACTTTACAAGGATTCGGATAGCGAAGACAACAACATAGAGGACACTTGTTATCTCATTGTCTTGAAGACGAACAGAGGAGCTATCAAGCTAGACATGGCGGATGATTACAGTCGTTACAAGACATGGGTCACAACGATCCAACACATGCTCACTCTCTCTTCTTCCTCCTTACGTACAAATTACGATCTCACTTTCTACAACAAAAACTGAAATTTTCATCTGTTCTTGTTCATCCTTTTTCATTATGTAATTTTAACTTTTCTTGCCATATTTTATTTATCTCCTCCTCTGTTTCTTATATATATATCTCTCGTTTGTTCTAATAATATAATGCATAACAACTTGAGAACTTACGTTCTTTTAGACCCCACATATATCAGCTATCTTTCTAAGTAAAGTAACCTGAGACTTGAGAAGCATGACATGTTCGATTGACTTGCGAAACAAGGCTTCCTCGTCCTCGATCTCTTCACAGCCTGGTACAATCTTTTGAAGGATCCGGAGATTTCTTTGCGTGCAAGTTTCGCGAAACTTGGATTTCTCTTTTCGTCCCTTGCGACGACGATGCTTGAGCTTCTGGCACTTCACCATCTTCATCACTTGTTTCACTCTGGGATTAGATACAAAGCCATATATATAGAGATACATTGAGGATGGAACCAATATGGAAGAAAACAAGTTGTCTGTAAAATGTTCTTGACAGAGAAAAGGAGACAAGGAACCCATATCAAGGCCATAACCACTGAACCTGTCTCTGCCAATCCATCCTTGCAATGTGCCAATGTCTAACATTCAATGTATCTGTTTTTGTGGTCCTCGTTTCTTATACGTCTTGCATACTTTATGCCATTATTGTTGTTTAAATTTCAGCATTGGTTCGCTTGGTTTGGTTCAACTAATACATGTATTATATATGAGGCAATGGAAAAATAAATTGGGCCGAGGGGTTACAAGAATGCAACTTCACGTTGACCCAATTAAGCCCGTTTTCTTTTACCAACTGAAAGCAAGTACAGTAGGTCAAAAACGTTTCTCCAAAATTCTTAAGAAACTTGAAGCCTACGTCAGATAAGAGGGTTCGCATAGGAAGAAGAATTTGAAATCTTCTGTCGCTCCCGAACAGATCAAAACACGATTCTTCTCGTAAAAGAAGGACTGTTAGTATCCAAAGTCACCAACAAAACAATCATGCTCCCCCCGCGAACATCATTGAAGCCGCTCATTTTCACCACAAACCTAAACGATTGAGAACAAATCTTTCACCATTCTCTAGCTTAGCGATTCACCCGATATGTCACCTGAATCAACATCATCCACACCGGATAACTTGAGCTGCGAATAGGAGTTTTGGGGGCTCTCACCATCAGATTCATCATTCATGAGCAAGAACAATAAGGGAAGACGAAGGCGTGAGGGCAAGGAGGAGGTTGTCCCTGCAGAGAGGACATGTTGAGTTTGTGAGGAGCCACGTATCGATGCGCTTCACGTGGAACGCATGGTTGCATTTTGGAAAGAGCCGGGCTTTGAACTCGCTACGACAAACGGCGCAATCAAAGGGTTCGTGTCTAAGACCAATCATGGTCATGTAATGAAACAAGGGCACATTTATCTATCCCTTTTATCGCTTTCTTCAATCTTGCCTTTTGGCTAAAATATATATGCTTTTGTAAGCTCTTATCTAATTGATTGAATGAATGAAGTGATATCTTTGCACCAAAAAAAATAATAAATAAATAAATAAATAAGAAAGAAATGTTACAGATAGATTAGCAACTCCAAAGCAAATATATAATATAAAACAGAAAAAAAAAAAAAAGAGGAAAAAAACTCTTGTTCAACGTCAGACATTTGGGATGAACCATCGAGCATCAAAGAACTTGCTAGTGTAAGACAAAAATGGCTCCACCTTGCGCGTAGCGAGATTGAAAATAAATATGTGATCGGTGCCAAAACTAGGACCACTAAAATAGATAGAGTCAGGTTTGATCCCTTGAATATCTTTGGCGGGGACAGTGATTCCGAGGTCGAAGATCAAAGCCTGGTCGCCCAAAGAAGCCATATGATCCCATGTTTCGGTGGCATGGTTCATCTTGTAGACGTAGAAGCTGTTGATGTCGCAGCATATGACCAGAAGAACCTCCCCGGATGTAGTAACAGCAATCCTTGTGGCAGTTATATAGGAATGGGAGGACAACCAACGAGGAGGAATGCAGGCATATGGACGAGAAGTGACAGGGAGAGGAGAGTCTCCAGAGAAATCGTAGATCTCAATGAAGCAAACCAGAGTATAGATGTAGAGCAAGTGGCCTTTGTATACAAGGTCTTCCACCCTAGTACTGAGATAAGGAAACATCCTCCAAGAGTCGTCTCCTTTTTTGGAGTAGATAGGACAAGGCATACGCGACCAAAACACAAAGTAATCTTTGCTTCTCTCGTCTACCCATAACACTGCTTTTTCCTTGTAGCCTATCAATGGTGATTCAGAGGAGTCGTAGCTTTTAAGGAAGGGTTCCAAAGGAGGTAGATTGATCCTCTCGCGGGTTAAGGGATTTAGAATGTAGAGCTTTGTTTGATGATGGTGGATGACAGACATGAGGAGCCAGCTTCCACAAGTGGCGATACACCGACTTTGCGTAAACTCCACACCAAGATTTCGGCTTCTGTAAACCAAACTTTTCTCCAAAGGGTTTACCAGACGACAAGAATTCATGTAAGATCTCTCGTAAGGGAAGAGGATCAGCCACGGGATTCGATTATGTTTTCGAGCAGTTTCTCTTGAAGCAGAACGCCATGCCGAGCAAACAGACCTAGCTCGATCGAAATCGATGGGGTTCAAACGCTCCAACACTATCTGAAGCAAATCCTGACAAAGATTCGACCAGTTTCCATCTTTTTCCTCTACTTTTTGTCGCTTAGGGTTAGGGTACGGCGTGCATTTTTGACTTCTTCCTTGCTGAAATTGGCTCCGGTGATGGCTTTCCAATTCCATTAATTGGTGCTTTTGATCCGCCTTCCGGTGGAGGTTGCGAAGAGGTTCTCTATTTATTAAATCAAAAGCTGCCTTCCATAACAGCTTAAATAGACAAAAGGGCAAATCCATATTCAGCGGTTTCTCAATAACCGAACCGAACTAAAATCGAAACAACCAAAACCAAACCAAATAAACCAATTTTTTTTTTTTTTTATCAATTAAATATATTGAATAATAGTTTGAGCCAAGATAACCTAGAAGGCTAGAAATATGATATTTAATTTGAATTAGTAGTTTGCTTCTTTTTTTTCTTTTCAAACCAAACTAAACCAATCCAAACAATCAAATCAAATTTGAAAAATAAACAGAAATATTTACCCCTACTTAAATGTCTCTTATTTTGACTATATAAAAAAGCACACTAAACATCTAATATGGCCTAAGAGTAAACAAAACATCTAAAACCCAAAATCTCTCAACTAGCGGACATAAAATATGTTTTGATTTTTATTATTGTTAAGTTAAATTATTATGGTATATTAAATATAAACCATAGTCTAATATGGCCTATAACCGTCCATTCTAAACATACGTTGAGTAGTATGATTGTTAAGTTAAATTATCATGATCTATTAAATCGTCCAATCTAAACTATAATCTAATATGGTCCAAAATTGTTCATGCTAAACTATAGTTTAATATGGCCCAAAACCATCGCATCTATAATCTAAATTCATCCTTTGGCCATGTACCATTGATGTACAATTTTTTTTTTGGTAGATTCAAGTCATTAAATTGGTTGAGATAGTAATTACAATCTTATTTATTGGTATTGGTATATTTTCTCCTATATCATACTATATTAATTGAGAAGTACAAATATGAAACTAACCTTAAAATATGTAAAAAAATTACATTCAATTGCCATTAGAAAAACTCAATTAAAATTAATTAATTAAATAATATAATTAATTAAAACAAAAATTAGGGACACATAAAATAAAAGAAATTGTAGAAAATTAGAAAAAGAATCTATTAGAATTAGAACTAATTCGTACTTAAAAAAATTAACAACTAAAATTCTAAAAATCTAATCGAATAAAGTCTATATAACCACAAATTTTATCAAAAAATATTTTCAGCACAGGTTAAAAATTTTTATCAAAAATCTAATCAAATAAAATATATGACAGTTCCGTTTAACGGTTTAGATTTTAAACATTAATAAAATGAAAAATAAAAGATATAGATATAGTATCTTATCTATTTAAAAAATTATATTTTTTTAGCCACACTGTTCTAGATAAAAAAATTCATAGGTCTCAAAAACGAGGTTGTGAAAAAAATATATCATCATAATATAAATATAGGTATTTACAAATTTTCAAATAAAAAAGTTCAGCCCGCGGATTCCCGCGAGTTAATACCTATATTTATATTATGATGATATATTTTTTTCACAACCTCATCTTTGAGACCTATGAAATTTTTTATCTAGATGTAAAAGATAAATGTATAGATGATGACTTTGCTCCACTATGTATCTTCATCCTAAAGTTATAATTTTCTATCTTCTACGGAGGACTCTATGAAGTTGGACGGAGAACTTCATCGGTATACCATTTGGGTACCTTTACACGATGCAACATAATTCACAATATGTGTTTCATCTCCATAGAATCAGTTTATTTTAAACAAATTTGTTATCAACTCTATATTGCGTATTTTACATATACATATATAATATATTATATTATTTTTTTAGGCAAAATATAATTAATTATATATCTTTATGAAGATACTCTATTTATTTATAGTCCCTTGATGGATGCAATGACTCGTAAAACTTTGTGATTTTATTATAATCAAAACTGGCTTTGTCATAGGATCGTAAGTGAATCTCCAAACCAATTCATCACTCACTGGTTGAGTTTTATTTATTTGTTAATAAAAATTGGAAGTGATATTAATGTCATGGTTTGCTAAATGCAATTATGCAAATGCAATAATACCCATGACATGGACACGACCCACATGCTCCTCCCACACTTCAATATATTATTTATAGATTTGTTGTCATTAATGTCATGTTACTTTTGATGATAATGGAATTATTATGTAGTATTCCGTAGTAAGTATATAAAGATTTATTAAAATTTATATTCGGAAAAGGGGTAAGCTTTTTCTTATGGTTGTTGGTGCTGAAGAATGTCTTTTTCTATTTTCCATTGCGAGAGAGAATCTTTTAGTGTAAAAATTATGAGAATTTTTTTGGTTAAAACAAAACGCGCGAAATCCGGTGATTAGTTCTATTAAAAACATCTGGCCACAACGTTCTCCCTCTTTGATCTTGTCCCTCTTTTGTGTTCTTCATCTGATGGAAATTAGTATTAATCAAAGTCAATTAATTAGGGTCACCATCACACACACACACACACAAAATAAAATAGAAAGATCAATTTTTTCCTTTTTTTGGGTTTAAGTAGTTACCAATTTGTTTTTTTTAATCATCTTTTTTGAATATTTCTTTTTTCTCCATTCTTTTTTTTTTAATCTGTCCTCTAAATTACTATTTTTCAAAGAAGTTTTCTGGATGATCTTTCCATGTAATGTTTTTAATTTTTGGTCAATCTATATATACATTTTTGAAGTACATTTTGGGTTCTACCCATTTAATTTTACTTATTTAAAATTTATTTACAATATTGATCCTAAAAAAATTGCACAAAAGAACTATAACCAAAACCGAAAATTCCTAAAATATCTTTACAACAATATTCTGTTTTCCTTTAATCATTTTATTAAAACCGAAATTATCATATTAAGAACCATATTAATAACCAAAATCATAAACTTCCCTAAAACAATGGTAACAATTATTCATTCTACTTATAAATCCTAAATGGAACCAATTTTCGGATCATTGAATCAAAAATTAAATCAACAATCCATTAAAATAGGAAACAATAGTAACAAATTTGAGCTTTTAATGCTATCAATAACAATAAATATGGTATTAAAACATACAAAACTAAATGGAAACTAAATTAAACATTAAATATCTAATCAATATTTTCAATATTTCTAACTTGCTCGCCAAGATTTATTCTCCTAACCATGACTACCTCTATAAATAACCTGTAAATGGAACAACTATTGTTATCATCGTAGCAATACAGAGTTCACATTTTCTTATCATTAAAACATTTTCTTATCATTAAAACATTTTCTTTCTCTTAGTTTTGATTTTTTTTTTTAAAAAAATTTCCAGTTTGTATAAAATATAAGTTTGTATAAAATATATGTTTACTATATGTGAACAAGATGATGAATACAAAAATAGAGAAGCATTATTTTTTGGGGTTTTTTAAATTATGTTTATGTTTCTATTTATCATTCTCATTGATTATATTCATAACTATTGTTATCATCATAGCAATACAGAGTTCACATTTTCTTATCATTAAAACATTTTCTTTCTTTTAGTGTTGATTTTTTTTAAAAAAATTTCCAGTTTGTATAAAATATATGTTTACCATATGTGAACAAGATGATGAATACAAAAATAGAGAATCATTAGTTTTTGGGGTTTTTTAATTATGTTTATGTTTCTATTTATCATTCTCATTGATTATACTCGATTTAATTCTCTTTGTTTTTTGTAATAATCATACTAATTATTAATCTTTTTTTTGGTAAGAATTATAATTCTTAATCCTGAGTAACGTTGATTTCAATTGGGTTTTGATTTTATTTTCTGTAACAATTATAATTCTTAATCTTAATCATTATCTTACATGGGTATACTGCAGGACAAATTTTATATAAATTTTATTTCTAATTTAATATAAGTATTTGTATAAAAGTTTTAAATAAATATTTGTAAATATATAAGTGAGTGTGACACAAAATTTACAAGCATTCAAATTTACAAATTTTTATATGTTTAATTCAATTCTTAGTCAAATTGTTTAATTATACCATATAATATTTTAAAACTTAAAAATAAATACTTATTAATATACAAGGTTATTGTATAGCGGGACAGGTTTGACATTAATATAAATTTAAAATTTCATTAACTCACTTGGATTGGTTTGATCCTAGAATATTGATATTATATTTTTTTGAAAGTTAACATATATTAAGATTATGGTCCATTTTACGATACCTAATAATAAATATACTTTTACAAATGACCCAAAAATAAATGGAATGTTTAAATAGGAAGTGTAATTAAATACTTTTATCCAAATACTTATCATGAAATACATATTATAATGTTTTCTTGACTCTAATAAATTTATTTGCAAAACTAAAATAGTAAAACTTAAATTATAAATGTTAAACATTTCAACCAAACCCAATGTATATTTACAAACTAGAAAAAACTACATTTTCATCTAAAAATAATTTATAATGTATAACTGTTATATGACATAAGAAATACTACCAAAAAATAAAATATAATTTTATTTTTAATTATAAACAAATATTTTCGCGGTGTACCGCGGGTTAAAACCTAGTTCTTTTAAAGTTTTGAGCTTTTTTTTCCTTTTTGGTAAATTCTTTAAAAGCGGGATCATTATGATGATGATGATGATGATGATCTGTACATAAGAGAATTAAAGAACCCCAACAACCAAAATCAGAAAAAAAAAAAATCAAATCTTTTCTTTTTGCAATCATTCGAATTGAAATTCAATTTTGCAAAGATAGTCCAAATTTAGATTATTTATATAAAATTTTCGTAGTAAACTTGATGGGAGACTATATTATTTGCCTATTTGGTCAACTTAGAAGTATGAAGTACTACTAGTGTTAATATATTAGAACAACATTAAAAAAAAAATAAATAAATAAAAAAAAAAAAAAAAAAAAAAAAAACTCTTAGGGTAGAACCACGTCCACATGGGTGTGTCATGTGTGGATCTGTTTTTGTGAAAATTCGGAAGTTTGTTTATGTTAGAATGGCACAAGAACTCAAGAACATGTCCATATTTGATCAAAAACCGAGAAAAGAAGATGCCCACATTTAATCTCTCTTTTTATTCGCCGCTTCCAGCTATATATAAAAATATCTCACATCCTCACATCATGCTGTTCTTGTTCATTATACTAGTTGTTTTCAATTACTTTGCCAAGTAGATGTATCACACGTAATTGGTTGTTTTGGGATTACTTCACACTTGTGCATTATGATCTATATATGATGGGGCATCATGTTAATATGTGTAATAGGTGGGTGATAAGAAGATTGACACATGCAAACACGAAACACCGATCCCAAAACTTCTATAAGGTTCTAGCCTTGGTGGAAGAGTTGCCTCGTTGGTATAGGCCAGGGATCAATTTTCCCCAAGCGCAAGAATTGCTCAGCTTTTATCCCTTTGGCCACATAGGTATGGACCCATTGCTTACGGCCCATTTGCATAACCAGGGAGACCCTACCCATGGGACGCCCTTCCCCCAGAGAGATTAGTCTCAGATCCCTCCATAGATCTGGGGATTTACTCTCTGAGTTAACAAAAAAAAAAAAAAAAACTAAGTATCTGAAGTTGTATTGTAGACTTGTAGTGTCTGATTAGTCGTTAGTAAATCTTAGAAACGTCTAACATCAATAAACCTAAAAAAACTAATCTTAGAATTGTATAAAAAAAATAAAAGAGATGCATTATAACGGGTTAAGGGTAGGTAAATCCTTTTTTTATTGAAGTCGATGCCGTTCCAGAAATAGTTCATAAGGTCACAAGGCATGAAAACGTGTTTGAGATGCCGCAAGGATTATTACCCCCAAAACGTGGCAGGGAACTCTTGATCAGATATATAACAAACAAACAGAGACAGTAAATCCCGGTGTTTTTCATTACGTCTAATACAGAGCATCCGTATTTTGATATTAAAAAATTCAAATGAAAGTACGCGTCAGTAAATGATTTGTTTAAGCAACATCAATTAACTCAATTCCTAGTATATTAGTATATAGTAGTAGTATTACACTGTCCATCATTGTTTGGAGATGCAGCAAATTAATTTATGGTCGGCAGCACAAGCAAGACCCAAGATGTTTTTAAGGTTTGACGTGATAAAAGCCGCATGATCTTTATTCCTAATGGTTTGTTTGTTGTTCTCGCACGGGAAACAAGGGATAGATAAGTAAGCAAACCAAATTTTTTCAACACCATGATGCTATTATTATTCTACATGTTATTTTTTTTTTACTATTTTGTCTATATAAGTCGGCATTACAATGATGATACTTCTTCATCACATAGTGAAGCTAAGAAGTATAATTATTAATAATAATAAAAAACGAGACTAGACAAATAAGCACACGTAGCCTAGAGGTAGAACAAACCATTCAACATGCCGTAGGCCTCAGAAAATAACCAACACCAAGGGCCTTCTTCTTCTTCTTCATGATCATGTTCTTCTTCTTCCTCTTCATGTTCATGTTCATGTGTATGTTCTTCTTCATCTTCTTGTTCCTGGTGTTCTTGTTCACGCCCTCCGTTTCTTGTACTTTCCCTACAATGTTAGAATCGTGGCCACCATGGTAGGAAGCATCCTCCTGACGAGAAAACCGAGCATTGTAAGGCAAAAAGTCCAACATCCTCCGTTTATGAGCTCTACTAGAGAGATGCGTGGAGAATTTTTCAAAGTCTTCCTCAACATCGCCAGGGCAGCAATCTGAGCAAACACAGCCGGCATATTCACCCATTTCACTGCGCTTGCGCTTGCGCTTATCCCCCTCCTCATCAAGAAACACTGTTGTCGGAAGAAAGCTTTCAACGGAATCATATTGAAGTAGGTTGGATTTCCCCTCCATACTTAGGAAGCGAAAACTAGTCTTGACTTTTCCCGGATCGCATATGACCATAAAATTAGCTGGAGATGGATTGCCAAGGGCATAGTCAGTAAGCCAAAGCGCAATGGTATTGCAACCGGAGTTGCTCTCAAGAGAGATTCCACCGTAAAAGAGTCCTCTCAAGATGTCATGAGGGACGTCTGTTAGTGCTCCCACGGCAGTGATCTTGACAGTACCAGAGTAGCCACTTCTCTCCAAAAAGGCTTTAATGCTCGGACCGACCAGACGAGGATCAAAGGAAGGGGGTAACGGACACGCGATGATGTCCCAAAAGACATAAGTTACAGCCTCCTTGCTTTTCTCATCACACTCACTTATAGGCAACGGGTCCAACAACTGGGATCGATGTTGAGCACTAGAGATATGCGTGGCGAAATTATCAAAGCCTTTGTAAGGCAGAGCAGGGTAGCAAAGTGAGCAAAACCAGTAGGAAGATTCCCCAGTTTCACTGCTGCACGTATACTCCTCAAGTGCCCTTTCTGGATCTGCCGGAAGAAAGCTTTGGAGAGAAGCATATGGAAACGGCGGAAGAAGGTTGTATTCCCACAATTTTAGGTATCGATCATAAACCTCGTGGATTTTTGCAACGGATATGACCATAAAATTAGCTGCAACTTTATGGGTGCGGACGAATTCAAAAAGGAGACGCACAATGTCTGAGGAAAAACCGTAGGGGAGATTGGTGAGAGTGATTCCGCAGGAAGAGAGTGCCCTCAGGATGTCAACAGGGACGTCTGTTAACAGGCCAGCGGCAACGATGACGCAAGGACCAAAGTAGCCTTCTACCGCCAAAAACCGTTTAATGCACGGAGCAACCAGAGGAACATCAGAGCAACAGGGAACAGGATACGTATTGATGTCCCAAAAGACAAATGTTGCAGCCTCCTGCTTTGTCACCCTTGGTCCTGATAACAGAGGACACCAGTCCCACGTCATGAAAGGATCCCGTCGAGAAACAGCTGGGGGAGCCAAGTCTACATCATCACGCGCGAACCGTTTTTGAAATAACTCTTCATGTTCTTCACCATGGAGATGCGTGATGAGATCCTCAAAGACATGGCTAGGAGGATCACGCCGGCAGACAAGGCAATCCCACAAGGCAGATTCAACTGTTTCCTCATCAGGTGCCCCTGAATCTTTCTCAACAAGGCTTTGAAGAGAATCATAGGGACATGGCTCAAGAAGGTGGTGTCCCGTATAACCTAGGTAGTCAGAAACACCAGTGAAGATATTCGGATCGGATATGACCATTATATTAGCTTCAGAAGGTGGATTATTCTCGGCAAACGCACAAACAACCCCGCTAGTGTCACCGTAGGGGACGTTAATGAGAGAGATTCCACTGGAAAAGACACTTCTAAGGACGCGAGCGGGGACGTCTACTAGTACGCCAACAGCGGTGATGTTGACAAGATGAGAGTAACCACGATTCTCCAAATACTGTTTAATACAGGGACGGACCCGACTAGGATCAAAGCCAGAGGGAACCGGACACAGATTGATGTCCCAAAACACCGATGTTACAGCCCTACCCTGCTCCCGCGTAGGATATTTCATCGTATCTAGAAGTAAAAAAAAAAAAAACCCTAAAACTGGGAAAGCAAATCGCAGTAAGGTCTTTTTTTTTAATCTAGAACGAAAATCAAACACAGCAGATACGCTTCAGAGAGAGAGAGACAGAGAGGGACACGGACGTAATCGTTCCGAAGAAACAGATCGACAAATTTACCTCAGAGATGAGCAAGGTTAGCATATTTATGGAAGGCTAGAAACGGTTTATAATGGGCTTCATATTAATGGGCCTACAGTTTGTCTATTTTCTACTCAAATCTAATTTTCTATCTCAATGGTAATTTTTTTTTTTAAAAAAGTTAATTTATAATAATATAATACATATGTTTTTTTTTTAAGTTAATTTATAATAATATAATACATATGTTTTCTATAACAAAACCAAAATATTACAAAGATGTGATACAAAACCTTATTAAAGCCCATACTTTTTTAATAAGTCTTTTATATAACAAAACCCAAAATGCTATATTAGAAACAACTAAGTTCGGACCCGCACGTACGTGCGAGTTATGTTTATAAACCAATTTATTTTAGTATTTATAATCAAACTCATATTAATTGAGATTTTATTTTGATTTTTGGTTTAGTTTATTAATATTTGAAAAGTTGAAATAATAATGGTTTTACCATTATTTTAAAATTCGGAACAACATAGTGGTTGGACTGACAACAAACTAAATCAGATAAATGATTGGTTAGATTCTATCAAATCAAATATATAACCGCTAACAACGATAAAAACTCGTTTGAGACAAATACGAATATTTAGGAGTGGACATAATTCTCTTTTTGTTTTGTCATGTTCCATCATGTCCTACACCCGTTCTCAAATTTCCATAGCATAAAAGAAAACATTCCCAATATGGGACATTTTGAATATAGGACAAATTTGTATTTTCGATCGAAAACATGACGGGACCGGACGAAAACATACATTCTCAAACTCCTGTATGGAATAAACATAAATATAATTCATAGTATATTTATATATCATATGTTATAATAAAAATATTATAAAATTGATTGACTTCTTTATTCTTATTATTTTTTATATATGGCTCATCTATATTAGATTATGTTTTTTTGTTTTAATATTTTTAACTGTTATAGAACATATTTTATGTATTTTTTATTTTTATTTCATTTTTGGACTTATGCTAGTTCAACTGAAAATAGTAAGATTTATTTGAGAAAATCAAATGTATTTTATCATGTAATAGAACATGTCAAGAATTATAATTATTTATTTAGTATGTGTAAACATATTTATTCAGTATAACACCATTAACCCAAATTTTTGTTATTTTGGTTTTTGGTTCGGTTTCATTTTGGTTTATGAATATTTGGGTGTTTGAGTGTTAATCAGTACTTTAAGACTTGGATCAGACCAGCGGTTGGCCTGGAAACGATTAAAAATAAGTTATAAATGAGAGAACATAGGCATGTATATTTTGGACATCCCATATCCACCAAATATAAATTTCGGTTATATAATAATGTTTTTAAATTTTTATTCGTTTGACAATATTTATATTAGTTCAGCGGATAAGAGATTGGGTAAAGAATATCCGTATTTGGTTGTCAGAAAAAAATAGGAAAAGCTTCTTATAGGATATCCGTATTTTCTGTTTGAGTATTTAATTATTACAAAATTAATGGAAATTATCCAAACTTTCTTTATTATTATTTTAAAAAAAAATTATATATATATATATATATATTTTTTTAATCCAAAAATAGCTGAATTCTACAAAATATTTGTTCTTAAATTAACTCTTACCAAGGCGACGAGAAACTGTGCTACCTCCCCTCCACGACGTCCGGGGCCATAGTATCCTCCTGGCAAAGATGTAACAAATCCCCAACAAGATCCACTGAAAAGGACACCAATTTTGAACAAAGGAAAAGTAACAGCATATCGAGTACATACCTATTATAAGAACATCAAGGTCAGAACCAGCCCGGATATATTCAGGCTTCAACTTTAACCACTTGCCACTACGATCTCCAGGTTCCCATTTTGATTCCAGGTCTTTAAGCACAATTCCTTCATCTCTGAAGACAAAGAAGAAACTGGATTAGAAACTAAAACACACATCTGCGAAGAAAATCATATTAAAGTTTTTTGTACGAGAATTAAGCAAGTATCACTGTTCATATATGGCCAAGAAGGTACCATCCAAAAATTTTGCACCACTCATGAATAGTACAGAGAGAAATTTTGGCTGGAATTAGAATAAGGATAATAAACCTGTTTTCAACTGTTTCTTTGAAAAATCGCTCAACATCAGCAGCAGCATAAACAACAATAGACCAACTAGGTTCCCCTGCAACAAAAAAATGATTGTTCACATATCCCATTTTAAACGGCTTAATGGTACCAGACGAAATAAAGTAGTTGTATGAAAGATTTAATGGACTCATAATGATGCAGGAGTCTAAATACATAGCACAATCTTCAAGAAAGAAAAGAAAAAAACTTATCATTGATTTAACTCTGTCACACTTGTCAACAGTCCTGAGTCTACTAGGATCTTAGTAATCCTTACCTGAAAGACGGTGAACATTGAGACCACCTTCAGGTACTAAAACTTCTAGACGACCTTTTAAAGGCCTGACCACTTTTTTCAGCAGTTCGTGCCGTTCCTTCAAACTCTGGTGGATGACGCTAGTATCGCCATCATAAAGAACATCGAAGGCAACATCTAGTACAAGGTCAAGGAAAAGAATATCTCTAAAGTCGTTTTTCATGACATTCTGAAGTCGGGGGATTAACTTCTCGTAAGGATACAACACAACTGCAGTAATAGATAAAAGAACATCAGAATTTGTAGTAGGATCCTCAAACAGTTTCACTCGCAACATAAAGCAAACAACAAAAGTAAACAAGTGGGATTTCGCAAATGAACCTGTCTATGGCTGTCAAGACCTTCCCTTGCTGCCTTGGCTGTGAAAAAGAGTAATAGAAGGATCAAATCTACTGCAAGCAAGACTAAGCTTTTCAACATAAGGATATCGATTAGACTCCAAACCTATTTTCTGATTCGAACCAAACTCAGCAAACCGATTCAGAGATGTATCCCAAACCAACATTTCGCCATCAAGGATGCACCTAATTGGCAATAAAAAGAAAACAAAAGATCGTATATCTCAAGCTTGTAAAAACCTCCCAGAGCCTAAATAAACAGTAACTGTATTCTTACTTGTCCACCAATATATTTTGTACAATAAGATCCGACATGGCATGCTCGTATTCAGAATGGTCAAGGAAGTTCCTGCACCATCACTAAAAAAAGTAAAGTGCAAATTCCCTATCTGTCAAAACACTAAGTGACCGGTAGAGAACTTGAAACAACTACGTACAACAGTTGACCAAAAAAGTCTTTCGGACACTAAGTCACAAAATAGTCATGAACTATGCCATATGCAAATAAGATCTTTCGTCAAAACATCTATCGCAGAGTAGACGAAAGAGATGTGGAATCACCTAGAGTAATAGTGTATCTCAGTCCCATTTTTGTGTATTTGTATGCGATCCCCATCAAATTTGCATTCAGCAATTACATCTTTTCCATGTAGCTATGTCGAGGAAAAAAGAAACCAATGCATTGGTTAAAGAAATTAAAAACACCAATACAACCACATTAACAAACAAAAAACATACTGTACACTGTACAGTAGGAGACTTTTTACGTTTTGAAAAAAGTCACACGGCCGGTTGGGTTGGCCCCGGTTCATTGACAGGGACTCTCGTCTTCTTTGTTCTCTGTTCTCAGTAGGAGACTTTTTACTCTGAATTGCAAATTTGCCCTAAATCTTTATTAATTGATCAATTCAGCCCATTGTGTACTTTTTACTATACCACTTAAAAGGAGCCATGTAATTTTGATATTTGCTCTATAATATAGTACACTATTTTTGATTTTGGTATAGGTGAGATTGATATCAGGAAGTGAAGTTATGGTTTAATAAGTTGTAATTTGTAATAGTGGTGGTTGACAAAACAATTTTTTTTAATTAGATGTTGTTCGTTTCGTGATCTAGAAGCAAAATCTGGATTTTGTATCTGGACGCAGCATCCACATACTGTTCGTTTGTGTTTTTGGTTGATACATCCAGAAATTGTATCTGGATGCAGCTATGTTTGTTTTGTTAATTTGTATATGTATTTGGATTTAAAAAAATGAAAAATGACCAAAACCCCTTTATTTTGGGTTGAAGATGTTAGTGGTTTTGGTTATTGATTATGTAAAAAAATTTCTTTAAACATTCAAAAATGAAATCATCTTTTATAATTTAAAAATATATTCTTATTTCTTTAACTTATATAATTTAAAATCATTTTGATTTCTAAAATTATATCAATTAGTATCACTCAACATTTTTAAATATCCTTACACAAAAAAATAACACAAAAATAACTTCTTTAACTTATGATCCAACAAAACCTTATTACAATCAACATTTTGGTAATCTTTTAGTAATCCTTTAAACAATCATAATTTTGAAGTATTAACTAGGATACTTTAATAATGGGACTGTGTATTGACAATGGGACTGTGCTCTAAATTGCTTTTTGTTTCATGGGCTACAATTTGCTGTGTTAGCATGACAATTATGATTATCATATCATGAGTTACAAACTTACAACAAGTCCCCAAAGCAATTTGAACATGAGGAGGATTATATTGGCTATATCTAAGACAAACGGCGCAATCAAAGGGTTCGTGTCTAAGACCAATCATGGTCATGTAATGAAACAAGGGCACGTTTATCTATCGCTTTCTTCAATAAAGGCTATGCTTTGTAAGCTCTTATCTAATTGATTGAATGAATGAAGTGATATCTTTGCACACAAAAAAAAAAATAATAACAAAGAAATGTTACAAATAGATTAGCAACTCCAAAGCAAATATATATGTAAAACAGAAAAAAAAGAGGAAAAAAACTCTTGTTCAACGTCAGACATTTGGGATGAACCATCGAGCATCAAAGAACTTGCTAGTGTAAGACATAAATGGCTCCACCTTGCACGTAGCGAGATTGAAAATAAATATGTGATCGGTGCCAAAACTAGGACCACTAAAATAGATAGAGTCAGGTTTGATCCCTTGAATATCTTTGGCGGGGACAGTGGATCCAAGGTCGAAGATCAAAGCCTGGTCGCCCAAAGAAGCCATATGATCCCATGTTTCGGTGGCATGGTTCATCTTGTAGACGTAGAAGCTGTTGATGTCGCAGCATCTGACCATAAGAACCTCTCCTGATGTAGTAACAGCAATCCTTGTGGCAGTTATATAGGAATGGGAGGACAACCAACGAGGAGGAATGCAGGCATATGGACGAGAAGTGACAGGGAGAGGAGAGTCTCCAGAGAAATCGTAGATCTCAATGAAGCAAACCAGAGTATAGACGTAGAGCAAGTGGCCTTTGTATACAAGGTCGTCCACCCCAGTACTGAGATAAGGAAACATCCTCCAAGAGTCGTCTCCTTTCTTGGAGAACATAGGACAAGGCATACGCGACCAATACACAAAGTAATCTTTGCTTCTCTCGTCTACCCATAACACTGCTTTTTCTTTGTAGCCTATCATCAGAACTTGAGAGGAGTCGTCGCTTTTAAGGAAGGGTTCCAAAGGAGGTAGATTGATCCTCTCGCGGGTTAAGGGATTTAGAATGTAGAGCTTTGTTTGATGATGGACAACAAACATGAGGAGCCAGCTTCCACAAGTGGCAATACACCGACTTTGCGTAAACTCCACGCCAAGATTTCGACTTCTGTAAACCAAACTTTTCTCCAAAGGGTTTACCAGACGACAAGAATTCATGTAAGATCTCTCGTAAGGGAAGAGGATCAGCCACGGGATTCGATTATGTTTTCGAGCAGTTTCTCTTGAAGGAGAACGCCATGCCGAGCAAACAGACCTAGCTCGATCGAAATCGATGGGGTTCAAACGCTCCAACACTATCTGAAGCAAATCCTGACAAAGATTCGACCAGTTTCCATCTTTTTCCTCTACTTTTTGTCGCTTAGGGTTAGGGTACGGCGTGCATTTTTGACTTCTTCCTTGCTGAAATTGGCTCCGGTGATGGCTTTCCAATTCCATTAATTGGTGCTTTTGATCCGCCTTCCGGTGGAGGTTCTCTATTTATTAAATCAAAAGCTGCCTTCCCATAACAGCTTAAATAGACAAAAGGGCAAATCCATATTCAGCGGTTTCTCAATAACCGAACCGAACTAAAATCGAAACAACCAAAACCAAACCAAATAAACCAATTTTTTTTATCAATTAAAATATATTGAATAACTAGATTAGGCCCGCGTATTAACGCGGATATAAAAAAATATGTGAAATTTTAATTTGTATTCAAAATATTAATTTTATTTCATCTGATTTTGTTTTAAAACCGGATTTAGTGTTCACACACTCCATCCTACAATACATTTTCTTTTTATATTATTACATGATAATAAAATTAGATTTTAATTCTATATATTTAATCCCAATGAGTAACATTTATAATTTCATATCAAATAAATGTGCATTGTATCAAATTTATACCTTACTTAATATTTTATAAAAACTGAAAATTAGTAAAACATAATTCTCAAAAAGAAACTGAAAACTAATTTTATCTCATATTTTAAAAAGTAACAATATCTTAAATATATTTGTTTCATATTTTGTAATCTCATAAGTAATAGTTTTACTATTTGTCCAACATTATCATAAATTAATCAAAACTTCAAAGATGAGAAAATTATTTTTTTATGTAAAGGATTTACAATCCTTTTTCTTTTAGGATTAATAACTGACAGTATAATTTATTTAATTATGGTATTATAGTAAGTAATTGCATAATTTTCTTAAAGAAATAGTAATTTAAAATTAGAATTAGTATTATTTTTTATATACATATATGAACTATCTTTTTCTATTTATTAAATTGTTTAAATTTTTAATTTCTTGTAATTTACAAATATGTTAAAACAAAATTTATGTATAACATATGACAAAATCTTTAATTGTTAAATTGACACGTATCGCGATCACATGAGTTACTAATTTAAAAACTAAGGTTTATATAATAACACAATAATATTGAATACTCTATCAAATCATTCACTGATTGAAAACTTTAGAAAATTACATTAATTTTTTATTTTGATTATTTTATTTTTCTTACATTATGTTAATTACTAATTTTAACACATTAAACCTTTTCATACTTTAATCACTTTTCTGTTTAAATTTCTCTTTACTATATGACTATAATAAATAATAATTGCAATTAAATTGCAAATATTTTCCTTATTAATTGCACATATTTTCCTTTTAAAATTAGTAACTTTCCTATTAGAATTAGTGATTTTATAATATACTTTTATATACTTTTAAAAATATTAATTGTAATATTTTATTTTTAAGATTTTTTAATTTTCCTATAATTATTAAATAAATTTTCTTTTCACATATGTTAAAATATTATCGATATACTTGACACATGTCACAATTATATGAATTGATAACTTTGAAAACTAAGGTTTATATAATAAGATAGTTTTAGCCAAGAAACCTAGAAGACTAGAAATATGATATTTAATTTGAATTAGTAGTTTGCTTTTTTTTTTTTTTTTTCAAACCGAACTAAACCAATCCAAACAATCAAATCAAATTTGAAAAAATAAACAAAAATATTTACCCCTACTTAAATGTCTCTTATTTTGACTATATAAAAAAGCACACTATGAGTATACAAAACATCTAAAACCCAAAATCTCTCAATTAGCGGACAAATGTTGATTTTTATTGTTGTTAAGTTAAATTATTATGGTATATTAAATCGTTCAATCTAAACCATAGTCTAATTTGGCCTAAAACCGTCCATTCTAAACATATGTTGAGTATTATAATTGTTAAGTTAAATAATCATGGTCTATTAAATCGTCCAATCTAAACCATAGTCTAATATGGTCCAAAATTGTTCATTCTAAACCATAGTTTAATATGGCCCAAATCCGTCGCATCTCTAATCTAAATCTATCCCATGAGTTGGCCATGTACCATCGTTGTACAAATTTTTTTTGGTAGATTCAAGTCGTTACAAAATCTATCCCATGGGTGTGAAGACTCGTTGACAAAATGCTCAATCCCACAGCTGAGAAGCAGAGAGAGTAGAGATTTTTCCTCATCACGAGTACATAAAGCCAGAGGAGCTGAAGGGTGACATCCTTTTAATATTAAGAACAGTCCAGAGAGGGAATCTTTCTCCAAATTCCTCTTGTTTTCCATCAGTGGTGGAGATCCATAGCTCCAAAGATGAAGAAGCTTTATCATAGACGATATATATTTTTTCACAGCCTCGTCCTTGAGACTGTGAAATTTTGTCTCCAAATGTAGATGATAAGTGTTATGATGACTCTGGTCCTCCACTATATATCTCCATCCAAAATAATACTTTCCTCTCTTCTATGTAGGAGTCTGTGAATTTTGACGGAAGCAAGACAAATTGCTTTGGGGTTCTCGATTTCCCAACCTGGAAGAGATAGATTCAAGGTTTGCTTGACGTTGAAGAAACAATGCGCTTGAATGATTTTGCCAACGGATCTATCTTCTTTTGTTTTATTTCTCTTTATACTCCTACCACCGACTAGTGTCATGAGCTTTATTTATTGGTGAGTTTTTGCTACCTATTGGGTTTTTTCATATACGAAATATGGCTTTTTCTTTTTTTAAGTACCATTAACATTTTTTAATATATTTTTTTTCTTTAAACAAATTTGTTATATCACCTCTATATTGCGTATTTATTATATAATTAATTATATATATCTTTGTGAAGATACTCTATTTAATATATTTTTCATATATCTTTTTGAAGATATTTTTTTGACATCTCGAATATACTTGCCAAATTAATTTTTGAATAGATATACTTTATAACAATCATAAACATTTTAAAAGAACAGATTATCGCTATATATTCGGACAATACCAAAAATTGTTTCAGTGTACAAGTCTAGTTTGAGAGTTGTTTTCTAGCAAGATAAAAGTAGGCAAAAATTTGAAACATTATAATATCATAATTGGACCCTAATATTGCATAAACATCGACATTTTATTATATATATAATTTCATGTTTTACTAATGATGGCGGATCTAGAAAAGTTATTTGTATGGGCCACAAATAATTTATTACTAATATTAAATTTTTTGTTGTCAGCACTAGTTCAGATAATAAAAATATTAAATATGACTTTCAATTTATAGTAATTTAAATTTTATTTTTTATTTGATTTCTAAATTTATATATAATTGCATATTAAATATATTTTAAAATAATAATTATATTTCACACAAATTTAAACTCTAAATATATTAGATAAACTAAAAAACAACTATAATGTAAACTAAGTTTGCAAATATTTTTAAGTTTAAATGTAAATATAGTTAATAGTAGAAAATGAAGATTCAAATTTTGTTAAAAATAAATTACAAGTAAGAAAGAAAATAAATAAGACTGAAAAACTATGGAACTAATCATAAGAAGTAATTAAAAATATGGTAGACAACTTGACATAGTAAGGGAATGTGGGGCATGGACAAATGAAAATAAGAATACAACCAAAAAAAATCAAAAGAGAGCATCGAACTCGTTACAAGATGGTGAATGGGGCACATTATGCCAAATGAGCTAGGAAAACACATTACTTCAGTCTCCATTAAATAATTTTTATAACTTAGTATGAGGCACGTGCCCCACCTAAGAACCACGTAGATCCACCTGATGAATACTATTCTATATATGAGTAATGATTGAAAACAGTCCTCCATTGTAAGTTGTAACATTTCGAGTTATAAGAAGAAAAAAAATCCCATCTTACCAAAAAAAAAAAAAAAAAAAAAAGAAGAAAAAGAAATCCCATGGTAGCACTTGCTTCTTCTTGAACTAGACTATTTAAATTAATGATATATCTTTGTGAAGATACTCTATATATTTCTAGTCCCTTGATGGATGCAATGACTCGTAAAATTTTGTGATTTTATAATCAAAACTGGCTTTGTCATAGGATCGTAAGTGAATCTCCAAACCAATTCATCACTCACTGGTTGAGTTTTATTTATTTGTTAATAAAAATTGGAAGTGATATTAATGTCATGGTTTGCTAAATGCAATTATGCAAATGCAATAATACCCATGACATGGACACGACCCACATGCTCCTCCCACACTTCAATATATTATATATATATATATATATATATAGATTTGTTGTAATTAATGTCATGTTACTTTTGATGATAATTATGTAGTAAGTATATAAAGATTTATTAAAATTTATACTTGGAAAAAAGGGGTAAGCTTTTCTTATGGTGATGACCGATGAAGAATGTCTTTTTCTCTTTTCCATTGCGAGAGAGAATCTTTAGTGTAAAAGGTTTAAAACAAAACGCGCGAAATCCGGTGATTAGTTTTATTAAAAAACATCTGGCCACAACGTTCTCCCTCTTTGATCTTGTCCCTCTTTTGTGTTCTTCTTCTGATGGAAATTAGTATTAATCAAAGTCAATTAATTAGGGTCACCATCACACGCACACACACACAAAAAAAAAAATAGAAAGATCAATTTTTTCCTTTTTTTGGGTTTAAGTAATTACCAATTTGTTTTCTTTTTTAATCATCTTTTTGAACATTTCTTTTTTCTCCATTCTTTTTTTTTTTTTTTTTTAATCTGTCCTCTAAATTACCATTTTTCAAAGAAGTTTTCTGGATGATCTTTCCATGTAATGTTTTTTTAAATTTTTGGTCAATTCTTTTAAAGTTTTGAGCTTTTTTTTCCTTTTTGGTAAATTCTTTAAAAGCTTCTTCTTTCTTAAAAGCGGGATCATTATGATGATGACGATGATGATGATGATAATGATCTGTACATAAGAGAATTAAAGAACCCCCAACAACCAAAATCAGAGAGGATTAAAAAAAAAAAAATCAAATCTTTTCTTTTTGCAATCATTCGAATTGAAATTCAATTTTGCAAAGATTGTTTTTTTATGTTGTTGTTGATTCCGATCATGGTGGTGATTGCTTATTAGGGGGTTGTTGTTGTTAACCGGGTCGGATCAAAATTTCAGTTTTGTATCGTAAAACGATGAGGTTCCTGAGCCTCGTCGGGAACTCATTCGGTTGTTCTGCGTCCGGCGAACGCTTAGTATCAGCGGCCAGAGACGGCGATTTACAGGAAGCCAAAGCTCTCTTAGATTACAACCCAAGACTCGCTCGTTACTCCACTTTTGGCGTTCGTAACTCTCCTCTTCATTACTCTGCTGCTCAAGGCCACCACGAGGTTCCCCCCTTAATTCCTTAAAGATCAATACTTTTACCATTAGAGATTCTTAAAGTTCTGACTTTTATGGTGATTTGTGGTGGTGATCTTGATCTTTCAGATAGTTTCTCTGTTGGTAGAATCAGGAGTTGATATTAATCTCAGGAACTATCGTGGACAGGTATAATAAAGCTGTTGTCTTTTTTGGGTTCTGTACATTGTTGTTTGATTGATGTTAAGTAATCTGAATATGAGAATTTTTGGAAACAGACGGCTTTGATGCAAGCTTGTCAACATGGTCATTGGGAGGTTGTTTTGATTCTGATTCTTTTTGGTGCTAATGTAAGGATTTTTTTTATCAACTTTTTTTATATATTGTGATGTTCTTTTCTTTTTTCTAACTGATTGTGATAACAAAGTATGTCAGGTATTTGGGACAATGATTTTGTGTTTCTTGATTGTTGGGGTTTTTAGATTCACAGATCAGATTACTTAAATGGCGGTACTGCTCTACATCTTGCTGCTCTTAATGGTCACCCTCGATGTATCAGGATCTTGCTTTCGGACTATATACCAAGTCTTCCTAATTGCTGGAGCCTCTTGAAGAACAAGAAATCCTCAGTTGCTGGATTTGATCCAAGGTAAAAAGCGTTTTAGAAAAGAAGAAGTTAAGCTAGTGGTTTAGTCACATGATTAGTTGAATGGGATTTGTGTTCTTTGCAGTGTTCTTCACGAAGTGATCAATAGAGCAGCAGATGGTGGAATCACACCTCTTCATGTGGCAGCTTTGAACGGACACATAGAGACGGTGCAGTTACTCTTGGATTTGGGAGCTTCAGTTGCTGAGGTCACTGTCGAAGATGGAACCACAATAGATCTTATAGGTTATTATCATATCCCCCAATTGATTAACTTTGATAATGAATGTAGAGATTGTTTAAGTGACAGACTTAATTCTGTAGTTTGTTTTACGCTTTGGCTCTTTGATTTTACATTGTAGGTGCTGGGAGTACAGCTCTTCATTATGCTTCATGTGGTGGAAACACGCAGTGTTGCCAGGTATATACACATGCTTGCTTAATCAGACAATCATGTTTTTGAACAAGTTTTGCTTATGTTATGTTTCACTTAGATCAGATATGAATTCATTTGGCATTTGTTTTCACAGCTTTTGATCGATAAAGGTGCCTGTTTAGCTGCCATGAACTCCAACGGGTTTGTTCTTCTCTCTAATTCTCTGCCTGCAATATCCAGTCCAACAGTTTGATATAAACCGCAATGTGTTTATTCGTTTGGTTTTAGATGGACGCCATTGATGGTTGCTCGGTCATGGCACCGCAACTGGCTGGAAGAAATCCTGAACCCAACTACAGAGCAACCACAAAGCCATCCAACAAACGTCCCCTCTCCTTTCCTCTGCCTTCCTCTAATGAGCATTGTCAAGATTGCTCAGTATGTAAAACCCCTTTCACCTAATTGAAACACTCAATATGAATGCAAGATTCTTTGAGACTGATTGGTATTTTCTCCGTTTGTGTATTTCAGAGAATGTGGCTGGCGAGAAAATGATTGTAACACTCCATGTCGTGACCCTTGTGTCGTTTGTTTAGAAAGAAAATGCACAGTATCCGCAGATGGTAATGTAACGATTTCTCAATACCAAACTTGTTCTTTCTTAGAACATTATTGAATTGATTGTTGTGTGTGTGACATTAACAGGATGTGCTCATGAGTTCTGCACAAACTGTGCATTATACCTAAGCACCACAAAATTAACATCGACAAAGACATCACAAGCCACACCAGGTTCAGTCCCGTGTCCTCTCTGTCGCAACGGCATTGTATCATTTACAAAACTTCCTCATACAACAAGCATAACAACAACAACATCATCATCAAGAACAAGCATCTCTTTGTCCTTCTGCACTTGCTCCTCCGATGTCTTAGACACAGCTCTCCTCACTAACCCTCACTACAGCTGTAGACCAGTTGTGTCAAGAACCGGTTCTCGAATTCCACAATCCGTTAGATCATCATCGTTTCGGTCCCTTAGCTGCAATCGGTTTCCTCCAAGACTCTGCCTCGGGAGCTCAGACGTCGATGAACCTCAAAGCCGGTTAATGGATGGATCATATTCAAGATCCAGTTTACGGTTCAGGCGATCAACGTCGCAGGTTGAGGGAAAACGTTCTTGGTTCTCTGCATTCAACCATTGTGTTACAACTGGTGGAAGTGCTTGCTAACTCAAAACGCAATTGTCGTTTTTTTTTTTACCTTCTTATATATTTTTGTTCCCAATTTTTTTGGGATTAAAAAAAAATGCTAATTGATTCTGTGAAAGTGTTAAATTATTCATTTTGTGATAATTCAAAGTGTTGTAATAATATAATTAATTTGGCGCTGCCATTACATTGAAATGGTGTGTGTGTATATATGTAAAAAATATCATTTGTGAATGTGTATTTCTTGCTCATAACATTAACTTCGTTCAAGGTATCACCTGAATAACTTATGAAACACTTTAGAAATGCATAAAGATTGCATTTACTTAGATAGACGTTTGAAGGCAACTTAGAAGAACTTGAGAAGTTAACATTGATAAGGTTTTTACATAAAGCTCAGGAGGAATAGAAAGAACAAAACAACCCAAAATAAAATACAGAAATGAAGAGAAGATAAAAGAAAACAAAAGAAGAATACTAAACAAATAAGCCTTGCAAGGTCAAGAAAAAAAAAAAAATCTTCTAAAATATAGAAGTATTTTTCCTATTGATGATTCAATAAAAAAAAAAAAAAAAAAGCTCAGCAAGGATAATGCCAATGGAACACTAATGTCCAAGAAATTTTCTTCTCTGGGAGATACTCAGACGTTCGAAAGTACATCCATGATGTAATGGAGAAAACAGAAAAAGTTGAAAGAGAGAAACGATCATCACTATAATCATAAATGTCATGATGATGATGATCATGAGCATGATGAATCAAGAAGAAGAGGAATGATATGATGCTTTTGCTCTGAAGTGATGATGTGAGAGGGGCAGGTGAAGTTTTGTGTTTATATAGGGAAATAAGAGGATGCAACTAATAAATGGAAGCTATACCTGTTTTATGAAATTAAAAAAAAAAACATGAACCGAAGCAAGAGAAATCTTAAAAACAGATTACAAAACTAACATTAATAAATTAAATATTTATAACATTTGCCAAAAAGATTGTAGTACAAAGACACAAAATGCAAGGACATACAAAGCTTTATTTAATCTACTTATACACGTTACATTGAAAAGTCTTGTAGTATATTATTTATTCCATCACATAGTCAGAGAATCTGAATATTTTTATCATAAAAAAATCACAACAAAATGCGAGAGAGTGCCCCCATACAAAATGATAGCTGAAATTACACGTTAAACGATTTTCGAGTTGATAAGCAGTAAGCACTTTGAAACACTAGTAAAGACTGTGTTTTAGGTAAAAAAGCATGTATATTACTGTATTACATCTCTAATTTGTCCTACAAAATCTGGGTGACGATTGGTTCGTTTTTCCTACCAAGATTTGCTTCGGTTTTACTTTTAAGCTGAGACAGTTGGTCTCTCTGTCACGTTTTTTACCGTCTGCGTTACGAAGTCTGTGGTGGAATCAGTTTACCTCTCTCTTTATTTTCTTACATTTAAAGATTCATGTCCTCGTTTTACGTATTAGTTTAAGAAAATCATGGTTACCCATTTTCAGAAATTAATAAGCTAAGTTAGAGAGAAGTGGAAAAACTCAAAACCTAAAACCGCAAAGCTATACACATTTTAAAATAAAGAGCTAGATAGGAGATTCTTTGGGTTTTAGTTATGTCCTTTAACTATACCCTCTCTCGTGTAATAAATTTAGTCCAATAGAAAGAAGAGCTCACCTTCCTCCAACTAAAATGAGTAATTTATAAAAACAAAAACAAATGTGAAGGACGGGTGAGAGTAATTTACAGTAAAAATTCAGTTTGATGGTAGTATTAAATGGCGTTTTATATGTAAGAAGAGGAGAAGAATACAAAAAGCTGCAAAATGTATAAATAGGTGTAATCATCACAAAACTTTGGGATGTGACAATACATTGTCAAGCTTCTGTCTCTTTCTCTGTTCTTCTTCTCTCTGATGGGGTTATTAATACTGTTATAGTAATCTTTTTAACTATTTTCAGTTACAGGGAAAAACAAAAGTAAAGTTTTTGAAATTGAAGAAAAAATGTAACATGCATGGCTTATTTATTACCAATTTCTTCAACGTTCAGATTGTCTAAGTCAAAGAATCTCTTATACCAATATAGAAAGTGGGACATGACGACTTTGATACTCCTATTTTTCCAATTGGTGCAGAAAATATATTAATTACCAGTTTCCAATTGTTTTGTTTATTACAGTTTCACACCTAAATAAATATAACAAAACACGGTCGTTTTGAGGGGTTTAAATTGCAAACTCTTTTCGTTACACTGAGCCCAACATATAAAAGCCCATTTAAAAAGTAGAGCAATGAGTAGAGAGATCAGTCTCCACATAGCGGAAGCTGTGTCGACGGAAAATTATTATTCATCTCGGACGAAAGCGCTTATATGGTGTTAGATTAGAAGTATCTTCAGATTTTGTGACTGTGAGTCTGTGAGTTGGATAATTTTGCATGCATCAATTTACTAGTTAGTGCATTTGAATTCTAACAACTATACAAGTTTTGATTTTTTAATTGAAGATTCGAACATGTATCTCGCTCGATGATCTTACTTCTTAGTGTTACACTCTTGTTATTCAATCGTCCTTGGGTACAGGGTTAAAGGACACATGAGTTGTTGATAACATGTTGTTACAACACTTTTTTAAAGTTTTCAACTATGTTAAGCCCTATTGTTCTACTTATTGGAGTTTATGTCGGCCCATATAGGCCCATATTTGTTTAATGAGTGTATTTTATTTCCTTTTTCCAGTTTTTAGTTATGGCATTGCTTTTACGCATAAAATTTCTATTTTGGGAGTCTCTAGTACAAAAGCTTTTCAAAGCTCTCTGAAAATGTATCCGTTTATTGCCGATTGACTGTTAGGTCTCTCTCTTCAAATGACGTATCTAACCATTTGCTTTACGACTTTGACTAGTAGAATTGAGAGGGTATGGTATACACACACTCACACAAAACCCACTCGCACACTCAACACACACACTTATTACATGTTGAAGAGGTTCTATATAACTCCACAGCTTCTTTATTAGTAGAAGTCAGACTCAAAGCAAAAGACAATATAAGATGGCGTTAGAAACTGGGTTTCCTCCATTTCCAGATTTCCTCAAGATCTTCAACTCCCATGAACATTCTCAACGTTTGGTAAGTTACCATCTTTCTGTCTCTCTCTCTGATTCTGTTTATCTTCTCCAAATCACATGTCTTGCTATGTTGTAGAATGATATACTATTATTCTTGAATGGTCTGTTTGTGTAGTTTGTGTTCATGCTACGTTAGTTTAAGTTAAACTGACAAAAAAAAGGAAACAAATTGCCATCTTAATTTGTTTGCTCTGTACAACTTGAAATTTTGATTCCTCTACTCTTTGTCTTCTCTTAGCTCTGTTTCTGTTTATCTTTTTAGTTTGAATCATCTGTTTTATAAAGTTTGATTCATGTACTCTAGACTAGATCTTCCTGAATTCATCTGTTTCTGACTATTAGAGTGTGGTTCTGTTCTTGATTTCTAAGAGTCTAGTCCTGTTTTCTAGGGTTTGGTCTTGTTCCTGATCTCTTAGGGTTTGCTATGTTCCAAATCTGATTCCTCTGTTCTTGATGTCCCGTTTTCACTTAATGGAATGTTTCACCTACGTATGTTATTGTCATTTTGTAGGTAATCCCAAGAGGCTACAAACAGTACTATCCAAACCCTCTTCCTCAGCTCGCTGTTCTCAAAAGGGCCGAAGGAAACTTTTGGACTGTCAGATGGACGATAAGCCAAGAGGAGACTATTAGCTTCCAAGAAGGTTGGGAAAAGTTTGTTAGAGACAATGGTCTCATTGACAGAGACTTCCTCTTGTTCACTTACGATGGTTCTCGGAGCTTTTGGGTACGCATCCACCGAGATGGCCTTCCTCTGGAGCCAAGCTGTCCCATCAAGATACAAGAAATATCGGATGATGAGGATGAGACAGTTGGTGATGGTGATGGTGATGGTGATGGCCGTGACCATCATATGGAAGAAGGAGATAGCCATGAGAACTCGATCGTTTCTCTTTCTCTGGGAAGCAGCGACGACATTAATGGTGATAATGAGGATGAAGATGATGATGATGATGATT
The DNA here is from genome assembly GCA_023657505.1 of Camelina hispida. Taxonomy (NCBI): domain Eukaryota; kingdom Viridiplantae; phylum Streptophyta; class Magnoliopsida; order Brassicales; family Brassicaceae; genus Camelina; species Camelina hispida. The sequence continues at coordinate 28,649,842 of CP094636.1, read as the reverse complement.
ATGATGATGAAGATACAGCGACTTGTGTAGTTAACAAAGCTAGTGGAAGTTGTTCCAAGAAAGGTATAACAACTTGTCTAATTTTTCTTTTTCATCAAAACGTATTGATTCTAACAAAATACTATTTTTGAGTGATCTTGAGCAGTAAGGGTGACAAAGAATCGTGCTGCTTCCGTTGATGATTCTGTTAAGGTGCAAACGTGTCTTGAAAATCCTAAAAACCCGTTCTTCATTTCAACTTCATCGTGTTCAAGGCGTGTCTTGGTAAAAGCTTTATTTGAAGTTTCTTTCTTGTGTGACAAAATTTAACTATCTAGTTACTATTAATAAGGTGTCTTGATTTGTTTAATGTTTTGGTTGTTGATCGTAGGTAATTTCTATGCAAGCAATAAAAGACTATAACTTGAAGTTTGGGAACACAATCAATCTCGTCGATAATTTCGGGTTGTTAAAGAGAAAGGTTGGGAAATGGAAAGATCGTGTTGTGGTATACAAGTGGGGCGAAATGTACAACAGGAACAAAACAAAGCCGGGAGACGTAATCATATGTGAGATTCTGCGTGAAGGAGATGTTGTTCGCACCGTCAAAGTGCACTTCGTGAAGAACTGAGAAGTGATGTTTATTTATCGTTTTATGGATATGTTGAAATCTTTTGTCTCTAGCCTCTCTATGCTCTTCGTTGAAGTTGTGAACTTGGGATCTTGTTCTTTTATCTATCGGATTTATGGTTAGCTTTTAAAGTTGTGAACTTGTGATCTTTTGATTTAAAAGTTCTGTAGCATGTTCAATAGAAGTGATGGTTATGGTCTTGAATCTTGACTCTAGACGATTCAAAGATTATTTAGAAACAGATTTAATTAAAATTGACTCCAAACTAAACTATATTTCGAAATAGAGTATAGTTACTAAATAAGATGACACTCTACAGTTTAACATAAGTTTACATACTCCTTCTTGGTTTATTTGTTGGGCTATCTCCAGGCCCAATTTTCCATAATATAATGGTTAGCCTTTTCCCTCAATTATGCCTTTGGATTTGAACCCATGAGTTGCAGTTAACAAAGTATTTGGTAATAAAGTGAAATTTATGCTAATACAGTACTTTATATATATATATAGTTTAAATAGTTTCACCATCTTTTTATGTATATCAATTTTAAAAAATCTTATCGTTTCTCTTTTTAAAAAAAAAAAATTAAGATTGATGCCCTTGGATTATCCCCAAGTGTAACTGTTCAAGTGGTTTGAACTAGAAGACAGCTTACTCTTCTTCTATACAAGAAGTTGAGTTGTCCAAATCAAACACGTCAATTTAAAATTAAATAGCAAATCCTCCAAATTTTCTTACAAGTTGCCATCTCTTTCAACATTTATTGAGCATACAATATTTAATAATCTCAACAATCTCATGCATTCGATAAATCCAAAACTAACCTAATCGATCAAAGTTTAATTGTACAATCTATAAATTTGTATTCGGTCAAAGTCAATTTTAGACTTAAAAAGTAAATCAAAAGGAGGAGACAGCAGAATAAGGAAAAAGGTTCTGTTTAGTAGTATTATGATTATCTAACCACTCTAATATTAAAGTAGTAGTAATCACCATACAACAGTCTTTTTCACCTTTATCTCGACGCAAACAAACAATTAACAACCATATATATGTACGTTAGATCATAGTATATTTTAATAAAAAGTATATAAAAATCTCTGAGACTTTTTTGCGTCATACCTTTTTGTAGTTGTAACAGGTAGCTCTATAGGATAAAGTATTAATTTAATATTACTAGCGAGTGAGTATTAATTTATTAGAATTAACACAAAAGAAAAAAGAGTTTTTGAGGAAAAGGTCAAAAATGCAACAATAATAATTGAAGATATATATAGAATAGAATTAAATGACGACACACATGCAGTGTTCATCATTCAGTGAACCAAAAACTTTGTTTTTAATTTAATACTATATAGTTTGGTATCTTTTTTTCAACTTTTCAAGTGTGTTATCTTTCTGTTTTTGGAAACTTTTTGTTTGCCTTTTTCTTTCCATGTCTGTCTTTTTTCTCTTACATTTTTCTGTTTTGTATAGGAAGATGCAAGAATAATCTAAGCAATTACAGTTTTTTTACACACTTCTTAAATCGAGAAATTCAAAATGGTCCCCTTGACGTAAACGACGACTAATGAAAATGCAATTGTTTCACGTATCTATCTTTTACTACTTCTTTAGATTAATTTTGTAACTGAGAAAGACAAAAAATAAATACTTTTAAACTTTATTAATCTTTCATTATTTATCTATCAAATAAATATATCTATAATTGCTACATAAATCACCCCTCCCTTTTACCGTACATAAACATAAGATAAAACAAAACTACGACTGTGGAGTAAAAAAAAAAACAAAAAGAACTATAAACACCTTTCTTTCTTTCTTTTCTTTTTTACTGTTTTTACCCCTAACTGTTTCCCTTTTTCCCACCCGCCAAAACCAGTTGAGACATATTTACATCCCTGTCCTTCCACAGTCCAATGCAACAGCAAAAAACTCATTCATACTGCCAATGTAATACTTGTCGGCAGTAAATCACCAGCGTTACGTTCACTGGTATCTTCATCTAGCTCCAGTCGAGCTACTGTACGGTCACCGTAAGTACTAGAAGAAGACACTCGAGCCTTAAGCTGGCTCAATACTGGAACAATCGCTTTTTCGATCCATTCCTCTAGCTCTGTCTGGCCTAACCAAACTCCGCTCAAGATTCTCTGAAGCGCCTCGTCCTCGACCTCTATCGATAATGATTCTCCCACGGTTGTAGCGAATCTCTCGGATAATGTTTCTGTGATCCTCCGTCTCACAGCTCCGAAATCAACCGCTCGGAATGCTACCGCATCGTCTACACGGCTGACCAAATCATGGAACGCAAATGGAACGCACTGCAGCGACAGCTTTCCACTAAAACCTTGCTCTTCTTGATCATTATCTGTTGTTAGATCGCTTGTATTATGAGAACCATCATCCGTATCAGCGGCTTGGTTCAAATCAAAAGATAAACCCGAACCATGTTCTTTCTTCGGTTTCGTCACCCTCTCCTCATCATTACACAGCCAACTCGCTCGTCGTTTCCCAAACTTCTCCCGCATGCACAACCTCAAACGCCAGCTTTCACTAGCCAAATCCCTTAGTTTTGCTTCATTGTCTAGGAACGACGTTTTCGTCTCTGATACGAAATGCCAGCTCGCTGTCATAACAAAGATCACGTTACCTAAACTGATCTCACGGCCGTGCGAGTCACGGATCCTGCCTCTGTCCATCGCTTGTTTTATGCTTCCACGCACCAACATATCCGCCTCGTCAATATCTTCAAGCAAGATAACAGAAAACGGACTCCTCTTTACAGTTTCCGCAATCTTATCCAACGCGGTTTTACCACGGAAACTAGGGTTTCCATCGCCAGCATCCTGTCTCGAGCCGAGCTGAATCATAGTTGGATTCGTCCCGTACACAAGGGAAGACAGAGACGACACCATTTTCCTCTTCCCAACTCTATCAGGTCCTGAAAACAATAACCAGACATCTCCCTTTGATAAAACACCACGTCGTTTCCCGTTCCCTAGCTTGCATTGACTAACTGTTGCAGCCACCGCAGCGGCTGCATCGTTCTGCCACCAAACTTTCTCGGTCATTCCTTTCAATAGCTTCTTGAATAAATCAATGTCTAACGAATTCCCAAGATTCTCCTTAGGCAAAACACTGATCTTATTGTTGTTCTGCACTGATTCAGAAGATATGCAGCCGAGAAAATCTCTCACTTGCACATCCCCAGCTTTCTCTGAATCCTGAAATACGCAAAACGCAAGTATTCAACGTCAGGTTTTGTAACTTCGATCGACAGACACTTCCATCATAGTATAAGGAATATTCAAATCGACATACCTCTGCTCGTCCAAGAACAAGATCTGTCTGAACCGGACTCCCGGGAGGACTCTTCTTCTTGGCCTGCTCAGTCACCAAAGAGCTCATAGGCTTCAATTGTACCCTCTCACGCAACTCTCTGTTAGGCTGTAACTTAGGCTGCAACGGCTGACGAAGAAGCATATTAGGACCATAAGAGCTTGTCGACAACGTTATAGGAACCGGAACCGGAACAATCCTCTCGTTCTTGTTATGAAAGCTAGGATGAAGACGCACACAAGCATCATTCCATTTCTTCTGCACTTCTTCAATCTTTGCCTGCTGTAATAAAACCAAAACACAAACCACAAACGTTAGGAAACTGATCAAACTATGATCTGTTAATCATATCAGAAGATTCAAAAAAAAACAAGAACTCACCGGTAAACGATCAACAGGTTTAGCTTTCAACAGCCACTGTGGCAACTGTTTCTGCTGAGATACCTCTGATTTAACAACCTCTGGAGAAGACACTGAATCAATCTCAGCGAGTTCTCGCTCGTAACTCTGCAAACACTGTGGACAACATTTCAATGTCCTATTCGTAGGCACAAAACTCTTCAATGGCGTGAATGATTCCAAATTATTCGCAAGCCTGAATCAAAAAAAACATCAATCACACTGAGAAAAATTCACAAAGAAAAAAAAAAGCTAAGATTTTTCTTAACCAAAATCAAAACTTTAAACAAAACCCACCTCGGGAAAACACCAGAGACCGGAGCTTTAGCAGCAGCAGACACAGCTTGAAGATCCCAATCAGTCTCCATTGAAGGATGATAAACCTGACACCTTAGATAAGTCTCACACGTCGCTGTTCCAATAAACCAGAGTCTTCCTTCAAACTTCTCCAAAAGCCTCCGCAACTCCGCCACCGCACTCCTCCCAACCTCCACCGCAACCGTACCCGGCGGTTGCGTTGAACTCGGTTGCTCCACAAGCCATTTCAAATCCCCAAGATCGAGAATCACACCACCACCACCGCCAGGATCAGAGCTCTTTAAACGAGTCTCAAGAAACCCATCTAACTCCCTAATTCTCAAAGCCTTATCCGAACTGATCTCTTCTAAATGAACAACCTTTGAGTTCTTCACCGCTAAATTCCCAACTTCTCCGACTTCGATTTTCTTAAAGATCTCACGAATCACCCGACCCGGCTCCGAATCACCAACCAAAACCGGGTTTTTCTTCTTCGCCCGACCCAATATATCCATAACCCGGTCCACGTCATCGTTCTTATTAACAACCGCCGACGTAGCAGCGCTCTGCTGTAACCGTGGGTTAAGATAAGAATTCCGGGTCATCGTCATCGTCATCGGAGCTCCACCTCCTCCTCCACCGGGTCTAAAATTCAACCCGACAGAAGAAACACTCGGCGTCGGAGTAGAATTGTTCAAAGACTGTTCAATTGTAGCTTTAACCGCCGGACTAGAGAAGCTAGCTTCTCTCATAACCCGACTCACACTCGGATCATCCAAAATCGAGATGATGAGCTGTTCAAGCTCGACTTTAACAGCCAACAAAGGCTGCTGCTGCTGCTCAGGACAGCCGCGGCGTTGATGAGCTTGAGCTCGTTTAAGCGCCGCCATAAGCGCGTTTGAGATAGGTGGATCATTATTAGGAGGAGTGGCTGTGGCTGTAGGGAGACGCTCTAAGGCGACGCTGAAACAGAGCTCTAAGGCTCTGCACTGTAAAGGTGAGAAGAATTGGGGTGAGATCGGATACAAGCTCGTCGGAGAAAGCCAGCAGGGAAGCTAAAAGAGTTGTAGCGACGTGGAGAGGAGTGGTTTGGCCGTGGTTACGACGCGCCGCTTCGGAGATTGATTGGTTTAAAACGGTGGCTGCCTCCGGCGTCAGAGTCTGTTGAATCGTACTTAAACCAGCTCTCATATCTCTCTCTCTCTCGTTCTTCGTTCTTCCACTTTTGTGTGCTCTCTCTCTTTCTTCAATTATATGTGGGGATTAAAAAAATGTGTATAAAAATCGAATCTTTTTATTAGAGTAATGAAAAAAAATTGAATCTTTTGAGTTGGGTGTTCTCTCTCAATTATTCAGACAAGTTTTATGAAACTGAAGTTTGTTTTTGCCGATCGGGGGAGGATTATAAAAATGGAATGAATAGGGATTTTGCCTAGAACTGATTTTAAAGAATATCCCACCGGCCAACAAAGGCTTTTAGATTGGTTTTATAAGACAATGAGGAAAGAAAGGTTTAGTCTTTTTTTTTCCTGATTTAAAAATTTATTATTATTATTGGGAGAAGAAGTAGACAAATTGGGATATCAAATGGATCACAAAAAATGGCTTTTTAGATATATTTTAAATTGAAGATTAAAAAAGTAAATATAGAAAGGTGTTTGTGGGGGAAAAGAAAGTTGCAAAGTGAAGAAAAAATTCAAAGAGAAAAGGTGAGTAGTAGTAGAAGAAGTGAATGATACTTCTCTCTCTCTCTTGCTCTTTGCCCTTTTTAATTGTAAAAAGGGACTGTAACGCGTATCTCTGCATCTTTACATTTTATGAGAGTTATAATAAATGTAAGTAACAGTAATAATAACTGTGGATGTTTGTATATTGAACTTTTTTTTTGTTGATTTTGTTTCATTTATTAGCGGTTAAGTTTTTAAGTTTGAGCCAATCAGAAGAACTACTAGTACAGGTTTGGTCTGGAGTACAAGCTACATAGCTAAGCTAAACAAAGTATTAGACCATTAATTTTCGAAAACTTTAACGGAAACTGATTTTTCTTTAATTGTGACAATTACATCTTTAAAGCCACCAAAAATATTAGTACTAGTATTTTTTTCTCAAGATAATGTTGCTTATAAAATATATTAATATTGTTTTCACATAATTTTTTTAAAGCAATACTATGTAAGATACCAAAAAAAACAATAAAAATTCTTTATTAGAGCTATTATAGTCATTGGATTGGTCTGTAAAATGTAATTGTTAGTCTAGCTAGTAGCTAGGCATAGTTTTGTTTTTAAGAATTTAAAAAGGTTTAAGCATTAATTTCGTTTATATATTTAAAAAGTACCTTTTTCATTTTCATTAGATTAGTTTAGATTTTTGACTTAACTCTACAACCGTTGTTTATCCATATATTATTTATTATCTCTTGCCAGTTTATATATAAGAGATTCTTATTATAACATTTTTTGTCCACTTTTGTTATTTGAAAAAAGTCATTAACAAACAAATTTGTGAGACGAAAAAAGATAAAAGTTGTCTAATCAAACTGAATAAAAATGAAAGTCGTATGTCGAAGCATGGCTTTAAGTCTTTAACCCACTTTTCTTGTTAAATGTCAACTTTTTAGAATTCAACATTTTCTCCGTGATATGTACTACTACTAGAAACAAAAATTCAAACGTAAATAAGAAGGAAACCTGTATTTTTTACATGAGTCTAAAGCAGGTACCTGCGTTCATGAGATGTCCATGGCAATTCAATTCACGTGATATATCACATTTAGTTTACGCACTTTAAAGAACAATTCGTATGTGGAAATATGCAAATAAATATGATATCAAGACGTTTTAAATGGGAAAGGATATGGTTTTTAATAGGTTTAGGAAAAGTATGTGTGGTATTTGGTTTAGAATCGTTTCGATTAGAAGAAAACAACAAAGATGGCATAATTCATAGGAGGACTATAATTTATAAGGGTAGATACTTTGTATTGTATAGAAAGTTTTTGGATCTATAGCAAGGAATTAGTAATACTATTTTGTAAGGACATAAAACAAAAATAAAGTGTCGTTATAAAAAAGATACAAAATTAAAGTCAATAACGCGTTTAAAAAGTAGACGTGATATATATGCGTTTACTCGAGTCATATAAAAATTTAACTTGGTTTATATTGGCTATATCTATCACACTTTTAAGTTTTAACTAGCGTTGACTACCTTTACTTTGTTCAAAAGTATGTAGAACGAAAAAAACTGATTTTGAATTTTGATGAGGTAATTTAACAGAGTCAGCATATACTGTAACTTTTTATTTGCCGAGATAACACGTTTTGAAGGTTTTTATTCTCTTTTTTCCTTTCACTTCTTGCAGCCTAGCCTTCGAGCCAGCACTTGATGCCGTACGCACGAAAAAAGTCTAGATAAAGTTTGACGATGATGTATGAACTGTCAAACGGTACAAACTACAAAGTATGTGATCAAGATCTAAAATGGTAGTTAGGAATTAAGAATATTTTTGTGACTAAATGTTTATGCAATTTGATGACATTAAAATGGATGGGTTAGTTTATGATTTTTGCGATTAATGTTTTTTATTTGTAAGTTAGATATTATAGCAAAAGAAAGATATATGCTCAACTCAGTGCATTTGTATCTTTTAAAAAGGTTCCCTTAATTTGTTTCCTATGTATTTATATGATTATCTTGGTTAGGATGCGAAATAGTAAAGTAACTATAAAACTTGTAATAGATGTTTTCTCGTGTGCTCAATACAAATAAAAAGCTGTCGTGACTCATTATTTCCTTTCGAGTAAAAGCTTAAAACTAGTATTACTTTCTTCTATCCGTCGAAAAGAAAATAAAACAAGAAGACTATTTACTACTAAGTTCTAACTATGTTTTTATTATTACTAGCTTTTCCATGCTTAAACCTCATTTCTTTGGTTTTCCACAAAATCTATAGATTTGTTTTAATCGCTCTACATAATTTGAGTATATCATGTAGAATTTCGTAATGTTGGCTTTTACATTTTGTTGTCAGATATGTGTGTTCTATTATTCTATATAATAAACGACTAAACGTGTTTCTACCTTTTAGATATGAGCTTCTAGGTTGTTACCCTAAAGTCGTATACGTGGTTGACATAAGTAAATTAAAATAGTCGTATACGCAATATGTGAGAGATTCACTCGAATCAAATGATCGTCTGCTAAGCTAAAACTAAAAGTACACGTCGATATCAATATTATATTTACTCTCTTTATAATAATACTCCATTAATTTTATCATACTACAGTTGATAGTTTTGATTCATAAGTCATTAACTGTGTATAACTGTATATGTATTACTTTTTGATGTCTTACGGAGTTATGGTATTAAAGTTACTAATAATAAAAAATAATTACTTTTGGTGAGCGTTTGTTGATAATAATAGAAAAATAAATCTACTTTTCGGTAAGCTAATAAATTAATCAAGAAACACTTTAATTAATTAATAAAATATCTTAAAGGCCACAAAAATTATGATGTCCCCTTTGGTAACGCATGCTCTCTCTTCCCTTTCCTTTACGCATTTTCTTCTCCTCGACATAACTTTTATTTAATTTTTGTTATCTCGAAAATATTGCAATCTCTTTCAAAATCAAAATGTTAAAAAATTAGATTAAACTTATTGAAATTAACATATTAGTATGTACTAACTGTTTAGTTCGGTCATACTTTTACATATACCAACATTGTAAAAGATAAACTTATAATCCTTCTATCCCTCAAATATTAACGTTTGAGGGATTTCACACAAATTAAAAAATAAAAACTATTACTTTTAAATAATACAATATTATTTTTCTACTAAAAAGTATTATATATTTATAAATTAATGACTATTGAATTTTCTTAATAATTATTTTTTGAAGTTTACAAAAGATTAATACTCCTTCCGTTTCGTAATATAGGATGTTTAGAGGATTATTTTTGTTTCATAATATAGGATGTTTCCAATTTTCTATACAAGTTTAGATTAATTTTATATTTTATATTATGCAGTTTTGAGTATAATTGGTTAAACTTTTTAAAAATAATTTTTTCTTAATATGTATGTTTTTAGTTTACTAAAACATCCTATATTTGATACGAAAGAAGTATTTATTAATTAAAAGTGGTAAAACATTAATCTTTATGGGAAAAAAATTACAGAACATCAATATTTATGGAACAGAAAGAGTAGTATAAAAAAAAATATCGCAACAGCTACACCAAGATGCAATGATTCTGGTGATTCTTATCTCGTAAACTAGTGTGTTAAAAGTATTTTAATCGTTATGAAAAGGGGTGAAGATGAGATTGGTGGTGCGGGTGAAAAAGGCCAACGCGTGATATTGCTTCTTCGACAATCACCTTTTTCCTAATTATTAGCATCAAAATATAAGTTTACTTTATCGTTCTCGATCGGTTCATTACGATGTGAAAAAGGCTTTTTGTTTCCAATTTCATTAATTTAAACAAGAAACAAAGTCAAATAAACCTTTTACGCACGCTACAACTTTGAAAAAGGTTTTCTAGTTTTATGGAATTTCCATACGTGTGCATATATTTTATTGCATGACAGCATGAGACATGTTAAGTGGCATTGATCATGTTTATAAATTACTCCATAATAACATAGGGTTTTTCTTTTGTGTATGTATCTTTTCGAAATAGAAAAGAAACATTTGTAATACTAGTATATGCGTATATGATTCTTTCGGAAGCAATATCTGGATTTTATGATTACAAACTAGATATACATGTGTGTGTAATATAAACATTATATTTAGAAAGAAATAAAGAATCTTGCTTTTCACACACGAGTTCTACTTTTGTATTTGAAGTCAAAAACGTTGTCGGTGCGCATTGAGAAAGTAAAGATGATGGATTTGATCAAAAAGATGAAAGCTTTTACTTAGACTTTCTCGCTTTCTCACAAAGTCTGAATGATAGATGAATGGAAGAATGAAATGATGAGAAAGGAAAATAAAGTAAAGAAGAAAAATAAAGATAATCATTTTGTTTTTGTTTTATAGTAGTACTAATTATTTTTAACTGCTTTACTTTACTTACACATGCACTTGTGTGATACATGTTTACATATTTTGAGCACCATCGTGTCATCTTCTAGGTCAAGCTTTTATCCAACACAACCAATCACTGAAAACAAAAGTGTTCTTTTCACTTCTCTCATACCCAACTCGTTCTTTCTCTCTCTTATTATTTTAATCTATCAAGCAAGTCAATTATCCCCGACGCCGGAAACTCTAATTATATTGTTCATTATTATTAACATGAATAAAAATTATGAACCGGTATGGCGTCGTATGTTGAAAATATTCCTGCAATACTCGAAATTTATTGATATATAAATTATAGATGGAAATATATGCAGGACAACTGCGAAAAGTATACAGTATAAATATATAAATGAAAAAATTAGTGATCAATATAGCTACCCTTGTTTGTGTAAATCTTTCTTAAAATTAAAAATTTTAATTGTCACAAAATATAGGGTCTGATTGGAAGCACCCAAACACCTCGTTTGCAAACGAGCCGCTGATGACCAATCAACAAGTCGTTTGGAGAGGGCGGTTGGATATGATTGAAGAAAGCGTTTGAACATGGTGGTTAGAACCTGTTTTTGGTGGTTACAACCACTCATCCTAGCCACTATCAAAAACCAATGTTTGGCTTTATAAATATGTTGCACAGTTTTTTTTCTTTGACAAAAAGCTACATAGTTTTATTTATTTACTTATTGTTCAAACCCTAATCTTGATCTAATATATGTTACTATTCTTCTCAATGTTTTTCTTATGAAAAGGTTTGTAAGCCAAAAACAAATAAATTTAGTAAATCAAGATTATGATTTGAATAGTAACATACATGGAGATTATGATTTTGTTGATATCATATAATGAAGATTTTTAAAATAAACATTTGCTAATTTTGTTAATATCACATTTGATCATTTCGTTAATATTATTTAAATATATTAGTATTTTATATTATGAATTAGATAATGATTTATTATTTCATTTTAACTAAATTAAATTCAATTTTTTATAATTTATACTATTCAACCTGAAATGTTACCAATCAAGCTAAATACTCAACGCTTTTTTTACTGTGCCATCTTTTCCATCCGCTAACTTTAACCGCTTTCTTTTTAACCACCTTCTTTACAACCGCTATAAAATTTCAAGCCTCTTTTAAACGTGGTTTCAATCGGAGCCATCAAAAAAAATAATATAGTACATGGTCCCTTTTAAGTGAACCTACAGGTCAAAACAAATAGAGGAAACAAATTAATATGCACATATATGTAAGACAATTTGACAAGTTTTACTAGTTATTTTTTATAAAACATTGAAATTAACTCAAAGACATAGGTTGTATTTAATATTTAAATGTTAGCCGTCGATTCATAATTTCATTCGATCCATTTGGCCTTGGTGTAAGATACTAACGATATTGTACTTTGAAGATAAATAGTTGGAGTTAGAGGTAAACAAAATAAAAATATGACTTCGCCCTAAAATGTTAATTTTGTTTTTCTTCTGTTCATTACTATTCTGGTGGCTTAGAAAATGGGAAAGGGATACTCCTCATAATATGCCAATTTTTTTAAATAGACATTAAAAAAGAAAAAAAAAATCAAGCAAAAAAAGATGAATATTGGTTTCTTTCCTTTAAGTGAAATTAAGGCTTTCACATTATAATAACGTGTCTCCCATTGACCTTATCCCCTACTTCCATCACAATCAATAAGGCGTAGATTTAGATGTCCTCTACAATTAAAAAAATGTACTGTATATTAAAACAATACATTTCACTTTAGTTTGCTAGCTACTACGATTTCAGTCCTAAAAGTCACTAAGACCATCTTTAGCGGGAATCTTTCTTTTAGATACTACTAATTAGGCCCAAATTCCCAATTAAAAACTCATTTCCGAGTAAAGTGAGATATCGCTGCTGGAAAGCAATTGAGGAACCCTGTAGTAACGCGACGTGGCATGTTTGGTTCGTTGGAGAAATATAATTTTTTTTTTGCCAATTTCTTTTTTGTCTTGCGATCCTCTCTCTTTCTTCTTCGCGATCCTCTCTCTTTTCTCTCTTGAATCCTTTGATTTTTACGGCTTAAACTCGATATTTTGGGAGCTTCCATTGGTTCGATTATCGATTCAGCCTTTGGTGTTTTCGTTTCTGGTAATTTGTTCCTTTCTTTTTCCCTAAATTTGAGTTTCTGGGTCGTTTTTAGTTTGAGCTTGAATTGTGTGTACGTGTGGTCGTCTAATAGTTTTTATACCTGATTTAAATCGATGTAGCTGCTGTAGTTTGATTTCTTAGAATTTTATTGTATTTGAGTAGATACTGCATCATTCGTGTCCAGGAAGAGATTCCAGCTGACCAGTATGCTTTGTGTTTAAGAGGTAATCATTCACAAATTTATAATCTTTCACTTTCTTTTCGTGGTTTAAGATGTTAGAGGGGATTTGATGTTTCAGAGGAGTTTCTGTTTCTCGTCGCATTCAACAAGACCTATAGACTTTAAACCCTCTCCTTACCAAAACATATTTGATTTCCAGGTTTTGTTTTCGTTTGTATGGTTTGCTGAAGATGTTTCTTTTCTAGTTGCAAGACCTCTTTCATATTACAATAACACTAAATTATAAAAGCCTTTTTATTCCTATGCCTTGTTATTAAGAAATTCTCTGCTTTGAAATTTTTTTTCATCTTCTATATTCTTTTCTCTAATCTCTTTTTGATGCTCTGTTTTTTTCTTGCAACAAACAAAACTTTAATGGTCATTTGGATTAAAGCTTCTTCTCCTTGAGATTCAAGCTTGTAAAATATGTTTGTAAAATATGTTTAATATTCTAAAGTTTTATGTAATATAATTTTTTAATAATTGTTTTGTCATATTTGATTAATAAAGTTTGATAATTAATAAACACAAATTAAAAACAAATTATTTAAATGATTGAGCAATCTTCTTTGGGTTCTCTAGTGGAGGGATGATTTTGTTAAGGTTCTCTTAGAGTTACTTTGATTAATTTAATATTAATTATAAGATTAATTTATATGTGAGTAATTTAGGAGGGTTGCTCCACTAATGATGCTCTAATGATTTTGTTACCACATTATTGTAAATACTTGTCATAACTCGTAACAGTCATAGATTAAACGGAAACATTTATTACTATTTTAACGGGGTATGAGATCACATTTCTTTTACTCCAACATGGGAGATCGCATATCAAGAAAGATTCATTGATGACATCGAGGATTCAACCATCAGACTAATCATATATCCTTTGGTCATTTCACCATTTAAACGAACCATATTTGTGTTCTTGATGTCTTCTCATCTTATATAAATCGTTTATAAAGATTGGTTCGATAGAGGTCAAACTATGATCTATATATGCGTGTAAGAACTTTCTTGAAGTTGGTTGGTGGGTTGCTATGAACAGAAGGAATTGGAATCAAATATTGAGGCAACATTGTTCGCATCATAAAGTGGAGAAGTCTTACTTATCTTCTGTCCACCATAACACCATACTAATTGGAATATTTTCCCATTGCAATATCGTATAAGGCCATCTTTATAGGCATAACACCAAGGAATTCTTTTCAAAAAAATTAGAAAAATAATGAATAGTGGCGTAAGAACATCAATCGATTCTTAATGTAGAACTTTTTGGGTCCGATTCTAGGCTGATGTGGGTGTGAATGGATATTATTTTTTATAAACAATTTTTCACAAATTAAAGAGATTTGATTGAGAATATATATAATAAATTTGGACATTAAACTATATATTAATTAAATAAAATGTTTGTGTGCTTTAATTAAGTAATATGTTTGTTTTTTTAATGTTTTTTTGTTTCATAAAACTTTGGTATTGTATTTTGAATTTTAGTAAAAGTTTTATAAGTTTGCATTTTAAATGTTATTTTATAAGTTTTTATAATTGTAATATATTTAACATTATTATATTATTAAATCTTATGATCTTAAACATGTTCCCTATAACTAACTTTTTAACAAAAGATCTTAACTACTAATCTTACATTATTTTCATAATATATTTACTCTGAAACCCAAAATAGTTTTCCCTATAAAGATGCCCTAATGTACACATAGAGCCTCCACTGCACCTATTTTTTGGTAGCTAACCATATTTTGACCATTTCCGCATTCTTTAACTCATTAGTTATATACATACTGATTACGTCCTTTCAACTTTAAAATAAAGTTAAAGTTTGAGTAAAAAAACACGAATCATAATAAAAAACTCATCGGCTTCATAATGCAATTCAAATACCGCTATGACCCTTTTTAGTTTTTTTCCCACTTCGTATGGTGTATGACCCATGTAAAGTAACTATACTTTTCATATGCATTAATGCAAGAGCATTTAACAACATACCTTTCAGTTGTGTCTTCATAATATTACTATATGCTGGATAATGTATTGAATAAATAATAACGCAAAATAGAAATAAATGCTAAGTGTGTGTGTTTGATTTATTTGGATCATATGGCCTTCCTTGATGCTTATCTTTAGACACATTCATTACATGAAACAAAAAATTAGGTGATTATTTATTCAGTGCCCAAGGGACCATCGCAACCACACAAAAAAACAATCCATATTTATTTTTCAATTTAATAGATAAAATCCATACAAATTATTGTATATAGTATAAATAGAATCTTTACAAAGGGAGAATGTACTTTCAACGTCAAATTTATTTGGAAAACAAAATATCAAAAGCAAAAAAACTCAAAAATTTGTATTTATATATGTATATCTAAAGTAAAATATCGATTAAGTTTGTAAATATACAGTAATTCATATTCTTTTTATTTTTATTTTCTATTACATATATATATCGAGAGATCAACATCAAATTTAGCACAAATGTTCTATACAGTTTGAGACATTTAATTATCGACCAATATCTAGCTATACGAAAGGAGAGATCAGCATATAAACATTGACTAGAACATGATCTAAATACTTTAATAAATAATTGGTCCCATCATGGCTCTTGCACACTTGTTTCCCATTATATCGAGTTGGAACATGTCTGGAAATGTATACAATTATTTTGATCTATTTGTATTTGGCACATTCACAATATATACAAGCACGTCGACGATACACATATAAAGTATGTAACTGAACTTTTTCGATTGTTTGTATACTTTGAATATAAATTACATATAATAAAAAGGAGAGAGTAGCTTTGTTTTGTTCTTTTGGTCATCAATGCATGTGGGCTTATCTCCGGTGCAAATAACATATGAATATAAAATATCATCTGCAGTAAACAAAAACAAAAAGTGCTTCGATCATCAATCAAAGGTTACAACTCCCGAAATTCCCGCCGGGCATGTAACACATTGGATTCAGTCCATTAATTTCTCTAAAAGTGTTATTGCAGTATTACAATTTGTTTATATCTTTTAGTCGGTACCTTGTTTTTCGTTTGTAATAAATAAT
Organism: Camelina hispida; assembly: GCA_023657505.1. Lineage (NCBI taxonomy): Eukaryota > Viridiplantae > Streptophyta > Magnoliopsida > Brassicales > Brassicaceae > Camelina > Camelina hispida. Next base: position 28,633,658 of record CP094636.1, on the reverse strand, counting down.
AATAAGAAGACGAATATGGCGACAAAAAAGAAAAAGATTGATATACGTTTGCGTATTTCTGCAAGTATCCCAGCGCGGCACATGCATTAAAATACACACTTATCTCGACCACACACATAAATTATAGTAAAATATGTTTAGCAAGGAAGTAAACCGAAACAAAACAAAAAATTGTTATAAAAAATAACAAAATGGTTTGCAGTTATATATTGCACTATTGCAGTGTACCTAGACACATACCTTTTTTTTTTTTGTCTAGACACATTCGTATTTAAACTATTAATTACGGGGCTGGTCGTAATAATACATAAGCCATGGTATTTTCCGCATACTATTTGCGGCTAGTTAGGCTGTTTTATCTTATTGATATTCAAATATATATATTTTTATAGTATGATCATTTAACTGTATAATTTTTATGCAAATTTTAATTTTAACCAGGAAGTTAAACTGCTCTCCGTCTTTCTCCCTAGGCGATCGTTCATCCTTTCTCCAGCAAAACCTCTTTCCTTGCCATTGATTCCGGCCGGCGCTGGCTTCTCCGGCGTCGGTCGGCCCTCTCTTTTATTCTAGTTTTTCATTTTCCTATTCTATATATTTTTAAGATATAACAATGTTTTATCATCTTCTATTTCTTTTCATCTTTATGGTTATGGCTGCTATTCTCTACGCTGGTGATAGAGGTTTTATGGGACATCTCTCCCTTTTTCTGGCAGTTATCTCCACACCGAAGCCCATGATTCGATGTGATGTATTCTCTTTGTTCTTGCTGATCTATAAACGGAGAATTCGAGATATGGTGTTTTCACAACCATTTTCACATTTTTCAGTGGTCTTTCAATCCGCTGATGTCAATCAATTCTTCTTAATGGATCTGCTCTGGAAGAAACACCCATGGAAACCACCATGGAGAAAGAGACAAGTTGGGGATGAAGATGTAGTGATAGTAAGCAATTATCAATGGATGAATAAGGCGAATCTGATTTTGATATCACGAAGGAGACAAGTTCCATATGCAAGTCTAACAACATTCAGTCTCAGTTTATTAATCAAGGTTATGCCGTGCATTTTGGAGTTTCAATCTATAAGATGATAGCCATTTAAGTGTATGAAAGGGAACACAGATGTTATCAGTGGCGTAAGGCTAGATTAGAAACGGGGTTAATCCACTCTTTCATCGAAATTGTGTTCAATTTCCTGTTTTTGTGATAATTGGTTGTATTTGATTTGCTTCTGTTATTTGTAAACTCTGTTCTGATATCTATGATAATTTGGTGTTAAAAAAAAAAAAAAAAAAAATCTTTTATGCAATCGTAACCGTTCGTAAACATGACGTTCGAAATCGGATAGTGGTGTTGCAGAAACCCAAAGATTGACACATTTTTCTAATGATGTTCTCAATTCTTGTTATACCCTTTATTAATATGTACGTAATGTTAACGGTACAAATGATAGTAATGATATGTTCGAATATGGACATAAGTAATCGACATGGTTTGTTACTTATTTTGCTTTGAAAAATAAAAAATAAATGGTATCCATCAATCACACCCAATTCTCCTTTATTTTTTTGTTAAGTCACAACCAAATTTAATACACAACTCAACTATACCGACAACGAAGTATTTCCTTTCATTATTAGTTTTGGACCATAGTCTACAATTATTTAAATAATTCTTACATAAATCCATTAATGATCGAATCTTTTTTTCGCAAAACAAATCCACGATATATACGTATGATAAAGTAAATCTCTAACTTATATGATCATTACATAATTTAAATATCTCTCCTTCAATAATAATATTCATCAACTAGTACACCAACTTTTACAAACTCAAGATCGAAATCGATCAATCCATAACTTACAAGTCAAGAAAGAGAAAATTTCTTTGTTCTTCCGTAAGAGGAAAGTCACACTTCACATCATCAGTGGTTCACACAAAACAAAAAACAAAGTCGACTTCAAATTTGCTGAATTAATTTAATGTTGTGGTTCGTACAAACCCAAACCCACGTGTCTTCCTCATGCTTCACCATGTCGGTATGGCTTTCGAATCGATATATGTCGCAGTCTTGAGCACAACATGCTGCGTATTGAGACCACTCAAAGTTATTCATTGAATTAATAAAAAAAAAGCATCAAAAGAAACAAAAGTCTTTGTTAATCCACATTTTAAATGTCTAGACTAAAATACCTTAATCTGTGTCCTGTTATATGTATAAGTGATGTGAACATTCCCGTCATCAGCTTGTATAACCGCCGGATACGAAAACTCCATTCCCGGAGAGTCCTCCAACGTTAAACTATCGGTCCAAGTATCACCATCGTCTAAAGAGACTCCTACTTTGAGCACACCTCTTGAGTCTGTGTTGTAAACAAGCACTAGCCTACCGTCCTTTAGCTTGACTCCATCGATACCTATAATTAATAAGATCACGCTAAAGGAAGACTATTTATAAAATGTGTGTTTGTTTTGACTTCAAGAAACCTGAATTTGGGTTTGAGAGAACCGTTGGAACTGCAAAACTCCAGTTCTCACCACCATCTAAAGACTCTGAGATACAGATTCTGTCAATGCCAGTGAAGGATCTAAGTAAAACCCTTAATTTTCCAGCTGCGGTTTGGTATGGAACAGGTTGGATCACGCTAAGACTCTTGCCTTGGATGTATATTGGCCCTTGCTTTCTCCATGATCTACCAGCGTCTGAAGTGACCTGTACCAAACACATTTCAATGTAAAACCACAGTAGCATACTCTACTAAGATAGAAATCAAACCATATAGTTTTAAGGAACCTCCATCCACGCTCCCCAAGAATTCCAACTTTCAACAGATGATCCACAAAGGAGAGTCCCATCTTCAAGCAAAATAGGCTGGAGAAGAAAGAAAGCTTAAGTCTCTCTTCTAACCAATACAAAAGGTTCAGTCTTTATTGAGTAATCGAGTCTGTGCAATGCAACAAGGACCTTGTTCTTAATGGGTCCAAGAATCCCAGGAGGAAGCTGTTCTCTTTCAGTCCAGGTTCTACCTTTATCATAAGATCGTTTCATGCAACCGCTCCATCTGAGCATTTCACCAAAGCACTAAACAGATCAGATAAATGAAACAAAACACAAGAGTAGTATACTCGTTTAATTGAGAGAACGGACACCATACTTTTGAACCTCCTGGCCGATTTTGTAGAACAATAAGAGCTCTTGAGAAGGAAGTTTGAACAAGACAGGGTTCCACATTGGAACTCCTGGCTCTTCATCAACCATAACCGGTGAATCCCATTGACCATCCTGAGAAAAACCAATCATCAGTAATCACACATCATTATGATTCCAACACTCTGAATGATATAGCTAGAGAGAAGTCTATCTTATCTATCAACTCTACCTTGAAATGCTGCAACCAGATTTTAACATCAGGTGCTCCTTCCGTGGTGCCTCCGAAATACGCAGTCAAAAAATGATCTTTATCAACCTTTTTCACAAAAAAGGTATACAAAAACAGCTCAAGTCTGGGACTTAATCCATCATCAATAACTAAAACTATAAAAAGAAAGGAAATTTTGTAACCTCGACGATGGTAGAGGCATGACAACTCTTAAAGGGAGCTGAATCAGCAGGGAATGTCAATGTCTCTAGCAACACTTGGAAATCTGACATCTAAGAATCTCATCACTGAACATATCAGCATTCACTTACTCACTCACTCAAAAAATACAAAATTTTTGCACAACCACAGATGATTTTTGCCAAAAAAATCAACTTTTTCTTACTTACTTCCAGAAAGATTAACTTGAATTTTATAATTTAACTACCAACAAAAGATTTGCTCTAGTCTCTTGTTTAACTCCATTGAAATCGATCTCATATATGACATCACATCACACATGATGAAAACAGTTGTAGCTACTAGCTAGACTAATTGGATTAACTAACTAAACTATGGCATTGTTGATCTTATCAAATACATGATCAGCTAGAAATAAAGATTTCAAATTTCCGAAACATGACTTGCATTCAAGTTTCGCCGAATCCGATTCCCAGAAAGAAAACAAAAAAAAAACAAAAAAAATAGTCAACGCAATCCAAGTTACAAGTTTCTAAGGAGACCTCTAGACTTCAAGGTTTGCAATGCCCTAAGAACCCCAACCTTTTGATAAGTCAAGAAACTAAAATTAACAAACATAGAGAGACAATGAATACAAGTTTGAGCTTACCTTCAAAAAAAAGTCTCAATCTTTCAGAAAAAATGTCTCGGGAAAAAAAAAAAAACGAGACTTTTTGGTTGGTCAACGAAATACAAGTACTCCCTGTGATTAAGACCATGATCAAAACAAATGGGCCTTAATAAAATATGAAAGGCCCAGCCCAATAGAATACCCCTTGTGAACAGACCTCCTAACCATGATAAAAAAAAAGTCTCGCGGGCACAGTTTTAAGTTGTTTGTTCTTTAGACTTCATAAGATGTTGTTAGTGGACATTCTTCTGTGCCTGTGGGCAGTGCAAAATCCTGTAGATTCCCAATTTACAATGTTGTCTTGGCAGAGCCTGCATCAAGTCAAATACTACCTTTTACTGAAAACTCCTCATTCATGGCTTTTGGGATAGTCTTTGTCAAAGCCTATCATCATCAGATGGAGGTGGAACCGTGGAAGCTCCTCACAACATGTTGACAATACTCTCGGAAGCAAATCTTAAGAACTTGTACAAGCCCAATAGGCCCAATATAAAATAACAACATATTTTAGTAGGAATTGTAGTAATAATATATGTCCTGAAAAAAAGCTCAACGGTCGAAACAGAACAAACAGAACAAATCCTCTGTTTCAATCTTCTTCTTTTGATCAAAAAGCAAACAAAGATTCAAAGCTTAATTATAATTTCACACAAAAAAACCCAGAAATCTCAATCTTGTTGTGTATTTCAAAATTTCATATTTTTGATTGTTGGTTTTAAAAAAAGTTTCAATCTTTTTTTTTCTTTTTCTTTGGGAGACCGAGAGAGAGATGGACTCACCGCCGGTGATCGGAGATTTAACGGCGAGGATGATTCCGAGACATTCATCTCTGGATTCATTGAAAGTCTCATTATTGGTAAATCTCGCGAGCATAAGAGTCTCAAAAGAAGAGCTTCGTCAAAGAGTTATGCTTCCTAAATATCTCCGCCTCGCTATCCTCGATTGTATCCTCCGTAAAGACGATTCCCCTTCAGCCGCCGCTTCCTCCTCCGTAGCACCACAACCGTTAGATGATCTCACCCCTGAAGTTCCTCTCATGGTCTTCGTTAACCCTAAAAGTGGTGGTCGTCAAGGTCCTATCATTAAAGAACGTCTCCAAAATCTTATCGGCGAAGAACAGGTTTTACACATTCTTAATTATTCAATCTTACGTTACACAGATGTTTTTGTACACAAAGATTGTGAACTTTTTCTTGCAGGTGTTTGATTTAACGGAAGTGAAGCCTAACGAGTTTATTCGGTATGGATTGGGTTGCTTAGAGGCATTTGCTTCTCGAGGAGACGAATGTGCTAAAGATATTCGTGAAAAGATGAGAATTGTGGTACGTACTCTTTTTTAATCTATAATTCAAATTTTTTGGAATATGTTTGTGTGTTATTGCAACTGGTTTGATCACTCTTTACAGGTTGCAGGTGGAGATGGAACCGTTGGTTGGGTTCTAGGTTGTCTCGGTGAACTCAATTTACAAAACCGGCAACCTGTTCCTCCCGTTTCTATAATGCCACTCGGAACCGGAAACGATCTCTCTAGAAGCTTTGGATGGGTGAGTAAAAGTAAAACAAAGTTACTGTATCTAAATGTTACCTTATTATGAAAAGATCTGTTGTAAATTAGGGTTTATAATGTTGGTTGTTTTTCAGGGAGGTTCGTTCCCATTTGCGTGGAAGTCTGCGATAAAACGTACTCTTCATAGGGCAAGTATTGCTCCCGTAAGCCGTCTAGATAGGTAAAATTTAGTACTGCTGGAGAAAGCGTGATATGAACCATCGCTCTGTTCTTGATGTTGTAAATATTGATGCAGTTGGAATATTTTGATTACAATGCCTTCTGGTGAAATTGTGGATCCTCCTTATTCTTTAAAGTCCACACAAGAATGTTACATTGACCAGGTTTTGATTTTCATTAAATACACAAAAACTAAAGCTCTTTTGTGATAAGAAGTTAGTCTTTGGGTTGTTAATTTAGTTAATCTTTATGTTGCAGAGTTTGGAGATAGAGGGAGAGATGCATCCATCGACGAATGGCTATGAAGGAGTTTTCTACAATTACTTTAGTATAGGAATGGATGCTCAAGTGGCTTACGGTTTTCACCATTTGCGCAATGAAAAGCCTTACCTTGCGAATGGCCCTATCGCCAATAAGGTAAATACCAAAATCTCTTGAGAGCTTGATAGTTTTCTCAAAACAATTTTTAAGAAGCTAACGTTTTGTTACTGCAGATTATATATTCGGGATATGGTTGCTCTCAGGGTTGGTTCCTCACGCACTGCATAAACGACCCCGGTTTAAGGTTTATACTAATACCAAGACAACATATATGTTACAACCTCAAATTGTGATCTAAATCGGTTTTTAATTTTTGGGGGTGTAGGGGTCTCAAGAACATTATGACATTGCATATAAAAAAGATGGACTCATCCGAGTGGGAGAAAGTACCAGTTCCCAAAAGGTATCAACAGAATTGAAACAAGAATACAACAAATGAGACCAAACAACCTAATCAATTTTGTTTCTAAGTAAACATGTGTGTTTGTTGGTTTTTGGGACAGTATAAGAGCAGTTGTTGCATTGAATCTACATAGTTATGGAAGTGGAAGAAACCCTTGGGGACATCTCAAACAAGATTATCTTGACAAGGTAAACACCAGCCTGTTTCTTCTCACTAATTAGTTCTTCTTATTGTTTGGATATTCTTCTCAACGCTTTCTTGAGGTGTACGTAACAGAGAGGCTTTGTGGAAGCATCAGCCGATGATGGGTTGCTTGAGATCTTTGGGTTAAAGCAAGGATGGCATGCTTCCTTCGTTATGGTTGAACTCATCTCTGCCAAACACATTGCACAGGTACATCTATTCTAAGTTTCTAACTAGCAAATCTGATATATCAGAACCATACCGGTTGTCTTAGATCATAAACACAACCAGGGTCAGATCAGATCCACCAAACATGTTATCTATCTACTAACCGTTGTGTGGCCCGCAAAAACTAGACTTTAGGTCGTCTTTTTTAATTATAGCTTATTATGAACTAGTCTTTAGCGGACCTGTCAAGTTGCAAGACCATATAGGTAATAGGTCATAGGATATAATATCCCATCACAAGTAGCGGTAGACAAAAAAAAAGTGTTTTTGACTTAAATATTCTCAAGTTCCTTCTCATATATAGATGTCTTTTTAATTAAAACTAGTTTAAAATTCTCGATTGACAATGTGGATGAGAATGAGACGAGGGTTCTAGATTTATTCATTTTGTTTAGGAGAAGTTCATTAAATTCTAATATTGTTGCCTTTGACAATACGCAAACGAATGGGGTTTTACGTACAGGCGGCTGCGATAAGGCTAGAGATAAGAGGAGGAGAATGGAAAGATGCGTTTATGCAAATGGATGGAGAGCCATGGAAGCAACCTATGACGAGAGACTACTCTACCTTTGTCGACATCAAGAGAGTCCCTCACCAGTCTTTGGTCGTCAAAGGAGATTGACTATATTAACCATCTTGACCTTGTTACATTAAATTGACCTCTTCTTATTATATTATTTTGTCAACAATGTAATTGTGAATAACCCATTTCCACAAAAAATAAATGAAAAAAGTATTTACTTATCTACAATTTCAAGGCGACCAAAATGGCAAAGTTGGTTTCAGACAAGAAGTAACTAAGATTTTGGAGTGGATGATGAGTAGACGGGACACTCATAGAAGAACACATATAATTGGGGTGATTGAGTTATAACTTTCAAAAAGTACTAATAGCATTTTGTACGTACGAACCACTTGCAATTTCTCTTTGTCTTTTAGACTTTTAGTACCAAATCCACTATATGTATAAGGGGTAAGTTTTAAAACTGAATGATCTAAGCAAATTGACCAGTAAAAAAAATCAGTTTTATACAACTTCTAGTAGTTTATATAAGAAACAAACAGAAAGAGCTAACTAATTTGAATCAAACTATTTATTTATTTTGTAATCATTCTCATTAATCTACTTTTGTCTTTTACTTTCTGCTTGATTGTCATGCAAATCTCGACTCAAAGATGAAAATAAAGCAAACTACATTTTTATGAACCAAAAAACAAAAAACTGACACCAAAAATAGTATAGGAAAAGTGATAAGGTAAGAAAATTACATTTCAACTACCAAAAACCTACTAAAACTTTAGATTATTTGATTGGATATCTCTTATTGGTTTGTATAGGAGTCGATATGTAATCCTATGAGTTGGTGTATTGATGCTTCACTTCATATGGTTTACGACGTAAGATGAAAATATAAGTATGGGTTGAAAGTTAATTACCATGTACGCTACAACCCCATAGCTTATATATGTACATCGGCACAAATAGTGATTCCATAATGGATTTTCGAGAAAAATAAAACTTTCGATCTATATAATTAGCCTATTACAAAATAGTAACGACATTTTAAATAATAAAAAATGTTAAAGTGAGCTTTGATGGGACCAAACCCAAACGAATAGAGAGTTAAGATTTTCAATCACGGAATTTGCTATAGTTAACGCTTTCGGTTTCTTCACGCTGATTAAATCTGAAACAGTTTCCGAATAAAGAAAATGATGACATATATTGGTAAATTTAAAAGAAATTACTAATTAAAAAAGCGAGAACTCAGACATAAACTTAGCTTTATATCGAGTATCGACTTCCCTTTTTTTTTATTTGCTCTCTTTTTAATAATTTTTTTTTGGTTTTGTCCTCTTCTCTTTTAGATTCCTTGTTCGACGTTTTATATTTCCCGGAAGCTTTAAAACTGTGTATAGAAAACTATATACTGTTTGGTGATTAAAAAAACTACATTGTTATTACAATGCTTAATTTAACAATTAACAGAATAAGAACATAAATTTCTTATTACATTATGTATGTTAAAAGATCGGAAATAGGGAATTTGGGAAGTAGTGCTGTTCTATGTATACATGTGGGGGTCAAAATTATGTTGTTCCAAAAAGATTGATAGGAGTATCAAATTATTAAGACGTGGGACTACCCTTTCTTGTAAGAAAATAATCGTATTATTCATGTCTCTTATAATTATTGTACTTCCATTTCTTAAAAGAAGAACATACTTTTTCATTTTTATCAAAAAATACTAAAGGAAGTTTCACACCATGCACGAGATTAGATTTTTGTTACTTGATAGAAAAATATGCTAATTTTAGAACATATCTTCTCTTCTTTCCTTGCGAGCAGTACCACTTCTTTTGTTGTTTACATTGAAAAATTAGTTTATTTACCACTAATAGTCTAATCTCTACGCTGTAGCATTTTTCCACCAAAAACATAAAAAACACCGGGAAGAGGGAATATGAACCCTTTTTATCCGAAACATATATGTATTATAATGATCGTACTTCAGATATTGTTACGAGCATTAATTTGATTAGAAACTCTCGTATATTCGAATTTTATTTTTAAAATTGTCAAAACTTCAAACGTGTCTGTCTATCAATGGTTAAACTCCATATAGATTCACGCATAAACAACATTAATAGGCGAACGCATACTTAACTCAGATTAGGAATTGATACGGACCACATAATTTCTTCGGTATGTTTATTTATATATAGAAATATTCTGGTTTAGTTATTTATATAGCTAATATTGTTCCTAACTACTAGTAATTTAATATGGGATGGTATACACATCGGATCTAAATCTGTAGGTTTTTATAATGTAGAGAATCCACATGTATATATAAAACTAATAATGAAAATGAGAGTTTAACTTAATCGCAATAGATTAATGGAAAGAGTGGGATTTGGTTGGAATCTTTGTCAGAACATAGTTTGCTTTGGAAGCTTTTTATGAGTTTTGTAATATATAAATGTTCCCTTAACTTTATTCAATTATAAAATCGTAGAACATTAGTAACATAATATTAGTGGACTTATAAAAAAGTATTATGTTTGTTGTGTCATTAGCGATAAAATAAAATGAAAAGAATAAAAATGTGGAAATGAGGACGTAACGTATGTGATTGGAATAGACAAAAAAAAAAAAAAAAAAAAAACGTAAGTGATTGGAAATGATGGAATGATCGTTTGTTCTTGACGTGTACCTCTGAGTGGAAGCTGACGCTGTGGAATGGACCCCTTTGTTATCAATTATTTTATTCAAATGTTTCTTTTATTCATACGAACAGTACGAAATTTACCTAGACGACAAGAACTAACACTACAAATATTCCTCATATATTCTGTCATTGCCGGGAGACCTCGAGAAGATTAGTATTGCCTTAACTTTTAGTTTTATCTTATGTAAGTATGAGATTTTGGACCAAAGCCGAAACTAGTCTTAAAACGTAAGAAAATGTAGAAAGAAAAATATATATACCACATATTTTCTCAAGTAGCTTGGAGATTTTCTCAAGTTAAGACCAAAAAAGTTATCCTATAGAGAGATTGATCGAGTTTGGAGGATCTAATGCTTATATGTTGTTCACATGGCTGAGTTTGGAGGATCAAATGTTTATTGTTGTTCGTTCACATGGTTCCGGTTATTTGAGGAAGTGAATTCTGCGAATGACCTAAAACAATATTTAAAAAGTACACTATCGAAAATAATTATTTGAAAAATATTTTAATGGTTTATTCTGGACGATTTGATTATTAAAAAAAAAAATAGAATGTGAAACTATTATGATAATATAGAGGTTTGATTATGAACAATACTAAAGAACGTACGACGAATATAGTTGTTTTTAAATTGGTTTCAAATATAAGGAAAAAAATATCGAAAGTATTTTATAGAACACACATATATATAACTCTGATGTCTTAAAACTCGTAGCCTAAAAGTTTAAACGCTATCTTTTTAACAAGTGAAACAAACTAATGAAAAAGTATGGAAATCATAAAGAGTGAGTTGTGTGTTGTTCTCATTGATTTGTTGTAATTGTTTTCTCAATGTGTTTGACTAATCGAGAAAAAGCAATTGATAGGAACTTGACCAAATAAACTTTGATCCATATAGACTGTGCGAAGCATGGGAACCCTTCACCCTTGCAGTTTATCTCATATAGTCATTCATTTATATTTATATTTTCAATTATTATTTTTTGCACAAAAAAACAATATATCCATATATCTTTAGCATTCATGAGATAATTGAGGCCTCAACAGGGATATGGTTTGGTATGTTGTTTTCAGCTTTTTTCATTGGGGTTTTCCACTTTTCCTTTTTTTAATATGTATACATTTTTGTATTCTTCTAATCTTTCCATCAAAATAATTTTAAAACACAAAATTTGGTATGTTCTTGTTAGAGTGATGATTTCGCTGCATAGTACATTTTTTATATATATCGTAAAATCGTTAGTCACTTGTTGAAAAGCATTTCATGGTGGTGGGTGGGCTACCTTCTGCTTCTTTTTTTTTTTGTTTCTTTTACTAACAATATTTATATTTCCAATTCTCGAAAGATTTATGTGTTCACGTGATTTATGATAATACGTACACACATCGCTAGGTTTCTTTCACTGGTAGATAGATATAAAATCAATATAATTGAGCTGCAATAATGTCGGTTATTGATATATATACTGGAACTCGAAATAAGAACATTAGAAGAAAACATGTATTTTGAGTTGTTTTAGGTAACGTTCACTTTACTTGTTTGGCGTTAACGGTTATTACGTTTCCGGCTATCCCTTCACGTTTGCATCGCTCACCTAAAATCTAGCGGCTTTAACGGAACCGTTTTTGGTTAGTCTCTTGTCCTTATCTCATTCCCCTTAAATTGCCTCTTTAAAGCCTTCTCTCTTATTCAGAGTGTTTCTTTATCTATCATCATCAATCATTAGGTTTTACTTCTCAACTCAAATTAGAGAAAGAAATAGTAAACAAGTAGATGTGTTAATCTTTATCTTTAAGCTGCTTAAGCTGTCGCTAATGAAGACTCTATAACCACTAAGAAGATATTTTCATAAAGTCATACCATATTTAATTCGAGTGGATTCGACACTATGTGAATGGTTAGTTAAATTATCTAAAACAGTGTTTAAATGTTACAATAAATGATTACTAATATTATAATCCCTTCGTTTATCCTCGAAGTATGATTGAATCGAAGATATTTTTTTTTGAAATTATCCACTGATTAAGCTTAAAAGTAGCATGGAATACTGATTAAGAAACAGACCACATTAAAATGTGTTTGGGTCCCAACCATTCACCAGTACCTAACCAGCGCAAACTCATCATTTACACGTCTCGCTACATGTATAAGATGTAACATATAATCATCTATTCATCTATGCTTATAAACTTGTAAACTATTCTCATTACACTATACATAACAAATTAACACACATATGAAAAGTATCTTCAGTTTTAATTTGAAATAGACTTAGCCTACAACCAAACAAAAAAAAAAACTTGTGATCTCAAGGTTTATGTTAAAAGTGTATTTGAAATTTATAGGAAAAACTGCTAAATGTTTTATTTTATTTTTACAACATATGTATTGGTTAGTCCTTTTGGATACACCACCTCAATTACTTTAGCAAACGGCAAAAATAAGACAGAACATAAGTTATGCACTCACGTCACGACTCCATATAATCATTGATGATAATTGGATAAACAGAAACTGAATTCATATTGCCTTTTTTCTATAAAACTTACTCTACAAAACAAAAGTATATAAAATAATAATAAAAAATTCCATGAATTTACAAAAACAAATCTCATACGCAAAATATTTTAAAAATGAAAGTTATACGTCACACACAATCCACAACGTTAATTCATTCGCTTGCTCTCTTCTATAAAACCCTTTCGTCACTCATCTTCCTCCTCACACCAAAATTTATATTTTCTCTATTCACAAACAAAGCCACCTTTATTTTTTTTCTTCTCTCTCTCTCTGTCTCTTTGTTAGCAAAAAAATGGAAGGAAGACAATACTACCCTCCGAGAGAAAACGTCGACGGAAACAGAACCACCATGGGAGGAGGACCTCACTCACCGTGGCATTCACCGGTTCCTTATCTCTTTGGTGGTTTAGCTGCCATGCTTGGTCTCATAGCTTTTGCTCTTCTAATCCTCGCTTGCTCTTACTGGCGTCTCTCCGGTTACCTCGACGGCGAGGAAGATCAGAGAGATCTCGAGGCCGGAGACGCGAAACCTGAAAAGATGGCCGTGAAGCCTGTAGTAGCTTTGCCGGAGAAGTTTTTGGTGATTATGGCTGGTGATGTTAAACCTACTTACTTGGCTACGCCGGCGGAAAAACTTGTACTTGTGATGATGATGATGAAGATG